>JAQGDQ010000045.1:0-600000 GCA_030141605.1 Tubiluchus corallicola | reverse complement strand
AGTGAACACAACAAAGAATAAATAAACAAACGGTTTGCCATAGGTTTAACATTTTAATTGGCATAATTAATTAATTAATCAAAAACAATAAACAAAACTGAGAACTTGCACCAGAGCAGCGGGGTACCCCTCATTTAATATCAGTCCGTTGACGTTTCACGTAGGCGGGACGTCTCCCGTAAAGTTCCGGAGTTCACGCACTTAGGTGGCTAGAATCACTTTGCTAACAGCCTCGTCGGCAACGGCGGCCGCACCAATGTCCCACTGGCTTAACGGGACTAGCGTACGATGACAGATCACCAGGATTCTCCTGACGACCTCTCCTCCTAATGAGTCAGGTACCAGGCTTTCAGAATGTATAGAAGTCTACTTTTTGTGCCGTTTTGGTTGAAAACTTCACCATCATGGAAGCATACCCATCACAGGAAAATGTCATTTGCCAAATACCAGACTTATAGCTCACGTTCTGTCTACTCAAGATAATGACTGGTAGTGTGAACAATTCAATTCACGCAGCCATTGCAAGTCATGAAGTTGATTATAAAAGTATCCGAAGCAAAGTCTTGACGGCCAACGCCCCGACAAAGACAAAATCAATTGGCCTTTTAGCTGAGTCGGCCCTTTAACTACTATCTCCGTAACCTCGTGGAATAATCTGCACCTCTCAAATCATGCCTGTCGTGACCCAGTTAATCATCCAGTCACAGCGGTATTATAGGTATGAGATCACCAAGCCAAAATTTGGTCCAAAAGTTGATCTGTAACATTTCTTTGTCGAACTCCCAATAGGTGAAGCCACCAGTTTATAACGTTTACCAAATTCGGTTAATTAGTTATTAATAAAAAGTTTAATACAATCAGATATAGCTAATAGTTCTTTCAAATGCCACGTAAATGTGTTATTACAGTTAAATGGCTGTTCGGTTTAATCTGCTAAATACGACAACGCTAGATTTTTTCTAAAAAAAAACAAAGCACAGAAGAAAGAAGAAGTGGCAAAAGGGGATCAATCAGAAGATACGTCAATGCAAGGAAGAGGTTGTTTTTCAAATTTGAAATTTCACTGCAAACTTTAGTTCGCTTTAGCTTTTAGTTAAAAATTGTCAAGAATAAGCGTCATAAAGATTTTAATTTATGATCCAAGCATTAGTAACTTTGTCGGGCAAGGCAACTCAGGGTTTTACAAAGACAGATATTATTTTTGTCCTGCATGACAACTTAGTGAGTGTTCTTAGTACATAGGTCAAGCATTATTGACCTTTGAGTGAGTAACGCAACTGTATGCTTTTACAATGCTTTCTATGGAAGGCATTGTTTTTCTCACGTCCGTTAACGATGCATTTTGCTTGAACGCATTAGCGTCGTTAACGGAGGATCTACTGATTTGTTCCTATTATCTTCAAGTTCTTTGTGGATTAACTTGAATCCATCACTGGCCCAACCACCCTTATCTTTTCTGTATATACCATTAAAGTTGCTCATACTGCATTCCCCTTGTAGAATTTGTATACAGTACAATATAGGATATTAATTAAGATTAAAAATATGCAATCACACTTTATATTTGTGTTAAAGGTTAAAGAGCCAAGACAGTGGTAATATGATCCATTATCGTTTTGTAGATTAGAGGCTTGAGTGAAAAAATATTTTCCAGTTTGCAATCGTTCCTACTTTAATTGCTAATGTTACACTTGTACTATTTTAGTATGAAATGGAGCTCGCTATTGGATTATTGTTAATTTCGTCAACACCAGGAGGAACCTTTTCAAATATCTTTTCTTACTGGTGCGATGGAGATCTAGCCCTAAGGTTAAGTTACTTTAATTTTTTGTAAACACCACATTACAAGCACTGTGCTGTTTTATACCACTAAGCTTTGGGTCCTTCGGCGTCTATCTGTTATATTAGGGTGGCCGACTTGATAGCTTACTAACAGGTGAACATAAACGAATTCTAATTCCATTTCTAATTCTCTTCTCGTGCGGGTTTCCCATCCATATTTTACTTGACTTGTTTCAGTTTGTAAAATGTTACTATCATGTTGGCTATGGGCAAAAAAATATAAATGACGGATACAATGCAGAATACGCAGTAGACCCGAGCAGAAATGCAGAGATATTGTGCGATTTGTAGAATGGCCGCTTATAAATCCATTTTTCCCTTCTTTTTGATTTTTGATTTTTATTGTAACTGTTTTTATTATTGCTTTAATTTGCCATTATTTCTGATGTTTAGATGTTCTTTAAAAACATTTTTTCAATTGCTTGTATTTTTATTTTCGCTTTTTTAACAGGTCAAAGCTATCTTAACTTTCTTTTTTGTGTTTCTGCTTATTTTTTTTACGTTTTAAGTCGAAATGTTTGTACGATTTTTCTATATGTCTGCAATGTTTGTGTCCTTACATGTATTTATTTTTGTTAATTTTAAAGTCACCAGTTAGACCTTATTATAAACAAGCTTTGCTCAGTCAAGTTTCCCTGACTAAATGTCTTTGTTCATCTTATCTTATCCTTACCAACTTCAAGAAGAGTTTTAACAGATATCCCTATCACTCGCAACAGCAAATTAGAAATAAGAATTCTATTTTCTATACCTGCATTGATTTTTTCACTTTTCTACTGCAGTACTTTACCTTGAGTGGCCACTGGCGATGCGCATGCACAACATGTTTGCTATTAACAATTTTTTGTATCATTCTTTGCAGTATTTGCATGACGACCGTGTCCACAATTGTGGCAATAGGTATGATGCCTCTGAACCTATACATCTATGGCAGGAGTTGGTCGGAAAAACAAATATCACTGCCTTATCTTAGCATTGGAATAAGCCTGATCTGCTTTGTGATTCCCGTCCTCGTGGGCATGGCTTTCAGAAGATTTTCGAAACGTCTTACCAAGATTTCATTGATGGTAATTTCCAAATCGAGTTTGTCTGTCAGACATAGAGCCAAGAATTTTTTTGGTGCTAAGTTAACGCATTCGTTTGTTTAGTAAATTTTTGATACAAAATTATAACCCATAGCTTGAAAATATTAACTTTAAGAGGAATGAAATAGTTGCAACAGCCACTGAAAACATGATGTTTTTAATGTACACTAATACCTTGAGTTTAAATCAATTTGGACGTTTTGGCATTGCCTTCAGCTGGGGAGGATAAAAATATCATATTTCTGTAGCTGTTGTGCCTTTTATTCCCTCTAATGGTCATACATTTTTGCTTGCATTCTCTGTAAGATGAAGATGATTTATGGTTTTACACTGGTATGATTTTAAACCACTTTTACGCTTACGGACCATGGTTTGCCCCGTGATATATGGTGGCGATGCGTTTCCAGGCAAGCTGCTGCGTCTGGAAAGCGGTACTTACAATGCCAGTTTTAGATTTTTTAAATTAAGATGTCGTATAACCCCTGTGAAAGTCATACATTGATTTTACGATGTTATTGATCAAGGAACCAACAAAAGTTTTTATTTTAACTTTGCAGTTGGCGAACGTAATAACATTACCGGCATTGGTGACCGTTATCGTCCTCCAGATTCTCATATCAAAGGAAACTTTTAATCAGCACTGGACTACGTTTTTTGGAGCAGTATTATTACCAGTACTTAGGCTCGCCTTTGGCTTTGTGATGGGCATAGTATTCCGCCTTTCTTATAACCAGTGCCGAACTGTTGGGTTAGAAACAGGTTGTCAAAACGTCCCACTAGCTTTGACTGTATGTATGATATCATTTGATCAACAGTTTGTTAATAAGGCTATATTCTTTCCATTTATGTACGGTATTTTTTCTATAGTAATCGTATTATGCGCAATTGGAATCTATATTTTGTTGAAAAGATTTGTTTGGATACAGACAGAACATGAAGGAGTATGTCAAACAGAAGAAGAGGTGAAAATGAAGTTGCCACCTGAAAATTCAATGGATGAGCAAGATATAAATGCAGATACAAAGCTCAGTGTTAACTAGATCAGCTGCCCTCAGCCCACTCACCTTCCCCCCATTGAAACCAACAAGTTGTGCTCACAAATTGCATTATCATCATCTGCCATCGTTGCCACTGTTGTGATCGATGTCAGTTTTGAGTTGTCAATATCAGTAACATCTATTTTAACAAAGTTTGTATATAAGCGATGCAAAGGACAACATTTTTTGAGTGATATCTGAAGTGCTAGATGCATTTGTAAAAAAGTCATGAAAAATAAGTGAACAGCAGTTCGAGAAAATGTATATACAAGCCTACGTGACTCTGCTAGTTCAGTATGCCATCTTAGACGATTTTATTGTTGGTAAAGAAATAAAATCCAATTTCGTCATTACACCAACAAAATAAGTAGACCGTTCTATAGAATGTTGGATACGGGCTTGTAGACATGCTTTTCTGAACGATACTAAAATGTTATGAACAATATTTAATCTAACCAAGAAATGTTTTTAGATAAGACACGCAAAATAAGCATGCTGTTTTTGTATAATCGTGGTACAAATAAAAGTTTTTTGGTATACTATTGTAGTTAATCTGATTTGAAATAAGTGGCGTCCGTAATTAAACAGTCGGACAAATTTACACGAAAGTAACGGTAACAAATTTATAATTATACCATCCTCTGAACTTTTCTCTTATACACGTGCCATTCCACTACATGCTTGGGCTTATGCACAGGGCACGTTTTTTGTATAGTGGCAGTGTATGGCTATGCGAATTTATTAATTTTGAAACATCATTTTTACGGTTTCCCAACTGCCCTCGCAAATTCTTCCAGTTTGACTTTTACCCCAGACTTTCCGAAATTTCTCGGCAAATAGGCCGTTATGCCCACTATTCGAGCCTTCGGGACTACCGGCTGTTTCTTGATACGTTTAGTTCATATTTTGACAAACTTTGAAAATCTTTCCTGTATAAAGGGAAGAACAGCGCGATGCAAAAACATTCGTTTCTTAATGCGGCCTTTGCACTATAATGAATTTGTGCAAGAGCGCGTTTTGTCGGCGTTTTTTATTTTTGGCGTAAATCGAAATACGGATAATTCTTGTTAGCTATGGAAAGGGGAGTAAAAGAAACAAAAACAATAATACTAAAATAAATAAATTATGCCATTATTATCTCTCTTTGAGCAAAACCATGGACAACAAAATGCAAACTCAGAAGAAATATTGACACAAAAACTGACCAGTGTGTTCACGTAAATTAATGATAATCAAATTGGTAATTTGTTTTTTGTCAATTTTCCTATTGTGTCTTTGCAAGTGTTATTTAAATTACTTACTTTTACTTTAAATTAAAAACACTTTCAAAAATACTGCAAAAATTTTTGTAAGGTTTAGAAGTTTAGATACTACGTTAAATCTTTAAAAACCTATAAATGGTTTACAAATTTATAAATGCCAAACAATTTATAGTATATTTCTTAAATTGTTTGGTATTCAAACGTTCTATACTTTTTACACTATATGCTAAATGACATACAGGCCCTATACTTGCTGTGCAGAGCAAATGTTCCTGAACAGACATGTCAGCAAGAGATATTCCGTTCTTTCTATCATATAATGCCATTTCAGCGTGGTATACACTTACACTGCAGCATTGGGCTATTGTTGTCATTAGTGGTATATTATTTGTTAACAACATTAACAACAACAAATTCAAAAACAAAGGCAGCGGCTTACTGTGAGTGGATTCTTGCAAATGTATCAAAAGAAATCATACTGTGAAGAAAGGCAAGAGAGGATGTGCCAGATAGGATTTGAGAGGTGGTTTGTCATTTCTCAAGCAATCGAAATTCATTGCAAGCGTTTGACAAAAGAGAGAGATTGAGAAAAAGTGAAAGAAAAGAGTGAGGAGAGATAGAGGGAAGCAGAAACAGAGGGAGATAGACAGCGGGTGAGAGAGAGAGAGAGAGAGATGGTAAGAGAGGCAGAAACGAGAGAGAAAGAGAATGGGAGAGAGAGAGTGCATGTGAGTGTGAGAGAGGGGGAATGGTGTTGCAGAATTTAAAAATTAACACAACAATTACATTTTATTTATTTGTGTTGTTTATTTTGCAAATAATTAATGTCATAAGTTTTCATATAATCTAGTTTACATGCAACCACAGCAAAATTATGTGACACACAGCATTATGTGAAGAAAACTGTCGTGGCTGAAGGATGATTGAAATAAATTGTGGCATTTGGATGTCTTCGCAAAGCAAATGGAGCAAACAGTACAAGAAAAAACGGATCGTCTAAACCGGGCTTTCGCCTTTCACTTGATCCACTCTATCACAGGGCTGGCATTGTGCACTGTGCAGACGCTAAAATGGCAGTGTGTTTACAAAAAATCATAATTTTGAAGTAGCGGTTTTATGACTTTGACCACTTACCGTGGCGGTTTTTTGTGGTTTCTCTTTTGCCAATGACTTTCCGAAAATACCCCTTACGCCCACCATTCGAGGATCACCAAGTCCATGCCAGCTATTTTCTGATAGTCCATATTTTGACAGATTTTCTAGTAACTCTTTCCTGGATAGGGGACAAAACAGTGCAAACCAAAAACATAATTTTTTTCTCGATGCAGTCTTTGCTCCGTGATTAATTTGTCCAAGTGCATGCCTTGTCGCTGTTTCTTTATTTTTGGCGTAAATCGTGATTTCACATAATTCTTGATCGTGCGTTGGTAACAGAGTAAAAGAAGAAAAACTAACACTGGAATAATCATCGATGTTATTTTTATAATCCGCAAATAACACAGGGTTCAAGTGACGGTAAATTTTGTCGACGTTAGCCCGTATTCTCTTGTAGGGTTTCCAACTAATGACTAGTGTATCACCGCCAAAAACGTTGACATACTGCTCAGATGTTAGAAGCAATATTGCTTCGTCCTTATTTAATTGCTTCAGTCCGTGGTCTTGATTGGACATCTTCATTGTTAAATATTGAATATCCGCAAATTTCGTGTAAAACATTTGCTAAAATAAATAAAATTAATTGTGCTTTTTTGTCATGTGTATAAACACTAGTATAGGCTGCAAAATGTAAACCATGTTTCTATAAAGTCTATATTACATTGGCAAAGATTTCAATTTTCTAAATTAGTCACTGTCAGCAGCTGTCAGTCTGGCAGTGGTAATTTTGGAAATTATTTTAAATATTTTGCTTATTCAGAAAAAGCAAAAACTTTTTAATTTTTATCAAAAAGATGTAAAAGATGTAGTACTGAACCTTTACCTGAAAACCTTCAAAACTTTTTAAGGTTTATAAATTATAGATACTAACTTTGTGTCCTTTAAAAACATTTAAATGGTTTTGTTGTAAGTATTCACTCAAATTATTTGACACTTACAACACTCATTAGTTTTCTACTTCTGTAACACCACTAAGTAACGTGGTAGTACACTTACTACATAACAAATAATCAGTGTTTCTGAAGAGGCGATATCTGCTGGAGATGTACCGCTATTTCCGTCGTAAAATCCTGTCCCAGTGTAGTATACAACATTGGGCCATATCCTTGCCACCTCCTTGGCACAGTATTCACTCATTATTTTATCGACTCCCTTGTGTTGATGCTGTTTATCTATTCGTCTTGCGTGTCCAATGACTGAAGTGCCTCCATCGACCAGAGCGTAATATCTGAAACCTATCTGTGAAAGAAATGTTCCTGAACAAATTGGACACATTTAATAGTGCCGTCTTCTAGTACATCTTCTAGGCTGCTTTTTAATGGTTCGGCCTATTATCAGAACCCATCAGTCAATAAGAATATTAAGTTTTGAAATAAAAAAAAAATAAATAAATGTGAATTCGTACAGTATTAACTCGCACAAATGTGACTCGCTCTAGTAAGTCAATATAATACAAAACAATACAGTACAGTGCAACACCTATACCAAAAGCGGTCACAGCCACTGTCTCATCATTAGCAGAAGCAGAAATAGCAGCAACAATGACAACAGCAGCAACGACGACAACAACAACTTCTTACAGCATAGTTCGAGTAAGTTAAATTGTTTTTTATTTTTAAATTGCAGTAGTAGTTTTTCTTTGACTGCAATTTGTAAATAGAACTAGACACTTGGAGGATGCATCTGACACTTCAAGACAAAGCTCGTAAGAAAATGTAACATAGGAAATGGCAGCTGGAACTTTGTATGGATTCTGCTATCTAGCTTCGAATAGCGTCAAGGGAAAACCAGCGTTACGGATTTTGGGACCTATTAGTTGGCGCATGCAGTGATGTACACAGTGAACACTTTGTGCATTTTTGTTCTTGACAGTTTAAAACTTTTTGTTATGCTTGATGACATCCAGGTCGCTAATTTTTTAAATTTTGCTAACGTAAAACAATAAGCTTTGACGCTCTCGACGCATTTCCTTGACGCTTCATGTCGGCAATTGACGCCTTTTAACCGTTTTGACACTGCTTGATGCTATTTAGTAGGAGTAAACCCGCTTAGCATATTTTTAATATAACCGTGGGCAATCTTAGTAACTTGATAACACACAAAGGGCGCACACGTGTACTTGTTATTTGCGAAAGGAGCCAAAATGCTAAAATATTTTTAACCAAATATGAATTACGGAAAATTAGTGAAATATTTACTATTTTTCCGTCGTGTTCACACACAAATGGTAGCACGTCAGGTTGACCGAACAATTTATCCAATAGGTGAGGTAGGTAGTCAAGTCCACCATAAACTTCAACGTCCATTGCCAAAATTTCCTCTTTGTCTCCTGGGCATGCTAGCCTAGATTCGAATTTTTGCTTGTATACAAAAGCTTTTACATTATAGTTGATACTACATTGGTAGCTGCGTAGAATATAATATGATACAATAATACTAATGTATGTTATCCAAAAACCAACTTCATGTAACATTATTAGTTAAAAAAATAACTGCCAATGTCAGCCTATCTTAGCTATCAATACGAATTTTGTACTAACAATACTGCAAAAATAGAAATTTATGTTATTATAACGCTAACGAAATTTAGAGAGCTATAAAACTGCTTTACCAAAATACCTGAAGTTAAATTCTTTGGTGATGTCCATATCACACGACTCACAGTTCTTTAATGTTAGGTTTTATTTGATCTTATCAGTATTCAGTTGTCAGTATTAAATTTTGTTGATTCAAACGTCTACAATAATAGCCCGTGTTTGTACGCACCTTGACCCATACAAGCAGAGAACCTACTGTATGATCATCTAGCAGAGTGGCGCAGCTGACTGTGTCTCGCTACGTGTTAAGATTTCGTCAAAAAAGGTGGTAGGAATGTCCGTTTCATTTTTTTCATAAAATAATAATCATATATGCTGATCAAATGATTTTTGATGCCATTGCAGAAGAATTAAGGGTAATTTAAACGAAATTGGTTTAATACATTCATTAGGCTTTGTTTAGCATTAGATTTTTTATTTACATTGTTTAAACTTAATTTTTATAATTTTTCTTTTGTTTGCAGTTGAATGATTCACAAAATAAATGAGATGAAAATAAGCTACTCGAATTATTCATTATGCAAAAAAATTAACAGCTACTACTGCAATATTACTTATGATGTAGTTCATTCAGGAATAGGTATAATAATAGGAACTACATTCGTCATATAGCAATTAATATTTATATTTATATATCTTTATATTTTATATCTCTTTATATTTTATGTAACATGCATTATGTAATATTATTTATATAGTATAGCTTACTTTGTACTTTGCTGGGCCGCAACTGTGATGGTGCTGCTGCTACTGCCTTTGGTGTGGATGGCAACTACTTCTATGTTGTTCTGCCGTTTTCACAGTAATCGTGTGAGATCAGCTTGTAGCACAGCAATTTGTCTGACAACTTCTACTTGCTGTTAGTAAGATCTGTTTTGTCGAAATTCCATATACATTCTATTTCGTAAAATGACCTGTTCAAGTAGAATGATTTTTAAAAGAACCAGTAATGCAAGTTACATGTATAATCGAGTGGCACCGAAATTTAGACTACTAGAGGCAAGTGTCTTGCAAAGTGAAAATATTTCAGATTAGTATCACAGTGCGTTAGCTTTTGATCGTGACGGTTTTTAAGTTATGGCCGAAAAGCTTTTTCACATTAAAAAGCCAGAAAAATGGCAGCTAATCGTCGAATGAAAAATAGCCACGTTAAGGTATAAGGCAATTTATACACGTCAGCAAAACATGTATAAAATAAAGTTATCACGGTTTTCCACAAGCAATAGAGCACTGATAAAAAATCTTTTTCAATAAAAAGTTGGACTTAATCCTCTGGACTACGGTATCTGAAATTCCCTAAAGAGAAAGTGTCGAACGAAAACACAGACATGTTTGATACAGACTATAAGAAAAAACTGTTGTTACATGCTGGCACCAATTACCCCTTTAAGGTGAACCAACTGTTAGAAGAAAGGCCTCCATCTAGTTTGAATTGAAAATGATGGACACACGAAGCACTTGCTGTAAGTTTTAACAATATTGATGTACGAAATGTTTCACGCATTTATTTTTTAAGTTTTTAACTTGAAACACCTACAACTGCAAGAATTTCAGAAGGCAAGCAGCATTAACGGGCGTTAGTGGGTGATGACTACAGTGGGCGTTGATACAACATCAGTATTACCAGTAATCAATTTAATTTTTTTGAAAATGGATTTGAATAGTAGTAGATGTATGAATTTAGTAAAGTAATCGGAAATTTGAATATGGCTGATCAATATCGCACCACTGTGCAGCTATGACATGCTCGACGTTTCTTGCAGATGTAATTTAATAAAACTGAATTTAGTATACAAACAGTTGATATTGTTATTTTTGTTTGATTTCTTGTTTGCATTAATATGCAGAACTTGAGAGCTCAAGTGGCAAATCGTTATAGCAGAGTTGCCATAATAAGATCTTTGCTATTGGGGGCTATCTGGAGGATCCAGTTAATCCCAGAATCACATTAAAGTATGGTAACAGCTCATGTTATAATGACTGCTTGCCTTTTCACTCACTTGCCTTTTGCCACTTGCCTTTTGACACTTTGCAGAAGCACTGAATTTCTTGCACTAGCGTTCAATTTGGTTCAAAAGAGATGAAAGTTGACTATTTCTCAAATTAAAAGCTCTGTGAGTTTATGGAAATTGCTGCACGTTTTGAGCAGTTTACCAAACCTAAACCATTTTTTCAACCTCCAAGAAGCACCACATAAACTGCTGAATCCCGCACCTTTTATTTCAAAACAAGCGCCCGCTATTATTTTGTGGTTAGAAATTCAAGAGGATTTAATATGGGGTTGAATCATTTGAACCAACAGTTTTACACTCATGGTCACCTGCTAAATTTTGGATTCGTAATCTTGAACTACATTAATGATAATATCCAGTTTAACAGTCTTACACGCAGATGATAGATGCGATACTATGACTTTCATTTATTCATCCAATGGTAAAGTCTACTCTTAACACAGGTATTAACCCAATAAAAAGTGTCGCTTATTGTACCGAGTACGCGATTGTAGTATTATGTGGCCCATTTAATTGTCAGTCTGTTACACTAAAGTACTGAATTAGTCTATGCTGCCATCTACAGTCGTTGTTTTACTCTAATTGCACAAAGTTTGTCAGAGATTGATTTTTGTTTCTAAATATTGTTTCCTTTTGCTTTTATAGATAGTCATTAACCAGAGTAATTAAATTGTTAATTTCATGCTTTAATTCTGGTTCTAACTCTCTTGTTCAAGTTTAAATAGAGAAAAATTATAACACAGCTTTCTGTAAACCAATAATCTTTATTGTGCTATCAAAGAAGCCAAGTAGACTTTGATTTTGGTTTAGCTATTAGTCTGTAGAGTATAGGTGACCTTTCCATTTATGGTCTGTATGCATGAATGTGATGTACCTTCCAATAGGAACTTGAATCTCTGGTCATGTGATTACAGCTCAATACTCTCAGGCATGCAAGTTTCAGTTGATCTAGAGACAGCAATGTTAAAGGATGCAAATTTTTACAGTTGAAGTAATGTTGAAGAATACAAAATTTCTACAGTATCATATTGCTAACTTTTATGACTGTTTGTTCAATTTTGTTACTGAAGTGAACATTGTATACGTTTTACAGTAAAATGATTGCAAATTTCTACAAAAAGTTTGGATTTTTAGTGCAGGGGTTGTACACTTTAGTTTATCTCTAACGGAAGTTCTGTTATTTTCACACTAAACCAATGAAATGAAACTAACTATCATCCAATACATTTAAAAATCATACAAGTTTAAAAGGTGTTGCATTATATAAGTTTCTAATCTCATATCATTTCTGATTTGAGTTGCATTGAGTTGGATTTGAGTTGGATATTTAATTTAAGGAAAACGTAATATATTTGTTATTAAGTGTCGTCAGGACAAGAGAAGACAGACATTTTTACTTTGTGAAATGACGAAGATTTTTTGATAACCCTTGATGTAGCATCTTATTTAATGTGACGTTAGCTCTACCATCGCCGGTGCCTCAAACGCAGGCGGCAATTATAGCACTTTTGGCGTCAATATGCCACCTGTTTTTATAAACCCTTTAAAGAGAATTGATTATTAATGTTTAGATCGATTGTAACTACATTTCGCCGTTATATTATTATAAGCTCTAGATCTTTGCAAGCACGCAAGAATGTTTATGAAAGCTGTGTGCACAGTAATTCAAAATGTGTTAATAATTGTGTAACTGATAAACGGCATGCGAATTATAGCTAGGCTGTATAACGTAACGCAATAATGTTTTGAAACTTTGTATACTGCGCAATTAATTTGTGATATATTGGTGCTATTTTCTTCCTGTCTGATGTAAATAATATAGTTAATCAAGCATAAAAGCCTGCTATCTTATTATCCTATTTGCGTTTGCTTGATTAATTTTAGCGGTTACATCACACAGTAACACATTGTGTATTGTAAGTGACATTTAAGTGACCTTGACCTTGGTTAATCCGTGACATCTTGTAGCATTCTATGTGTGTCTTCCTTCTGAGGTCACTAACAAAATAAGCAGGTTTGCTGTGCCTTTTAAATTTAGATTTTCTATCATATTTTGCATGACAGTGCAACAGCGATGCCATAAAATTTTTGACCTGCATTACCATCCTGCCTTACCGCCACCTCGACCGCTTTTGACCAGTTCTCATGGGTTACTGCAAAATAGACCCTCAATTCGAGCTTTATTAAGTACTCGTACATGTAATACAAATTTTGAATGGAAAAGCGCGCATGGCTGCAACGTAAAGAGTTTCCTACTTAATAGATGTAATATTACAGGCAGTAGGCCTAATTAACCCCAAATAAATTTTATTATTCTGAGATTCTAGACTGGATTACGTAACAGCTACCGCTGCTATCTGGACATGCAATTAACGAATCTCACAGACTGTTTTCATTCATTGATCTAGGATCTTGTTGAATTTGAAACATCTCACTTCCAATCGTTAAGGGCTGCTGCGCAAGACAATTATATTGTATCTAAACTGCTCAAATGCACGTGACACGCACACATGTAAGGTTCTTTTACTTGGAGCATTGATTTGAGAGGTGTACGTGAAACCACATTGTATCTGTGTCACTGTACAGAGCAAAAGCAGTTATTGCACATGTATTTTGACACAGTCACATTTGCGCATGTACCGAGAGCAAGCATTATTGTTGATGAAACGATATTAATCTGGATTTTAGGAGATTATTTCACGAACCGCGATAATAATAAATGACTGTTAGGCTGTATTTATCAGAGGTCTATAATAAGCACAAAATAATACCAATACTGAAATACAGTATCACTGTAAGTTAATATTTTCTACGACTAACAATGGCAGAAGTGGAAGACCGCGGTAACTTTCTTCGACAATTTCGAGATAAAAATAGCAAGGAATTGCATAACCTAACGGCACATCAGTTCTTTGAAGTGTGGATGCATTATGACAAAGATGGTAAGATAAGTTTGTGGTACTACATGCTTTTAATGAAAATTGACTATTCTTTTGTAACACTGACGACTACTTGCAGTTATGCAATATTTGCAGAGCCTGATAGTATGTAAAGAAATTGAACCACTGTTGTGTTGGAAGTGTAATTATTCAAATATATCTGAAAGTTGGACGTTTATCATTTTTACATTTTGTCTTATCTAATTTTTTGCTTCAACGTTAAATGTATCATTATTTTTAAGCGTACCAATTCTGAAAAGTCGTAATTCAGAACATACTAATTACAAAGCTTGTATTTGTCATTTCGACAATGATGGCTGCGCCTTGGATCGCCCCTTAATTAATTTATTTATTCGCTTAGTTTGTTCACCCATTCATTTGTTCGTTCTTTCCTATTCACCTCCTAATGGCAGTCTGACGTATTAGTAGCATAAAATGGTCTACTGTAGCAATACTAAATAATAAATATTTTTCTGTACACCAGTATATACAGAGATTTAGATCTTGGGAAATTTGAACTAAATCTATTGTAGTTAGTGAAATTTTGTGAGCTGTTATAGCTAATTGTGTTTGCACTTATGCAGGTGAGATTCTCACACTAACTGATCAGTTAGTTGAAAAAGAAAAACCGATACGCGCATGCAACCTCAAGACGCGCATAAATATGTGATTTTTTTGTCAAATAGAAGCAAATGATGGCCCACATTATGTTTTTATACGCGCCGGTACAATGTGTTGTTAAATGGACATTTTATAAAATAAAATGGATAGCTTTTCCCGCAATTTTTCCAGCAAAGCTTACTAATCAGAACGTACAAGACGTTTATAAATTGCCTGCTAATTTATCGTTCACTTGTCTAGTAATGAAATATCGTACCATAATAAGATCGTTTTCTGTCTTTTTCATCTGTTGTGTTTATCAAAACGTTTCGGTTTCACAAATAAGACATTTTTATCGAACTAGCGGCGCGATCGAAATCTGTGCACTATATACATGCGTGACATTTATAAGGCACACAGGCTTAGCCATTGCTTAAATAACCTAATCATTAGTCCAGCCTATAGGAGGTAACGTACCGTTGCTTGACTATAATGAAAATCTATAAAACGTAGTTTGCCCAATTTGTGTTACAGAAAATTTGCAATAGTAACATGTCTTGTTAACCATTTTTGCATAAATTGCCATTGTAAAATGATTAATCATTTAACGAGCCGTCATAATGTACTGTACTTGTTGAAATGTACTCAACTCAAATGTAATCAATGAACTCCAAATCTCAGTGTATATATTACATTGCTTTATATGTGCCAATGCTTATATAATCTAATACAATTAGACATATAACAGATAAACATGTATCGTTTGTCCAATTTACATAACAGAATAGTTTCGATAATAACATGGCTCACTAACAACTTTCGTTTAAATTTGCATTGCAAAATTTTAAAATATGGTTAATTGCTTTAAAAACACATGAAGTAAAACACAAATGTCTGAGTCATTGCAGCGATTTCATCGACGATGCCTAGTTATTGCAAACGTACGTTAATATTTCAAAAAGTCAAAATTTTAAATTCATTATTTATGGCATAGGACTGAGCATTCCGGTGCTCTCAGAAAGATTCGGCAACTAGTAAAGCATTTTAAGCAAATACTTAGAGCAACTAAGAGCTGAGACTTAAATTACCTTCATAACAAATTCTTATAAAATAAGTTTTTGTCTTTTAGAATCAAATAGCGTTTATATGACAGGACCTATAATTTGGTCATTCGTTTATTTACTCGTGGATTCATTCATACATTTATTAATTGATTATTTATACATCCAGTCTTTCGTTTATTAATTAATTTTATATCATTTTAACTCACACCAAAAGTATACCCTCAAACACAATCAACTTTAACATTTTACCTTAACTCCTGCCCCTGTTTTGTTTGTCCCTGTCCCTGTCTCTAAGAAAGATCTTTCTTAGAGACAGCACGTTGGTCTCACATAGCCCTTTCTGTGGCACTCTTTTTAGCCTTTCAACCGCAACCCACATGACTATAACTTTACAGCAAGTGTCTAAGTAACTCACAAAGTTCCACTTGTTGTTTAAGAGTGAAAAACTGGCATTTTATCCTTCAGTTTGAGAACCACTGAACTAAACATTAATATTTTATTTTAGGTTATAAAATCTTCTAATTTTGTTACCACGAATAGGCCTATCAAGTTGAATCCACGACATGTTTAATAACCAAGTTCATGCTTAATCTTATGTAAAAGAAATATATCAAACCCAAGAGTATTTTTCAGGAAATCGTTAATATTCTTTTAAGGGAAAACAGCATGATTTTCCATACTCTACTCTATTGTGAAGCACGTTAAAAAGTATAAGTATTTCTAATAGTTAAATAATGGCTTAAAAATGTAATTAACAGCCCGTGAGTGCAGCAAGCGATGACGTCACAACTGAACATAATATTGTAATAGCATACACATTCCATGAACGTGTTGCAGGCGTTTGCCATAGCGAAAATTAAAATGCAGAGAAGCCATACAACATTGATTATGTATAGTACACTAAAACTAACATTTTGCGAATTTATGTTTAAAAAACTTAAATTTAAAGTTTACCGTTGTGATAACGCGTGTGTTTCCGCACGTGTGCGCTACGTCACAACTGAACCTCATTCTTATGGTCAATTACAGCGCCTTTTATTTGTGCACTGAATTTCCGAAATTCTTGCGCTAGTGCCCATCCAACTGGAATGGCAGAACGCCTGCAAAAGCGAAAGATCAACTGCGCGAATGAGAAATTAGCTTTATGCGGTAATTTTTTTTCACGTAAGTCATTCTAAATAAACTGTTATGTTTTCTTTCAATATTTACACATCAAAATTTTTGAGCTGTAGTTTAAAATTAAGTCCTGTTCCACTTTAAAGTACAACTAATATTTTGCTTATCATACATGATTTACATCACTTAATTTATGTCATACGCATTTCGCTGTACTAAACTAAGTTCATTAGCAGTTAACCTGTTTTCGTTTCAACCTGAACAGTATTTACGTCAGACCTACGACTGTCAATTTTACGTTGTTATTTATAACGGTTGAACGTGATTTGCTCTCGGCATCTTTTTCGTCAATGCGCTTTTTTCCATCAAAGATTCGTAAAAGTTTGAAGAAAGCAATGGTTTTCTTCCAAACATGTTTTGCTTGCATCACAACAGGCGTATCACACGTGTTGGTTAATACAACAGACGAAAAAGACAGAAAGCGATTATTGTTATGATTCGATATTAGCAAGCAATTTGTAAACGTCTTGTTCATTCTGAAAAAATTGCGAAAAAACGATCTATTTTATTTTACTTTTGTATCTGAAGTTTTGCTGATATTTCTAAGCATTTTCTAAGCATAAAAGCTTGGTAGTACCTTAATTGATGTCAAAGGAAATGCACAAGGCAAAAAAGTGTTAAGAGGCTCTGTCAACGAACCAAAGTTTGTGAAACGTCTAACAGTAAAACTATTTGAGTTAAGGAGGCAGTAACGTTAGTGAGTTTTCGAAATACTTCGTAACCCTCTCAACCAGAATTGGTTTTATCCATTTATAACGGCGTCTCTTCTCCTGAATGGTTTGGCCCACTCATTAGTTGAGAGGAGAGGTTAAAGATCATATGCATCAACCCTTTTCCTTCAGCGTGGTTTCCTCCAGACTCCAGAACCTATTGTTGTAGAATCGACTGCTCTGAACAAGCACTTGTACCAAAAATATTTTTAGCATCTACACTAATAATACTTCTGTAGCACCTACATTTTATTTTCTGTACCACCAATCCTTTCTGCCACTCTTTTTTCATCTGGCAGGTGTAAAACTTGTCCCTGTCACACTTATCCTTTCTGTCCTCCGTTTCCAGTGTCACACAGCTGCATTTCCAATTTATTATTTCACAATTTCCTCATATTGAAATATAATTTTGGTGCAGGTGCCACATTTGAGAGCAGTACATTCTTGAACATTGTGTTCTGCACCAAACCACTTTGGAAGAGAAGGGACCTCATAAATGAAAGCTATATATATATCTTCTAGAACAATAAGTTCTGGATCAAACTATTCTAAGGCTAGCCTTAAATATGAATCAAGCCGTTCTTCAAGAGAGGTGTGGTTGGTGTCTCAATTCGTAAATTGTGCCAGATATGGCGGTGGATAAGTGAACTTATCTGTTCAGACGGGTAACGTTAATGTGCGTCAAAAATGACCTTATTTTCGTGTTGGCTTATTTGTTTCTTTAGGTAGCGTATCTAATGCGACTTAAAGCAGCCGTGCAATAAAGCCTGAACTTGTCATAACGTAACGAGTTAGTGTCAGGTCGTTTTCACGGAACAATGTCATGATCATAAACGTTTATTGAATTTTTGCCGAGGCACCTAATCTTAGGAATAAGGATTTTGTTTGCTCATTTTGCCAAACATACGATCATGGCAACCAGATGCTAACGTTCCCACATAAAATGCATCGTTAACACCTCAGAATATATTCCAAACATCTATATACTTTAAAGAAAGAACCAACCTTCGAACAACATATACAACTTTAATATACAATTAAAAATATTGAAATCATCACCCAATATATGCTCATAGAATGGTTTGCTTAAAAATGTAAAAGAAATTTAAATATTTTTTATCTCCAGTTCACTACAGTTTCTGCAGTTCACTCAGAGGTTTAGTTATTCTAGCGTTGTATTTAAGTGTGTTTATGTAAAAATTAATCATATGATCAATTATGACCAATTATGACCAAAATTAAAGTAGTTACATAGCTTTAACCCACAGGATTATACCGTAAAATGTGTAAGTAATATACTTTAATTGCGTAAATGTAATAATTTACAGACTTTCAGATACACATGTAAACTTGCGAGCATGCAGTAGATATCGGGTGGTTACTTAGTTTATAGAGTTTGCTCTATAAGTTAAAAAAAAGATTCCTGACGCACTTGGCAGGATAACTGTTTACATTGCACGGTAACGAGATGGCGCCATTTTTCACTAAAATGAGCGCGCCCAAGCGTGAAGTGATCGCGATTTCAAATTGAAATTATTAATTACACGAGGCGCTTGTCAAAATTTCATAGCGGAAACGTTCTAACATTTTTTTCAAATACTAGAATAAGCTCAACTTCCTAAGAGACTTGGCTTAAGCGGTTGGAACTTATGAACTGGCATCTGTTGTTAACGTAAATCATGAAATCAATTGATGCTCACTCTCACTGTTTACAATGTTAGGGTCGCTATCTATTAAATTATTACTGAACTGATTCAGTTTCTTTAAAAATGCACACGTTTTGAAAGATTTCGACAAGAGCGGAGTGTAAAAAATGTGGACGGCTGGGTTTACATCTCGTCCAGCGCAAGCGTTTACTTGGAAAAATCTGAAATCCGCTAATACATTAGGTCTTTTACAGCCTCAGCTGTGCGTGGCTTCAATGCAGGTGTTGAAAGATCGTGATTACAGACAGACAGAATTCGTTAGTGAGAGACTAAGAAATGCTTATTATGGTAATTTTAGAGCAGATGGCTAATTTTAGATATGGTCACTTAGTATAGGCGTAATCAAAACACTATACTTCTAGCAGGAATGGGCTTAATAATGAAACTATCGGAGGAATGACCGCACCTACATTATAATGTCTTACTGAGGATATTGTTGCTTTGCGAATCAAGAACTGCATGCATTTTCTACCTTTAATTGCGATTCATTAACTGCAATACGCTGGCACGTCGAAAAGCACTAAAAAGCAGGGCCTACTCAAGGAGATGTTTGTCATGTGACAGAAGCCTAATTCGTTATCAGGAATAATCCTTAAGGCGAGCCACTAAACTAGAAAAGGTATTTCAGCCACGTTCAGATGTAGAATATACACCTTCCCTCTCCGAGATAAGCAGCCACGGTTTAAGAATAGTATTTGCTCCGAGTGAGTATCGAGCTCTCACCATTCGCATGAAGTGCCGAAATTCTGCCATTCAGCCTGAATCTCACGCCTAGTTGAGACAAAAGATGGATGTGCCGGGACAGGCTTACTATCTCAGGGTTTCAGTGTGAGTAACGGGTTGAAGTAAAGTAAATTTTGTGGGACTGTTATTTTTAACATTTATTTAAAATAATTTCGAATCACAATCAAAGCCAAATTAAAAGCAGCAATGATGTCCGGATTGGAAAATCAAACTCACCAACAAGACAACTTACACAGAAAAACAAAATTAATTTAACTCAGGCCATATTAAATTATGTAAACTTGGTCATAACCAGTTTATAAATACGTAAAGTCTAAGTGTGAAATTAAATTTTATCTTTGCACCTTAAGTTTAGTTTTTGCACAAAAGCCTTCCACGGTGTATATTTTTTAACTTTAACTGCTTGAGATTCTTAATATTTTGTTATGATTCTTAATATTATTATTGCAAATAAGGACATTACTTACTTAACTACAGCACTCACTTCGTAAGGTGTTGGGTATAAATTTGAAAACGTTATTTTGTCACTTTACTTATGCAGACGATATCTATATATCTATATTGTTACCTAATGCCATTGTCTTATCTCCAAGCTTTTACGTTAATAAATGAACTGAAAAGATGGTACATGACAAAAGCTAAGTAGGCACGCTCAAATTCTGAAATTTTGATACTGAGTTATAACTGTGCAGATCCTCATTGGTAAAAATCCCGTGGATGATCTGGTAGGGAAAGTATTAAGAACATTTTGTCTATTTAGCCTGTATTATTGTCTTTTTAGACATCGACAATAATATGGAAAATATTTTTGTGCTAGAAGTAATAAACCAACTAAAAAAATTAGGCTATTACATAGCCAAGGTCAATATTGCATTGTAAGAATCTGTTACGCCATTTTCCCCTATGAGCCTTTAAAGGCAGAACTTTGCGTTTACAGTATACATGCAGATGAAGTCCAAAGTAAGGTATGACATACTACAGACAGGATGAGTATGTAAGAGTTTTGCTCTGTTTGTAAGTGGAATTTAATATTATTTTTGATACCTAATTTTCTGCTGAAAAGATACATTCTCGAAGCTTTCTGCTTAGCGCATTATTCAGACCTGCAAAGATTCTTTGTGTGTATAAATTATGCAACGTGCGTTTTGAGGAGAGAATCCATTAAACCTAGTCAAGGAAACCGTAAATAAAAAGACAAACTTGCGGTCTTAGAAAACAAGTATACCTTACTAGCATCCATTATTATGGAGCTTTGAAGCTGTGCATGTAACTGTTACCATAGTAACAAAGAATCTGAGTAAAAGATTATATAGGTGAACGTGAAAGGCTTAAAACTACAAAGTGCGCGACAAAGCCCTATTAAAGTAATAACCCTCTTACGTTTAGATAAACAAAACTTTACTAAACAAAATTTAAAGCTATTCATGAAGCAAACTTAATGTAAGCAGACGTTTTCCTAAATGAATTTAAAAGATTTCATCTTTTGCGTCTTGATTATGCCAACAAATGAGGGCTGTTGTTCGTGGAATTCTCTGCATACGCATTTCTTTTCTGGTCATAGCGATTATCCAAGGGGCAAGTTTCAAAAGAATAATTTGCATTTTTACATTTCTTCAGTTTCTTCATCATGGCAGACTCTCATCAGAGGGAACATAAAATTTGGGTACGAGACATTTGGGCACCAATAAAATTAATGTTGTATCCGACTTTTTTATTTTTGTTTATCAAATTTTTAATGAATCACTATTTTCCTAACTCTCGCAATATTTTTAATCACATCACTAAATTTAACATAAACAGGAATACAAAAATTAAAGCCAGTCAATTGACTTCATACTTTCTGGTTTTCCACTTTCTGTATCAATGTGTTTGCTTATAAAATAAACGAAGCAGAAAACACTGTAAATTTAGTTCAGCATTTTATTTGAACAATATGTAGTGCATCACAAGACCTATGCAGCAAATCCGCTAGCCTTATCATAATAATAATACTCTGTGCACATTTGTTCAGCTCTAGCTCTAGAAAAAACGACATAGAATGCTTTGTTTAGTTGTTTATACTAGCTACCAACTGGAAAACGGCCAGGTCAATTAATGAGCAAACGCTTAATGTAGGAGTACAATATCAAGATTAACAATATTTGCAAGTTTTTTTGTCTCTCTCTTGTAAAATGCATGAATCCATGTTGCGTTTGCAGCTTTTACACACACTAAGTAACTTATAATTTTTCAGCTACGAAAGTAAAACTTCAAAAGTTCTAAAAGTTTTTAGGCAATCGGGCAATGAACAAGGATACTGAGCAGCATTGTAGGCTTGTAACACAACGCAGCAATAACGTATTCTTGCATGATCGCCCAAATGTTTCGCGCCCAAGTGCCTTGTCTGGTGTCCAAACGGGCGCACCCAAATGGGCTGTTGCGATTGTGTGCTTTCCCAAGTTTGTTATATATACATACATATATATATATATATATGGGATTGCTCAAATTCTTTATACATGTAAACAGTAGCAGTAGTAGTAATAATACTAGTAGTAGTGGTGGGGATAGTGTTGCAGGGGTTTGTTGTAGTGGCGGCGGCAGCAGTTGCGAGTGTGACAGGATGACAACACTCTGTATGTGGCCATCCACATTTTCCGCCACTTTATCATACAACATGGCGTCATCTCCAGTTCTCTCTCTCTCTCTCCCTCTCTCTCTCTTCCCTCTCACTCTGCCCACTTTTTGCGCTTTTTCTGCGATGTACTTCATTTAAATGAACGAAAAACATCTAACAACGAAGTTCTATTTCGAAAGTATCTACCAACTTTGCATAATATAAACAATAATATAATTTTTTGGCTGTCATGCTGCCACTAAAGCGAATATAACGTTACACAAGATACTCAGAAAACCGAGAAACTTTGCGCACATATTGGGAATGAAAGTCTATTTTATATGGCAGATTAAATATCTAAATCTATTAGATATCTAGATGTATCTAAATTAAATTTGCCTTAAACAAGTGTAAGCGTTATTATTAGTATTATATAACTACAGTATTGTTTTCAAAATCCAGGATTCCCCTGAAAGCTGTGCTTACGAATGTTACGTAGAGGCTCTACATAATCTATTAATGTTTTTTTTCATATTCTTAATGTCGAGTATTCGCCACAAAATAAATAGCGTGCCAAATTTTCTTAAATAAGGTTTTATCCGGATTAAAATCTTTACTCTAAACACTCTAATTTAGCAGTCTATTGCATACTACGCAGCTGCTAATGGTTTATTATACAGCCACCACAAAACTTGTTCATGGAATTTCGCTTTTAGTAATTAGTCAGGCACAGTAATGCATCTCTATTGCGACTCACCATGGTTAAAATTAATGCTTACGTTAATTATAATAGAAGTTTAAATATGTGAAGGTTTTGCGTAATAATGCGAAGTGAGCTTTCAGCTTGTAATTATAAAGCTTGTGATATCAACTTCCTGATTTTCTCTGCTTGCAGGAAATGGCTTCATTGAAGGATCAGAGTTGGATAATTTCTTGCGGGAGTTCGTGTCTAGTGTCGTAGAGAAAGATGTCAGCCCTGAAGTAAGTATGGCGCGCTACTCGATCATTTTTGTTTTACATTTCTCACTTAATATTGTCTATATAAAAGAGTTCAAAACGCTTGAAGAAGTTTAAAATGTGTGACATGTTAGGTAACGTACAAGAAAAGCGATGAAATCGATAAAAAATGCAAACCAACTTTTACAGAAAAACAACAATCGATAAAACTATTAAATTATCCACAAGTAGGCTTTCAACACTCCTCACCTATATTTTATTACTTTATATGCTGCGAAAGGTAAATAAGTATCAATGTCAAGTCAGGACTTCTTTATCGAATTTTATGATTAGAATCTACTAGAAACTACCTTAGGCAAAGCAGGACAATTTTTCAAGTCTCCCGGCTTGAATAGGGCAAATAAGTTTGCCAAGATTAATGCGTCTATATATTTAAAAGTTTATTTCTGCTTTATTCATGTTATGACCGCTATTTTCGCAAGTGCCTGATTTTTTCATAGTTCTTGTTTTTAAGCTGCTTATATCATTTATACTTCCACTATAGCTATACAACAATATAAGTACGTTTTTGTAGTTTCTGTTAATGATGCTTTTCATTTTTCTAATTTGTATTCTCAGGAAGCATTTGTACAGAAGGTTGTCTCGTTATCTCCAAAAATGTTTGTAAAAACTTTTAAGAGCATCTGAAACGAATGAAAATTTTATAATGAAAGATAAAATACCTTTTCCCGAAAAAGGCAATTGCACGTTCGTCCCATATTCGTGAAGCTAATTATTGGTAGTAATATTTTCTCTTAACATAACATGATTATCATACGTTACATGTCTTAATTGATAATAAAAATGTCATCTGGTTTCAGCTGTATTGAACGAATTGCCGTAATAAATCACATTAGTCCTACAATTTAATGTGCTGTTGTACCGACAACAGAACTCTGCTAATTTCAAGGTGCTGTGTTTTAAACTGGTGAATCGGTAACAAAAATAAATTAGATCAGGTGAAATCAAAATAGGCCAATGAGTTGACTAAGTTTAATCAATCTTGTAGTTTTGAAAGAGTTTTTTTATAAGGTTTCCAAACCCCAAACAGCTCAAAGGATTCTTGGCTTGTTTAGTTAGCTTCAAAAACCCGAGAGTTTTACACCACGAAAAATGCTATTAATTAGCACAGGCAGAACTACGTCTGCAGAGGAAATGTAAGTAAAAAATGGCAACGGAAAAATAGCAGAGTAAAAATGACGCAGGGTAAAAATGGCAAGTGGAAAATAGCACAAAAGTAAAAGTCGTTAAAATGACGTGTTATTTTGATGCAAATAATTTCTACAATGAAGCTAGAATGCGCTCAGTAGGAAGAAGACCTCCGCCAACGTTGAAAAGTCAGATAAACATGTTTTTCTGATTCTTTTGATTGAAAAAAGCTAAAACAAAGATAAATACGCAAACATACAAAAATCTACCTGCATTGGTATAATATAGACTAGCAAAAAACTCACAAAATATTTTGTTCATTAAATAGAATTATAATCAATAATGCACGAACATTCCACGATAGTGTTTGCCTGCATTTCATTAACCATTTGGCGATGGTAACAGATTGGCAAATATACGTATTTACATACAAGTCAGCTTACAAGGCTATATACATGTATATAGATAAATGTTACTGACAGCTTTACACGAACAGTTTTGCATAGTGAAAATTTCTCAAAACGGAACCTATCACTAACTCATAGTTGTTTGTCTTGGTGGAAGTGATAAAAAAAATTATACCCTATCTTATAGCCAAGTCTCTCTCCTTCCAAAGAGCCATAACAATGACTTCCACATAACAAGACCTCCACGATGTACTTCACGGATATTTTTGTATGTAGCGTTCAGTCAAGTTTTGTGAAAAAATAGAAAAAATAACGGGTGAAAAACGTACATGTTGGCAACTTTAACTGTTTCGAAATGCATCATTTTTGCCCGTCTCACTCACCTTCTTCATAAAGTTGAGTGAAAATCTGTTACGTAATTTTTGGTTATTAGGCTTACTGTTTTATATATATATGTGTGTGTGTGTGTGTGTGTGTGTGTGTGTGTGTGTGTGTGTGTGTGTGTGTGTGTGTGTGTGTGTGTGTGTGTGTGTGTGTGTGTAACAGACAAAAAACAAACATTTACAAACAAACAAATAGCGTTGAAGCGTAACTTCCTTGGCTGAGGTAAAAATAACTAAAATAATTATCCTTCACAATAACCCTTTAAATTCATATTTTATAAGTGTACTACATTTCCTATTTGTTCATTTGTGTCATTTTTTTCTATGCCATTTTACCGTGGCATTTTTACATGTGCAACCTTTACCTGTGCCACTTTTACCGTGCCCCGGCTTTTACAGCTCAGACATGACAGTGTACTTGGGACTAAAATGCTGGGAACGTATTTTTGATTAAATGTAGCAAGACTCTTTAACGGCTGTTGGAACTGTTGAAATGATCAGAAATTTGAAATGATCTGCATGCCCTCCATTATGCGCTACAACCTGCCTCTAGGGAGATTGTTGTCACCGTCAAAAATCATTATGATCAAGAGGCGTGTCGAGATTACCCGCAATGTCTTCTTCATCAGAAATGGCAGCTTCCCATCATTATAGCTGTATGACGAAGTTAATGAGTGTTTGTATTCTGCATAATGAAAAATTTCCGTTCCAGGAACAACTCCATCTTGCGTTTAATACTCGTCTTACAATATAAACAGCAAAATTAATAGTGTGCGTGAAATATATGACATTAGAGAATGCTGTAACATAAAGGCTAGCCCAAACAAAATGTGTGCATGGCGCATAAACATGTTAACAATGAGCTGACTGCTTTTCAAAGTGCAGCTGTGTTTAGCAATTGTTTGTTCAGACTTAATTAAATGGCCTCTCATATGATGTACATCTCGTGAACTAATAACGTTCCTTAGAACACAAACAACAACGGCAAAGATGATTATTTCTCCGGGTGCAGAGAAAAGATATACAAGGAGTTTTACCTTTCTCAGAAGATGATGTTTATGATTATCGTGCTGTAAGGAAGAACACTGATCGAAGACAAAAAAACTTTGACACACAATAGTTCGGCTTCTTGTCAGTATTTTTGACACAGATCTGTTATAAATTAAGGGACTTTGTAACTTGAATTTTGTAACAAAACTTTGGATTTTGTAACAAACTGAATGTGAAAAAATTGGAAATGAACGAAATGACGTTCATATAAATTCATCACAGACATTTTACATCAAACACTAGCTGAATTCTTCACCCGACAATAGTTAGCTTTTTTTGATCACTTGCCTCTGTTAGTTCACAAGAAGATTGCTTAAGTCATGTAATTTGTTCTGATTTGTCTGACAATGCTTATATGTATTAAAAATCAACTCACCTATTCTTGCGCACGTATTAGTTAGAAAATTCTCATAATGTTCCCTCGATGGTTTTTCGTTTGTAAAAATAATAATACTCAAACATGATAATTACGGATGTTTATTTACTGTAGTGTATATATTGTGTACAGTAATATTTTAGTCTAGATTTTATTTTCTGTTGTAGATGATTATCATATTTTTATATGGCTTTTATGCTGAAATGATATTATCTAATCTAAGCTAATTTTGTTTGAGCGGCGTCCTAATAAAAGCTACAATAATAGTTTAGTTCATTGACCATTAAAAGTTACATTATACAAGGTTCCATTAAAAATCATAATACCAAACTGATATATCCACAATGATAAAAAAGGATCAAGATTATCATATAAGATTGACAAGGCAATTTAAAGCGCATTTTACAACTTTGAATAAAAAATATCGTGTATAATTTAAGACGCATTCAAAATGCGCATTATGGCTTGAAATCATCATGACGCAAGTTATACAACTGACAAGTTTCTCGCTGAAAACAAATTCTACAGTACAATTTCAACCCGCAGACAAATTGAAATGTAAATAATCCACAACAAATTTAGACTGCGTACAGCATCAATCACAAGGAGTAAAATATGGTCCACAGAGCAATAATTAGATACTAATCAAAATCTATAATAGTTAAAAACTAGTGTAAATCGACACTCCTTAACAAAGCTAGCCAAGATTTTGGCATCACGTTTGAATAGGTCCCGAAATTGTTACGGTGGTTTTGGGCGCAGGGTTTTAGACACAGACTGTTTCGGCACATTTTGGGCATGTAGGTTATTTGGACACAGGTTGTTTGGATACATAGGTTATATGAACAAAAACTAATTTTGACACATAGGTTATTTGGACACAGGCTTTCAGACACGAGGGATTTTTGACACATAGGTCATTTGGACATAAGGTATTTTGGACATATAGGACATTTCGATACAAGGTAATTTGGACGCATAAGATATTTTAAACACAAGGTAATTTTGACACAAGATATAAGACACATACTTTATTTGGATACACAAACTGTTTAGACAAGGTACCATTTGGATTCAATCGGGCATAGTACCGTTTAGTAACATAGGTTATTTAGTTATATCCTGTTGTTCGAGAAAGCTGAATTTAAACCACTTTATTTGCAAAATTCAAATAGTGTCTAAAAACAACCATGTCTAAAAAACTGGATCAACAAAGGTTATATTATCTGTTTGAAAGATTTTGTTTTCTCGCTACTTCGAATCCAACTCCCCAAATAACAATTGCAGCCTGCTTGTCAAAAATTACGTAAATATTAGGACGTTTTAATAGTTTGCAGATATCCAGAAACGACGACGGTAAACTATATGTCCAAAACTAGTATTCAAATATCCAATGCGACCAAACTACCTGTATGTCCAAACAGCCTATGTGTCTAAATTGCCTTGTTCAAATTATCTATGTGTCGAGTTAGAAATTTCTATGTGTCCAATTATATGTGTCCAAATAACCTATGTGTCCAAAATAGTTTGTGTCCAAATGAGCCTTGTGTTCAAATATCCTATATCCAAATGACCTATTTGCCTAAATGGCCTTGTGTCCAAATGAGCCTATCTGTCCAAAATATCATGAACCCAAATAACGTAAGCGGCCAAATATCTCGTGTCCAAAAGAATTGGTTCTCAAATTACTCGTGTCTCGAAATAATCTATGGGTCTAAATTACCTTAGGCCCAGATGACCTATGCGTCCAAAGTACTTTGTGTTCCAAATGACTTATATGTCTAAATCTGTCATGCTGAAACGTCCTGTGTCGAGATATCTGCACACCCACGAATTGATGTGAAAACTGAGTTCTACGTAGTCTTTATTTCTTAATTCCGCGCTATTGATTTAGTAATAAAGAACATCCACCCTCTAGAAACTTCTGTCACACTCGACAAAACATGAAAGGTTAATGAATAACATGAAACACTGTGTAGAAAGTGCACACGTTATTGATTATTAGTGGGTGTGGATAACATGGTGGTTAGCAAGTTGATGCATATAGCATGTTAGCTTCAATGAGAAATCATGGTGAGTGATTGTGGCTAAGTAACGCAGATGGCGTTATAAAAATATACTTCACCAATACAGCATCTAAAATGAAGTTTTTGTGGATTTAATTTCGTTTGATTTGTTGCTACTCATCTTTTCATAACAAAGGTTAATAGCAAAATTTGCAGTAAAAGTCTTTTCATGAGCTAGCCATAATGAAGTCTTCATGTGATGATAATGTACAGCCTCCCGTGTAGCTCATTAACAGCAGCTTGCATTTAGTTGGTTATAGAGTTCTGATGTAATAACTAACAAGCTATTCTCATCAGTACTAATAAGAAAATCGAAACTACTTAGCCTAGTGCAGTTGTTCAGGATAATGTTATTACAAATTTGCTGTACTGGCAAAGCAGTCGGTAACTTTTCAATTAATTATGAGTTTGGTCGAAATATTAGAATGGTTGTGGATTTTATGCCTACATGCATGTTTGCTATGATCAAAATGCAAAGAAAAATACAGAAGCACCTTTATACATACGTAAATTTGTTTTCCAAGTTTACTATTTTTAATAGCATTTTCTATCATTTTTATTCAAAATGATCAAAATTTCTCAACACACAATTAGGGTTGCGTTGAGGGTGAGGAATAGGCTAACCATAACATCATAACCCTAAACCAAACCCTAATGCTAACCAAACCAGTAAAATAATTTCGATGCGTTCCCCGTAAGTAAGAATCGTGTTAGTCAGCCTAAAGCAGCCTAAAACTCAGACACCCAGTATCAAGTACACCAAGTCCAGGCTCATGGCACAACCTACTTAAGGTTGTTGGTTATCGTGAGACAAAAACTTGCTTCATTAAACGAAATCTTATAATAAGAAACACTGAATCGGGGGATAAGTTTTACCCATGTTTGCGCGTGAATGCTTCCTCCTTCATCGAAACAAACAGTCAGAATTCATGCAGTAAATGAAACCAGCTAGAATAAGTATTGAAGCACTTATCCATGCATTCATGCCTCCTGCAGCACTGCTCAACTTCAACTGCTAAACATACGCAGCGAGCACTCGTTTAATTCCCTAGCTAATATATCAATTGTTGTGTAGAAATCGAGTTTTATTAGTCTCAGCAAAAAGGCGTCATCATCGTCGCCGCCACTACTACCACCACCACCACCACCTCCAGCCACCAACTAAAATAAAACAGTCACTGAGAATTAACACAATTATCCTTGTAGCATTATATTATTTGTGGGAACATAATGCAACGCCAGCGTTGTCGTGTAGTAATGAAAAACTTGCTATTATGGTGGTTATTTACGTTTCTTGAACAAATGTTATGACCTTAATTATTATGAACACTGAGTTGTCTTTTGCAGAGAATCAGTTATGCCGTGCTGCAGGAATTAAAAAGGTGCTTTATGGAGGCTTACGATGATAACAAAGACGGGAAAATCGAAATCTCTGAGGTACGTTCTTCTTATTCTGTAAATGGCTGACTCGGAAACAGCAGCTGCTAGGCATTTTAATAACCCAACATTAAGACCTTTTGAAAATAAGTACACAAATCATGGAGCGCTTGTGGTGTTTTGAACGTGAGTACACGAAATACAGCCAATTTACAAGTGATATCGTCTTGTGTGAGTTTCACGACTTTTTGCCGGGTCACCTTCAGACTTCGTAGTAATTAAGGTGTTTTATATATTTACAACTTACCAAGCAGTGTCGTTTCGTGTATTAATGAGCAAAGAAGATATTTATGAGAATTTTAGATGTCTTAATGTGACATTGTGTGATTAATAAGGTTACTAACTTTTCTACTTTTAATTTTAATACTTCAAGCGAGATAGTGTTTGCCAGATAAGAAGGGTTTCAACACCTGCGTCGGCTTCTTCTCAGTCAAAATGGTGGACCGATTTTCTTATTAATGTTGAAAATGGTTATAATTAAACAGAGAGATACAAAGATAGGTCAGGGGAAACGATAAAAAAAGTGTAAGAGGAAGTAAGGGAAAGCCCAGAAAGAGAAAGAGAGAGCAGAAAAAAGGATGAGTGAAAAAAGAAAAGCAAAGGAGCGCGAAGGAAAAGAAAAGAAAAGTAAAGAAAAAAATGAAATGAAGAGAAAGGAAAAAATAATGGGCAGCTGCAGAAATGTATGTACATGTATGTATGTATGTATGTATGTATGTATGTATGTATGTATGTATGTATGTATGTATGTATGTATGTATGTATGTATGTATGTATGTATGCAAGCGTAAAATTAAAACTAGTAGACTGTAGACTGTAGACTGTAGTCTCGATGCTGTGTAAATATATGTATGTATGTATACTTATATACGTATACATATAAATATACATACATTTATATGTATATTGATGCTGTGTTAAACCATGTCTGTAATTAGTATAGATAATTTATGATTTCATAATTTGTTGTTATATAACAGAATGTCTATAAAATATCTACTAATCTTACTTTTTTATCTACCAACTTACAAATGAGTACAATGCGTGAATTACAATATTCATATTTACAACAGTTACTACATTTGATTGTAGTTAAAAAAAATCACCTACTAATAATTCAAATTTCAATATAGGCCTACATAGATGCGTTTATAGGACTCACGTTCTGATGTGCATTTTTCTAAATCTTCATTTTTTTTATAAAATTGCAGTTAGCGCAGCTGTTACCTATGGAGGAAAATTTTTTGCTTCTTTTCAGACTGGACAATCCACTAGACTCTAGCGTTGAATTCATGAGGGTACGTTGATGAGTTTCAGGTTCTAAAGTTAAAAGTTATTATTTCTACTAGACAAAATACCTAAATAAGCAAACTCAGCAGTAATATTACACACTCTATGACTACCCCAGAATCAGCAAAAGTTGGCAAATACTACTTTGATTGATCGAAACTATAGTAAAAATTAGCACGAGTTCGTGCAAAACAGTGTGAACAATGCGTTAGCTTTTCTCTTCTTAATTCATTAGGAATACGATTGCCCAAACAATTGAATTTTTTAGTCACTATAATAATCAAGATAATGTATTATTTACTATCTTGACAAAATTATACCGTCGTTTAAAATTCTTACATGAACAGACTCATAAAAAATAATGATTAACGTGACAATATAAAAACGGTTTACATTGCTAATTCATATGCTTCCAAAATCAACAGTATGCAACTAACGTATGAAATGTAACATTTACTCAGCTTAAAGGTGGCTGAGACGAGACGATGGATACCATCAACAATACTCGACTACGTATCCTACCACGCTTCCCACCACGTATATCCTACTACGTGCCGAAACCGTGTAACAAACCACGTTTCCTACTACGTATCCGATATGGCTTCCTGGACTCGTCTGCCAAAACTACCAGCTCTTAAGGATCGATTCTTCAAGACGGCACTGCACTGGATTACCACAATGAGCAGCCAAACTGGAGCTCAGTCTCCATAAAAGGAAGAGCTTAAAGGCCAGAATTCAGTCCCAGAAATCCATCTAATGTTGCAAAAAAAAATAATGAAAAAATCACAAGCTTAAATAAAAAAAATTAACAATAATGACAATCAATGTTATGCCAACAAAAGCGATAAATTTTGGGATTATTAGCAAAAATACATTAATAGGAAATATGTCAACCAATTATGTGTAGCGCATCACAGCAGACGGCTTGGGTTATATGATTCCTAAAATATCACAATTAAAGATGAAATACGTTTAGCGTATAATAACAATATACAATGATAGTAACAATAACATAAAGCAGACAAATTTTACTGACGGAATGTACTACTGGTGAAGTATGCAGTAGTGAACTGCACCACTGGCGAACTGCGACCTTTGGCGAAGTGCACCACTAGCCATCTATGTACTTGCGAAATGTATCACTTACGAAGTGTACAAATGGCGAATGTACAACTGGCGAATTGTATCACTGGTGAACTGTACCGTTGGTGAAATGTGCCGCTGGCGAAATATACTACTGACGAACTGTACCACTGGCAAAGTGTACCATTGGCGAACTGTACTACTGGCAAAATGAATCTCAGTAACACGTTGAGTAGCACAACGCAACTTGAAATTGTCAAATAATAGTCGTGCGAACGAAATTAAATTTCCCTTGACATAAAAATCATTAAAATGGTCAAAATAATACAATACGATAACTAGGCAGCACGTAAACGCTAAAGTCTGAGTAACGTCTCTACATAGATTTTCAGCTCGCAGGTATTTGGTTACAATGCTATTGTAATAGCAGAAAATTGCGTCTTTAATGGTGAAGTAACATGACACGTACAAGTACAAAATATTTTTCACGCGAGAAGACAAAATAAATGCTTAGTATATAGTTTCGCGTCATTCAATGACAAGACCCATAACATGTATATACAAAAGTATCACGCTCATTATTTCGTATCATTACAGATCTGGAAGAAATACGATCTGGATCGCAGTGGTTTCATAGAAGGAGACGAATTGAAGGTGAGAGATTTTACTGTTGATTGGCGTTTTACTTTTTATACGCATCACGTAACATTTAATAGTATTAAAGCATTGACGCCATAATATTAGAAGATGAAGTCGTAGGTAGACACCCGCAGATATTCGCCCCATCCGTTGCTTTTTTCGTGCCCGAGAATCAAGTTTCAAGTCCAACTGCTGTTTCATTTCTATTATGGCTTTTACATGAAAACAGTTTCTAAGCCCCATTGTTCGCTATTGCACGAAAATATCTAACACCTAATTAACAACGATCTGCGTTGGGCAACCGGAATATTCATTAGTGTAGGTTCGCGTTAATAATTTTGCTCGGCGATACTTAAAAATGCTGCAAAACTGCCCAAACAACGTGGATGTTCAAGCAAGTCACAGTGGGAGAATACACAACTGAATTTTTTTGGATATTCTTTAAGAACTTGACATACTGAACGTTTTAGAAAGTAAGAGACTCTCACCCCCGGTACATACTGCAAGTATTATTACTATGTAGAGTTGTTAGCCGCCGCAAGAGTTCGTAGTGGTGGACTAACGCCGCTTTTGTTATCAGTTAATCGTTTAGTGGTCAGTTTCACCCAAATCTTTTGAAGGGGTTTTGGTTTCACTGTGCGCGGTTTTTATATAAAATCCATATAATTTTTTATGGTGGTGAATTGATAACTCTGTAAAGCGACTCTTGTACGAAATTTGCAGAGATGGTTTTCGAGAGTTTGGTGGAAGGGGGCAGAACAGTAGAGCGTGTGAACAATCGTGCCAAACAAATATTCAGTGTAAACCAACCGGGAGAAGGCATTATTGTGGCGCAGTTAAGATATTGATTTCATTTTAATAAACGTAAATTTGATAAAGAAAAGCACACGTAAGTGAAAATTTTATCGAGCTTGTTAAATCTTTGGAACAAATTGCGCTGAATACTCCAGATTTAGCAATGAAATCCAAAATTATAACCAACTTACCTGGTCTTGTTCAGTCGTCATAGCTGTGATGATTATCGATATAAAAGTTACAAGCTTAAAAGAAAATATATCGAACTGCTGCCGTCATTTCGCAGAATTTCCGGCAGTCTGTTTCCGTTTCCGTATACTAAATGTGTTTCTCACTTAAGTCAATACTGATGATGGATACAATAGCAGTAGCAATCGCGATTATAACCTGCTTCGACATTTATTTTATTATTAACATCAATCTCGTTTATATCATAACGAAGCATTTAAGATTTCCTTTGAATTCATAAGTCAAAAAATCTCCATTTAAACATCTCTGCTTTAAACTTAACCTTTTTAACGAAATGGACGTGGCAGAAATAAATATTACTGTAGAAATAGATAGAGATTATTTTACTATTCCTGTAAATAGAACCAATTTTCACCTATTATTTTTTCTCATTTTACACTTAAATTGCGAGGAGACGGAGACGTTGACTTGTAAGAAATAAGTAAAATGGGAAAAGAGAATGATGAACGAAGAGTGTATGTTATATGATAATTATATGCAATGACTGCGGCCGTCATTTTAAGGCAAGTTATATATGATAGTGATGTACGTTGGTGGTGGTGATGATGCTGATGATGACGACGACGAGTATGACGATGATTACGGTGATTGTGATTACATGTCCGATGAACAGTGACGATGACAATGACGGCTATGATAATGATGGTAATGGCGACAATGATAACATCCTATCGGCCACAATGAATTTGACGCTTATCACGAAGGCCTCATTTGAACCGAGGGTCTCATCTTGTCACGAGCAGTACATGAAAAATGTTGCAGCTAATTGGATGACAGGAAACAGGAAAGATAATCTCTCACGGAAATAAATTGTCGGAAATGACATCTCCAATGAATGTCTCCTCTGCGAAGCCCATTAAGACGCGCTAAAACTATGGAAATTGGAGTGGTAACGAAAACAGTGAACTTTTTTAAACAAAAAATCTGTAGTACTCGCAAATTAAACAGTAAACGTAGGAAGCTAGATTAACTTTTACAAACTGTAAAACGACAATCTTTAATGGTTGCTACACAAACCGCCCCAAACAAGACCGCCCCCACTCGGTGTGTAAATGGTTGAGTTTAGAATGTAAAAATAGAAAGGAGGCCAGTAAAATGTAGTTTTTGACAATGATGACTATAATGACGTTGATCACCAAAATCAATAAGGAGTCACAGCTTACACGGTGTTGTAAATATAGATACGCGACTTGGGACAGTAAAATTGATAACGAATAAATTCCTCGTTGTATATGATAAACATCTAACGCACAAAGCAATTATAATATAATTTAACGCGTTTATTTTGTGTTTGAAGTCTAGTTTTCTATAATCTCGTACAATCTTACGTGCTTTCGTAATTGTTATTCTGCAGGCTGTATTATCGGTTATCGCTTTTACGTGCATGGCTGATATATTTGCATGTCATTCGAAAAAAAACGAAGTGGCATAATAATAGCATCAAAAGCAAGGAATAAGAGGAGAAATCACCCAAGTCATTGAGATACTGAACTCAGTAACAAGTCTATATATAGGAGCAATCTTGCTTGGGGGTTTTGCATTATGCATTAACTGCTTTCTTTATTACATTATCGGGCAATTTTATTACATTATTGGTGAGTTATTACATTTGGCGTCCAAAAGCGTGTATCAGTTTATCTTACAGTGTCGCTAGTTTGTTATATCTTCAGGGCAAACATAAACAAACACTAGATATTTTATCAATTTCGTTGTATAGTCTTAAATTGTGCAGGAAATTCCGCTAGGTGTAATTAATTTTAATAGAAGCACTCGCTGCGCCTAAATTCAATTTCAAACTGAGCGTTGTTAAACCTTTTATTGTATACTGACCATAATTACACGCGTGTACAGGATGCATTAGATTAACTTCTAGTTCAATTTAGCTTTATTGTTTCAGCAGTAAACTTGCAAACTTCCCCTAGGAATGACTTTATTATTGCCACACAACATGGCTTCTTCATAATTGCAGTAAGGAGGCTTCACCAGGAGAGGTTGTAAGACCTTCTTCAACCATAATGATATCTAGCATTTTCTAAATGTGTCTCTCAAAGACTGTTATCGGGAATAATCACAGTCTAATAAGACATCCAGGATGAGGCATCTTTCAAGAGTTCAGCTACACTCAACTACTACATATAATAGGCTGAACGCGAAGTCTGTGAATTAGAGGTGCCCAACTTAGGTTGGCATTATCAACAGCTGATACTTCGAGTGCAGAGATATATTAACGTATATCGCAGCATATCACAGTTTTGACAATTTGATAAAAAAATCAGTAATATTTTTAGTAATAGAATGCTGCAAGAATTGGTAAAGTGCTTGCCAAAATATGGATTGTATAATAATAATAATGATAACGATAATAATAATAATAATAATAATAATAATAATAATAATAATAATAATAATAATAATAATAATAATAATAATAATAATAATAATAATAATAATAATAATGACAATAATAATGTATTATTCTATGGTATATTAATTAATTGAGCCCTTTTCAAAGGGATAATTCAGCATAATTCTGCTCTCATTCTGTAGTAATTTCACGGTAATTTAACTTTACGTAATCTTTGGAGGTCCCTCACCTGGTGGAGGCCCCTGGTCGCAACTAATAAAGCCTGTGCCTTATCCACCACTGCCTTGTACGGAAATTTTATGAAGTAAATCATTTTCCGTGTGCATTAGCATTAAAATTAACGTAAGATCAGAAGATGTGCTAGACGAAAGAGGCGAAACGAGAGAGGAGCGGAGAGGATTTGATTTAATTTATTTTAATTTAATTCTTTATTTCAAACTGAAGCTCATATTATAATTTACATATTTACAACATACAACATTATATAGAAAGAAAAATCAATACAAACAAATCACACAAACTAACACAAAAACAAAAATTACAATAATAATAATTTGTTACAATAATACAGAGAATGGGGAGAGGAAAGGAGAGGAGGAGAAGAGAGGAGAGAGGAGAGGAGATAAAATAAATTAAGACCAGATAAATTTCATTTAAAATCGATTTTCTGCATAAATATTGCAAACAATTAAAAGCATTTCATCTACTATCTATACATACAAAAATCAGACAAAAAAACAGTAAACAATACAGTTAACCTGTTAACTTTTTATTAAACTTAATTTCCATTATAATGAGAGAAAATACAAAAAACTTCTGTTTTTAAGTACACCTTAAATCTGCTTTATAGTAGATTTGCTTTATCTGCTCTGATAATATAGATCTGCTCTGAAATATATTATGCTATTTAACCCATAGTTGGGGTATGGAATGGTGAGTGCCTTTCAGCACTGCACCTCTGTGGCTCCATACTGCTCCGAGATCCCCTGCTGATTAGCCTACTCCTGTAATGGGGCAGTTACCAGCTCGCACCTCGTGGAGGTTACGCAGGAATCTTGGGTGTGGAGAGGCTGTGTGCCAACTGTTCGTCTACAGTTAGCTTTAGTAGGTAATTACGCCTAACGCATCACACACCCCTGTAGTGCACGCACTACCGCGAGTCAGGCCCCCTCCCCCCAAGGCACCTTGCGAAAAAGCAAGGCTACCTACCTACTTACGGGGCTCTGACAGTCCAATAGTGGCTGTCCTGACCAGAGCCCAGATTTCCGCTGAACCCCACTTACCAACTTACGGGGCTCTGCCTGTCCAATAGTGGCTGTCTTGACCAGAGCCCAGATTTCCGCTCAACCCCACCTACCAACTTACGGAGCTCTGACAGTCCAATAGTGGCTGTCCTGACCAGAGTCCAGATTTCCACTAAACCCCACCTACCAACTTACGGGGCTCTGCCAGTCCAATAGTGGCTGTCCTGACCAGAGCCCAGATTTCCGCTCAACCCCATCTACCAACTTACGGGGCTCTGTCAGTCCAATAGTGGCTGTCCTGACCAGAGCCCAGATTTCCGCTCAACCCCACCTACCAACTTACGGGGCTCTGACAGTCCAATAGTGGCTGTCCTGACCAGAGCCCAGATTTCCGCTCAACCCCACCTACCAACTTACGGGGCTCTGACAGTCCAATAGTGGCTGTCCAGCCCAGATGTGAGAGCATGGTACGGTAAGGTTAGTACTTAAGAATGACATTCAGCACTCAACAGAGGGAGACCCATGCTACTCGAGCTTCCAAGACGAACCGCCCCCACGGTTGTCCCGGAAGACTCTCCCTCACCACTACAACGCGTGGAGGTCCCAGAAGACGAATGGACTGAGGGCATAGGAGCGACTCGCCCCCGGGTCCTAGACCATATGGTCCGGATCCTCCAGCGTTTAGGCACCGGTTGGTCCTCACGGTCCTCACGGCGCTCGCGGTTGCATAAAAAATCAAAACACCCCATGATAGCCCACTAAAGAACACACAAGAGACTTGCAAATAATAATAATAATAATAACGCACCTTCTCGCATCGAAAGCAAAGAAAGAAATGAGGCCGAACAAAGGCTGACATCTATCACGTCACTGCAAGAACGAAGAACAATCGTTGCCATGGCAGGGAATTGTTGTCTTCATATGAATGACGCAATGTGTCATGACGCACTTTCAGGAGATGATGATGCAGACTAATTCCATGGTAACGAGTATCGAGTTTATTCTTCTAAAATAGGCAAGGAAAATAAAACGCGTCGTTTAAGATAGGTTGTGTACAGACTAGCTGATGGTAGTCCAGTGAAGAAATAGCTATTCAACAACCAGTAGAACAGAAGTGAACAAAATAATGTCCCTGGACGCATGAAGACTTCTAAAATTCTTTTTACTCGCGATCTGTCAACTTACAACAGGTAGATAACGAAACATAGATAAAGAATTGAAGATAGTCATAAGAAATACAATTTTGGTAATTTTTCTAGTTGTAATTATTTGAGTAGGCTACCGATATTTTTCTCGACTTTTTGACATAATGTGATATTATTACGTATAATGATACGGTTTTCTTTTCATCTTGAATTTACGTTACTTCTGGTTGTCTTTATAAAATAAATATCGTGCGAGATTAAGAAAGTCAAAAAATCATATTAAATTCAAAAAAAGCAACTAAGGTATCCGCCTGCCTTCTTGTCTCGGTTGCCATAAATTTCGATTGCAATTTTCAAATTGATCAAGTGGTTTTGACAAAAAAAAACGTTCGAAAATCTCTGAATATGCGACCCGGCACTCAAGCTTCCATTTACTAACTAGACTCGACGTTGCTTGATTTTGGTCGCAAAATAAAGACCGTGACTTCTCGGTTATTCAGCTCTACCCCAACGACGCATTGCTGATGTGCCGATATTTAAGAAACCGAGATCCCCTTTATGTCTCCTGTAGATCTTGTTGGCAAAAATCGGTCAGCTCAGGTAGCGTAGGTGTATGATAATAAACTGCTAACCTAATGTTGTGGAACAGGTGTAAACGGCGTTATTAACTTACTGAACACAACTCCATAATTTTGATTAGCAAAATGAGACGCAAAAATATCATTTTACTCGAAAAGAAAACACACTTGTGTTGAAGTCTAGAACATTTTGAAACGCATCGCAGTTTTAGATTCAAAATACTGGAATTCATGAATACGTGAAGTTTAAGACTCAGAAAAATCAGAAGACGCTGTTTGACTTAAAGAAAGATTTTTCACATACCATCCCATTTTCAAATACGTAGAAAGTATACATTTTAACACCAATGATACTGCAAAAGCGTTTCTGATAGTTAAATGATAGATTAAAATCTTAATTAACGGCGGGCGAGCCCACCAGCTATTGAACACATCACAAGCGAACATAATTTTCAACAGCAAAAATACGAGCGTGTTGCATGTAAAGAGAAAATTGAAGTGCAGTACTGTAAGAGATTCAATGTGTTGTAATAAAACTCTGCAAGCTTTAAGATAAAAATTAAAGTTTCAAATTTACTGCTGTGCTCAGTTGTCAAACGTGTGTCAGAAACGAACACATCTGAACTGAGAGGTTCGCCACCTGCTTTTTGTGCAACGCGTTTTCGAAATACAGGCGCTAGTGCCCGCCCGTATATAGCGAAGAGCTAGTGGCGTGAACGCGAAATGTCCATTTGTACGGTAATAATTCTTTCAAGTAAGGCATTCTTGAAAAAATAGTATGTTGCCTTTCAATATTCTAAAGAGTAGATACTAATGATAATAATAATCTATTAGCCTGTCCTCCCGGATGGCTCGTCGGCTCTGCAGAGTTAAAATACGGTAAGACCACAGAACTAAAAAAAAGAAAAAACTAAAAACTAAATTATTTTGACTTGCAGTTTAAGATTGGGTTCGGTTTTGCCTCAAGGAAGTTGCAGCAACACTTTATCATAATACCCCTTCAACTACAAAAATTTAATTCATTAAGCAAAATGCTGAAGAATAATTTTTTATTTATTGTTTCATTGTTATCAGTTAAAAATTATTCCAGTGTATTATTTCTGATGAGGCACGCCTGACTGGATGTATGTTAGTGACTGGAAATTTCTAGGGTGCAAAGAATTTTACGATTTTACTTTACTGATTTTTCTATGGGGACGGCGCAACAGGTTTTTGGCTCGTGAAAGATTCACAGGATACAGGCTTGTTTATTACAAATGTAATATCATAATATTTATCCAACAAAAATAAAATTATATTTAATGAGACCATACATAATAAGCGAGAAAACGTCTTATCATAAATTGCTAAGTATGAGAAATGACAAGTATGCTATATAATCATCGTTTAGCATCTAATACTATAGCAAGTATGCTATATAATCATCGTTTAGCATCTAATACTATAGCAAGTATGCTATATAATCATCGTTCAGCATCTAATACTATAGCGACTTTTTATATTTATTAGCTAAAGCTGAGGGCTACAGACATACTGCCGCTGTCACAACCATATAACCTTCAGAGAAGTTATTGTACTCCTCGTAGTCATTTGTGAAATACTTGTTTGTTGCAGATATGACTTGAAATGAATTATGTTTCTGACATACCTGCAACGCAGTGCAATTACTTTCGTCATCGATGCATTATATTAACAAGCGATTGAGCTTTACGTACACGTCTTTTTGAACAAGAGCTCTTTTAACAAGACTCAGTTCGTATGATGAGAACGTAATGAAAACAGCCTTTTGATCTGACATTAATTGCGTTTGTAGTAGTAATGGATTTCATGCATGCCTCTGAAGTCTATAATGAAGGTTTTCTTTGCATGAGAGAACTAAAAATCCGACTGTTTTGATTACTGTTGGTTTAGATAAATGCACTCTAAATAAACAATTGTTTTGCAGGAGTTTCTTAAAGATCTTTTGGGAGAATTTAAACGAAACGTATCAGAAGAGAAGTTAGTAGAATATACCGACACCTTGGTAAGTGGCATTATTGCAATAATGCGGCTATTGGCCCCGGATTTATTTTAAAGGAAAGAACAAGTCACACAGCATGATGGGTTTATTTTACTGTTATAACTTAAACTTAGAAAAATATAACAAAAAACTGTCTCTAAAGCATAAATTTAAAATTTACTACCTCTGAATAGATTGCCGCCATTCACTTGAAAATTATGACTTAGAGGAAGACCGGACGATTGTTTAGACTCAATATCACTTTAATTAACTGTCCAAAATATACATTCTCTTGCCTATAAAAGTTAACAATTGTTCCTTATATTTGAATAATTAGTTTAGAAAGTTAATTAACGGCAACCGAACACAGTTATTGCTTGCGTCAGAAACTAACTACAGTTTGTGCAATGCCAGGCGTCTTCCCTTGGGCGTCAAGCAAATTTGCATAGGTGTACAGTACTGCTTAAACGCATAATTTCACGAAAAATGGGCTCTAGATCATATGACGTTAGAAACTAACACTGCAGTTCATGATCATGCTTATCACGGTACCGCCTTCAATTTGTCGGCCACGCGAATGTGACAAAAAGACGCCGCTGCCTAGATTCACTGTACCGCGCGTAGTTCTGAAAGTTTAACGAAATTTGAGTACCGAGGTAATTATTATTTAATCTAAGCTTTGATTTAAAATAGGCTATTGTGGTTTTCGATATTTTAGAGCATTCCTTATTCTGAACTCGTATTTTACAATCATCCGGTTTTCCTTTAACCAGGAGACTTCGTAACTTTTCGTAAGTGCGTCGTGGCTTTTTGTAAGCGCGCTGCTTAAATTAATTCAAACTTTCGCAGCTTAGTTAATGTTGACACAAAAATTACCATTTTTGTGAACATTATTATACTTTTGGTGAAGACTGACTGAGCTCTACTTTTCTTCAGGATGAATGACGTCATTTGACGTCATTCAAACGTCAACTGATTACACGTGTTTCAGCCTTAACCGTCGTTTATACCTTCAGTCTATTAAATATATATTTTTATAGCTAATACTGAATGATTTTAATTCTGCTGTCATCTGTGCCATACTAAATTTTTAGATTTCCAATATATTTTTAGTTGTTTTAACTTCTTATCTTTGTACATAAATGCTTTTTTGTACTACCGGGTTACGCGGAATAAATAAATAAATAAATAAATAAAATAGAACACTAAAAGCCAATTATTAAATTTAACATTAGTAGACGTATAATTCAGTGGAACAATATGTCATTAAAAGTGTTTTAGTACTGACACTTTACGCTGAATTCTTTTAAGCAATTCTTAGAATTCTAAGGCTTCTGGAGCGTTCGCTGCACGAGGAGGCGTTCCTTTAGAGAGTTAGTCATCATTCAGGTTACGGAACTCCCTGTCATTAGCTGTCATAAACTATAAAAAGCAACTTCGTTAAAAATTAATCGATCATTGCTGTAAAGGTAATGTACGTAAACGGAATCTTGCGAACTCGCTGCAACATTGAGCTTTAGTTATTTTCCAACCCTGAATTTTTGAGTGATTCTTTTCCTTTTTTGGATGCCCTTTGAATATGGTTTGGGTTCTTCTGCATTTTCCATTTGTTTATATACTTACTTGTGTACTATATATATATACAGGTATTACAATTGATATACTGTATGTATGATATACTATATATATCATACATACAGTATATCAATTGTAATATCTGTTGCTCAGTAGTTAGTGTATTGACTGAAATTTTATTTACTTTTTTTCTTTTCAGTTGCAGTTATTCGATACAAACAGAGATGGAAAGTTACAATTAAGTGAAATGGCAAAGTAAGTTTCAGTTCTGGTCACATTCATAATAGGTAACTGTTTTGCTTCTATGCAAAAGTTCTTGTATTTCCGCACGCATCATATATCAATGTGAATGATTACTGTTTGAAGTGACAGTGTTGGTGGTGACATTAGCAATAATGATGATAAAAATGACAATGATGACTAAGACACTAATGATGGTGACGACAACGACGACGACGATCATGATAAAGATGAGGATGATGACGATGGTGATGATGATGATGATGATGCCGATGATTATGTCATAATAAAACTATATTTATTGTAGGCTGCTTCCAGTGAAAGAAAACTTCCTTTGTCGGCAAGTATTTAAAGGACCGTCTCAGTTATCAAAAGAAGACATTGAAAGTGTTTTTAACTTTTATGACAGAGTGAGTGTATTCATTTAAATGAATTGAGTTAAAATTTAGGCTCTATTGATAGGTTTATGCTTTTAATTTGCATTTGCTTTCGAAACTTATTCAGCCTCTAATTAAAAATGGAAATCTTATACTTGTAAGCAAGAATTATACAAAATTTAGATTATGAAAACTTATCTGATTAAGTTTACATTATGAGAAAATCTATATATAAATTTATACTAAAGATTCTATATTAAATCACCACCTAGTTTTACTTTTTCTGGGATGTACTCTAGGGCTACACATGTGTTACTTTACGGGTGTACTCTAGAAAGCCAGTCGAAATCTGAAAGTAGTTGCATCCACAGTTTTTGTAAAATCCTTGCTAATTTTAGTGCGTTCCGTTTCTAGGATCAGAATGGGTATATCGAAGAAGAAGAAATTCATGGCTTCTTGAAAGATCTACTGGAACTTGCAAAAGAGGTAAGCTTGCTTGTTAAATTTAACAGTATATATATATATAGGAAAAATGTATCAATTTGTACCAACATTTGTAAGAAAATAATTTACAAAAACCCCCTTCATCATTCTCCCCCTTTCTCCCTCTCTCTTTCTCTCTCTCTCTCTCTCTCTCTCTCTCTCTCTCTCTCTTTCACTTTCTTTCTCGTTCTCTCTCTCGCCTTTCTCACTTACGTCAGTTTCCCCGTTGAAATAACTTCATGTTTATTCTTCAGCAGGATTACGATACGGAGGATTTACAGGAATTCAAAGAGGTTATAATGCAGGCTGATGTAAATCATGATGGGAAAATTAACAAAGCTGAGCTGACAATGGTGCTGCTTGCGCTTGCTAAACATGGACAAGAATAAAACTGCAAATCCGTTTCCTGCATCTTTAATATATTTTTGTTTTATCTACTGTTCCTACTAATACGCTTTCAGATTATAAAAGCCCCTGCGAGATTATTAATGCCTCATGCGCACATGCTGTTTACACTAACAGCACTGTGACAAATTGGGTGACCATTACATTAAGTGGTCTACGTACCTTTATAAGGGCACTACTGAAAGCGCTATTGTAAATAGCTGTTACTAAAAAAAAATTATTACAGTTTCAAACTTTGCAAAGAGTTACCTAAATCTAAGATTCATTCTATTTTTATTTGGTGAAAAAATTACCAAGTAATTAAGTACATTTTCTTACCGTGTAATAACAGTTACGCGTGAACAAATATTCATTCTATTTCTATTACTCTGAGACAAAAAAATTTCCCAATATGTTTTGGTTGTGTACAGCGGATTGGCAATATATTGTTATAGCAGTAAATTAATGATAATGGCGCACCATTAAACGAATTGAATGAAATCACTTTCAAGAGAATTGAAACATTTTTTAGCAAATTGCAAGCCGTATTTGTACCTGAGCGGCTATAAATATTCGCAAATATTATTACTAGTTTGCTGACAATTTTAACTAGACTGCTGTCACTGTGTTACACAGTAATTTCCAGCAGAATTCGAAATAGAGTAAATGCTTTGTACCTGTTGCTAATTGTCTTGTGCAGCCATTATGGGCTGAACCTGCCTGCGGAAAAATGCTTTTAAAAGCGATAAAAACTGACTGACTGGCTGACCGACCAGCTCACTATCCAGCCGACCAACTAATCCACAAACTAAGTGGCTGATTCACTAACTACCTTTCACTATGTTGTGAAGACATTAAGTATTCTAATTTACTCTGTGTACCAGGAAAATCTAGTTCTAAACAAAACAACGCACAACGCATGTGTGTAATACGCATAAAGTTGTTATTCCAAATTCTCACTTTACTTTCAGCTATTTCCCAAATCTCCGCTGATGTTTTTCAAACCTATTATTCCTTACCCTTGTATTTATTAATTCTTTGGTTGAACAGCTAAGTTGATGTACGTCGGTTTCTCCTTAAAATATTAGAACAGATGAAAGCCTAAGTTTACGACCAAACAGGGCAAATTACAAATCACCGTTTTCATATATTTTTCCTACAAAAGTATTTCTAGGGCCATATTTTTAAGTTCTATACTGTGTAATTTATATATATGTTGTGAACTGTGATGTGAACATTGCCAAAGAATTTATGTATATTATACATTATTTATACATTAAAAGTTCAAGTTGGTGTTACATCTTAAAATTACTCTAATTTGTACTATAGTGTTGTAGGCGATCAGGGGCTTATATAAGTATATAATATTTATAAGTACCTAAGTATTATATCAGTCAGAAATATCTGTTGGCGTCTAGAGTGTATATTAGATATAAATATATCGTTTGTGTGAATTTGCGAGGTATTGCATTTTAAATTGTTCTACAATTATCCTACAATATTACACTTTGTTTGGTCATTTCCGCTTACAATTTTAAACAAACTTTGTGAAACGTATTTTTACATTTAGTTATTTTTTCAGATTAATTTCTAAATTCTGTAATTAATGTATGTTTTTACTTAAAATTAGATTTTTTTAATAAAGAAACATGCATTATAATAATCTATTATAACTTTTTACTTATTATCGTTATCGTTATTAGTCAGTTTCACTATAAATTTTCTCTGTTCTGTTCATTTTATACCTTTCTAAATGTAGTAATCTAATTTGTTTAAAATGTTCTTGAAATTGTAAACCATCTGTAACATCTCTACTTACTTATTTTCCTACAAGATTATTTAAATAAAAACGATTAACTATTTTACGAAGAGTATAGCTCAGTCGATATTGTAACGAAAAGCCATTTATCTTCACTCTCCCTCACCTCTATATTGTAATAGCTCTGTGCATTACGAAGCTATTGCGTGTGGGCACTCGCAGGTAATGGTTCGGCGGTTCAGTAGCAATACGGGCAGGTGTGTTTCACCATCTCAACACTATTCCGCTACCCAGTAGGAGAGATGTGGGAAAGAATGCAGGGAAGTTTGACATTAATTTCTAGAGAAGTTCTGGCGTATTTAACACGTATTTTGATAACCAGCAATACCCTCGGAAACATATATATATATATAAAGCAAAAAAACTTCATAATGTATGGAAAATATATGAAACGCGAAAACCTAGGGTACAATTAACCACCGTTATCCTTAGTACAGTTGGTAGTACTTAACCCTTTGCTCGTGATAAAAACGAATAAGAGTAACAGAACAATTTATCACATCAGGTTATTGCTGAAACAGCAGATTGATTGTATGATGCCTACATGATTGTATGTAGAATATTCAGTATAGAAGCCTCATGCCTCTCGCACTGTGTGTAATCTTGAGTGACATGGTCGCAGCAACGACTCGAAGAGATTACGAGCAGCTTAAGATCCTCCAAAACTTCTTGTAGATGTTTCACGAGCTTAACTTTTGAACGCTGATCAGTGCACGACATTTTCTCGGAGCCTCCCCTCTGTCTTTGCAAATAATTCCATGTGTTAGGTGGGGTTGAAATCAAATAAATTTCTACGCCATTTAGTTCGATAAAAAACAGTGCCAGGATCTCCGAGCCATCACTCGGGTACACTTCTCAAGATGCTCACGTTCCTCACGTTCCTCGCTAAATATTGAGGACATGATAGACTGTGTGTTGCTTCAGCTATACATGATGTAATAAATGTGGGTAATTCTTGAAATTGTAAACCATCTGTAACATCTCTACTTACTTATTTTCCTACAAGATTATTTAAATAAAAACTATTAACTATTTTACGAAGAGTATAGCTCAGTCGATATTGTAACGAAAAGCCATTTATCTTCACTCTCCCTCACCTCTATATTGTAATAGCTCTGTCCATTACGAAGCTATTGCGTGTGGGCACTCGCAGGTAATGGTTCGGCGGTTCAGTAGCAATACGGGCAGGTGTGTTTCACCATCTCAACACTATTCCGCTACCCAGTATGAGAGATGTGGGAAAGAATGCAGGGAAGTTTGACATTAATTTCTAGAGAAGTTCTGGCGTATTTAACACGTATTTTGATAACCAGCAATACCCTCGGAAACATATATATATATATATATATATATATATTTATATATATATAAAGCAAAAAAACTTCATAATGTATGGAAAATATATGAAACGCGAAAACCTAGGGTACAATTAACCACCGTTATCCTTAGTACAGTTGGTAGTACTTAACCCTTTGCTCGCGATAAAAACGAATAAGAGTAACAGAACAATTTATCACATCAGGTTATTGCTGAAACAGCAGATTGATTGTATGATGCCTACATGATTGTATGTAGAATATTCAGTATAGAAGCCTCATGCGTCTCGCACTGTGTGTAATCTTGAGTGACATGGTCGCAGCAACGACTCGAAGAGATTACGAGCAGCTTAAGATCCTCCAAAACTTCTTGTAGATGTTTCACGAGCTTAACTTTTGAACGCTGATCAGTGCACGACATTTTCTCGGAGCCTCCCCTCTGTCTTTGCAAATAATTCCATGTGTTAGGTGGGGTTGAAATCAAATAAATTTCTACGCCATTTAGTTCGATAAAAAAACAGTGCCAGGATCTCCGAGCCATCACTCGGGTACACTTCTCAAGATGCTCACGTTCCTCACGTTCCTCGCTAAATATTGAGGACATGATAGACTGTGTGTTGCTTCAGCTATACATGATGTAATAAATGGTTTTGTACTCTTATTCGTTGTTTTTGTACCTAGCAAAAGGTTATGAACCACCCAACATACACAGGATCCGCCTAACAGTATATTCACATGCACTCGGAATAGGCAACAACCGTAAATTCAGATGCAGATACCTGTGGATTATGTGGAACATCTACAGCCTACAGAGTTTTCCTGCGACATTTTGGACTTTGAAGAGGAACTACACGGGCAATATAAAGTCTTCGAGAAGTGGCCAAATAGCTGCAAATGACATGATGACTGAGACTTCGCTCATTTAACCTTGCTTAACAAATGAATATAACGCAGCATGTACATATTCCAATTCTTTCGACAACGACCAGCTGCATAATTACATTAGTTACTTTCTAACTAGAACCATAGTTGGTAGTTTAACAGACGAGTTAAAAAAGTAATGGTTGAAAGCATATAATGTAATATCCGCTATCATAAGCTTAACAAAATATCACATGACAAGATTGGAGCATCATTAATGTGTCAGTCAAACAAGTATGAGTGTCTTGAGAGTTAAACTCTTCAGAGAGAAACCCTACTCGCTGCTACCGGTATAACTCATCTACCAATACCCACTTACTACACCTAAGCGGGGTATTTGGCTAACTTTTCAACCACGATGTACGGAATAAAAGAAATGATCCAAAACTAACAACAATATAATTATTATATTCGCCACAAGAAGGCAGAAAACTGCTATTGGTCCTTTCAAATCTACAGGTTTTTGGAGCAGGTTATCTCCCAAACGTCAAATTTCTGTGCGTCATTGGGTGGATTTTCTACCAAAAGTTTTTCAATAGAGTCGGTATAGCTGGATACTTTTGCATAAACGCCAGGATTGTCGTCACGTCCACAGCCGAAACCCCAAGAAGTTGCGCCGAAGTTGGTCCAAACACCGTTGTACAAACAGTTGAATGGACCACCTGAATCTCCCTGTCAATAAAAATAACAATAAACAAATATAAGCTTTATTTATGTATTATATGTTTTAGTTAAGAACCTAAAAAATATAATAAGATTTAGGTTTTTTACTTTCCCTCATAAACAGGATGGTGTCAATAAAAGACCTAACAATAATTTTTTGGAATGCACATTTTCACATAAACTTCACTATCCTTAGAAAATTCCATTTTCCCACAAAATAAGGTCGGGAGAAAATTAAAAACTTTCCAAATAAATGCAAATCTAAACACAAAAACTACTTGAGCGCCTTTTTGATAATTCGCAACTTTTTTGTGTAAAGACTTAATTTTTAGTTTGTGGGTTTAATAGATGAGTTTTAAGCTTTTCTGTTCCACATTAGAGCTTATGCACTATTTGCAAATAATGATGTAGCTAATCAAGTTGAATATGTACAGAAATGTTTACCATGTTTTCCTTCAATACCTACAATATTATAATTTGGTATAAAAGTATTAACCTTGTTGTAAAAAATAATAGACTCGTTTGCAACAAAGTGTCATTTAGTTAAAATTTTAAATACGCACCAGATTCCATTTATAGTGATGTCACGTGGTAATGAAGAATTTTAGCTTGCTGTTGGACTAATATAAATTATTTATATATCTACGCTGCAGTTTTGTAATAGCAATAACGGTTGGCAAATAAATTACATACATTTTCACACATATATGCCTGGTAAAGTTTAAGAGCACCTTACGAAAAAGCTTCACGAGAGGGATAGAGTTTGAGTACGGTTGAGATCAGTCTCAAAACACGTAGTCTGTAAACGCCTATATCACGTTCTTATTGCAAAAATTACCAAGATACTAATTTATAATTTTTTTTTATACTTATCGCTCAATGTCGCCACATGCTGCACAATATAACAACCACATGGATGATGCAGTTACTAATATCATTAATGCTATTAACTAATGGCAACTCGTAGGTATTAAAAGTGATGTTAAACTATGTCCCGAAAAATTTTTTAAACAAAGTAATGTTACTTGCTTGAAAAACTTGTGCAACTAGAAAAGAAAATTCTTAGTAACTTAAAATGTTCGCGCTAACTGCATGGTAAAATGTCACTTACTCACCTTCCCAGTGTGCACCACTGTCTCACCAAAAACATATCTTCAATCTTATTGAGAAGATAAAGTAATTTATATTTTGCTTAACTTGCGTGCTCTGCGAATAGTCTGATTATTTTTTTCAAATTTCACGTAATGTTATCTAAACTTGCCTCACACGCCTGACGGTTGATTACGGGAGTTTAAAGGGGGAATATCATGAAAATCGAGTTAAACTTATTTTGTAGTTGCTTTCCCCGGGAACAAGTTGGCGAAATTTTTTTAGAAGTACGTTGTCTAATTAATTAGTAATTAACTTTTTTGTATCTCAAGGGAAACGCCATGGAGCTGCACTTACGCCTCTTCCGGTGAAAAAATTGAACTATTTTTGAAGACTGTTGCATACCGTCTAATTGCTGAATCCTAGTGTAACACATTCCACGACCGTTTTTCAATAAAAACAATCAATACCGAAACTGAGCAAATCACGCCTTCATTTCACAATAAACTTAAAGTTTACCGTGATACCGTCACTAGGTATAAACTGCGTAAAGTACCGTATGCTGAACGCTATTTGTCGATGTAAACAAATACTCAAACAAGTGTTGCGTATATCGTTCTCCCCTTGGGCATTTTACCAAGTTTCATCTGCAATACGGCAATTTCGCCACCAGAGGCGGAGGCGCCAGATACAAGCTCAATGGCGGAATAGTCAAATGTTCGCTTTGTGTACAATTTTATCCGAACTTTTGCCAAGGATTCTTAAACATGAAATTTTCGTCAAGAATGAGGTATGTAATTCACAATATAATCTCGAGTTATTCAAGCTCAACTTAATTTTGGTGATATTCCCCCTTTAAATTTACAAGTTTTACACAGCGTTGCTGCTAATACAAGTTCTGTGCACAATAAGGCAGTATGAAAGTGGTGCAAAATTTCAAGACGAATTTTTCGCTTTGTGTAAATAAAAGGTTGTTGTCCTTTAAACGGGTATGTTCTAAAAAGTGTCCTTTGAGATACATAACAATAGGAAATAGGGATTTAGAATGTGATAGGAACCAAACTAGTGGTTATTTTGCTTCTTACAGCATGATACGGGTAGCAACGAGATCATTAAACTATTCCTTGCCTTGCATGTTCCGTGACCTCCAGTTCCTCCCACACAGAACATATTCTCGGTGAGGAAGAGTCTGTGAAGAAACGTAGCAGTCCTGCATGTTTCCCAATCCCAGACAGGTAGTTGAGCTTGCTTTAGAACAGTGGAAACAACTGCTTCTTCAACCAGGTAATCTGCAACAGGATGTGTTGATAATTAGTATTTTATATTCATGCAAAATTTTTCATTTTTGTAACCAGTCCCTTCATATTCTGTTACAAGGGTATTTAAATTATTTAACAGAATTATTTATTTATTTATTTAATTATTTAATTATTTATTTAAATTAATTATTTAATAACTCTCACAAGCTACAGGTCAGCTAATTTCTGGACTGGTTAAGAGGAGTCAAGAATCAAATCGGTGGCCATTTGTGATACGTCTTATCCAGTCATTTTTACGCTAACCCAGAATTTTTGTAACAGTTGATGTTTAGAAAAGTAAAGTCGTGAAGAGAACAGCACAGAACAGCTTCTGCGCTTTGATTGCACATTACACTGTACTGCTTTCTTGTTACAAGTTAGGCAAATGCCGGCTGCACAAGGCAGATAATATAGTACACGGAATTAGTTAGATATATCTATTTTGAACACCCACCTGTCCTGTATCTTGCTTGTATTCGTTTTTGGCGAAAAAAGATGAAGCTTTCTCACCAAAAGCCTGTTGCTACGATAAGCCGCTTTTACCCTTACTTTTATGGAAGATGCTCTTTTACGAAGCTTTCGTTCGCTGGCTTCTAAACTGCATTAACATAGTACAATTCTTTTTCTGCTACTACTTGAGCTTCTTGTCTGTGGAATTATTTACTCGAAAATTGATTTCCTAGTAATTAGCACCTCACATACTTCAAGAAGAGCATCAACGTAATCACTCCTACCTCTAATAAACAACAAAGTAATTACAAGAATTATAGATTTCTTTGTTTTTCTAACTGATCCCAATAAAAAAGGCTTACCAACGTAAGCTCCCCAGCCAGTTGCATAGCACTCAGCATCTGTAGGCAAAACGTAACCTTGTGGAGGCAGGCAAGCAGTCGCCACAAAATCGTTCAGTTCCAAAGGTTGCTTGAGTTTCAGTATAGCAATATCATTGTCAAGACTGCAAAAGCGTTAAATTTCAGTAATATTGAATATCGCAAAAGTATCTGTTAAATTAGTGTGTACTGGTAAAAAATAAAAAAAATCAATGATCTGAAACTGAAACTGAATTAATTTGAACCTTTTCAGTATATTGGTAAAAAGGGTTGTTTTAACTTCAAAGTACTTGATCATGTAGTTATTTAAATAAGCAATAACATTGCTATAAATAGAAACAGTACTAGTTTGGAAAATAATATGTCTAGTAAATTTCTACCTATACCTGTAAATGAAATTTTATTTCATCGCTTACCCAATCAACATATTCCAGTGTTCGTGTTTGTAGATGCATTCAACGTCAGTCGATTGTTCATATGGATCTATTTTATCTGTATTGTGTGCTCCAGCCACAATTTGCAAATTATCCGGTTCGCGATACCCTGGCTAAAATAACATATACATAATTATATACATAATTCAGTTATACAGTTAATACAACAAATTCGTTTATAAATATGTGTTCTCTCTTTTTCTTCGGCTATTTGGTCACCTCATTAAACGTGCGGCCTCATTTTACACAAATTATAACTTGCAATATAGAGAGCGAAACCTGATGAAATTTTCGTTGGTGAATTAGCAAAATGTACACTTTATGAAAATGCAAGCAACGATGACTTGTATAAATTGCAAGATGTATGTTGGCGATGCACGAAATCGCATGTGTAATTTATTAACCTATAACAGTCTTTTTCTCCATTGTCATACTGCTTTAAAGTCGAGTACACTTATCCTTCGACAAACTTTTTTGCAATCTCGTTGTTTTTTAGCATACCAATCTGTTCATGAATGAGTTGGGTGTAGGGTCTAGTTAAACGATAGCTGTTTGTCAACAGAACAGAAAAAATTAGCTATGTAACACATTCCTTGGCATTACCTGGTAGTGGAATTTGTAATGTTAACACCACCAGCATTGACTTCAGTCTTCTTAGTCACTTGTTTATTTATTGTTGTGAAGGATTGAACTATTATCACCTACAAGTGTTTTGAATAGTTACGTTTATAGGAAGTTCCTTGGTGAGATGCAGAAGAAAAGTCACAAGTGTATTTCAGATGATTCAAGGAATTCATAAATATATACTAGATGAATGAATAAATGAATGAAAACTCATGGATATCTTATCCAAGAATATGGTTCATTACCAAAAGACGCCTTTTCAATATTCAGAGAATAACTTACTTTTGCCCCTTATATAGTTAGAAGTACGAACAATAAGAAAGTGGGTGTGCTGAAAATATCCTGGAAACATTCTTACCATGGAAACACAATGTCCTGCGGTGATTGCCCATTGGGGTGCAATCAGGGTTGCCCCACAGAAATGACCGGCAGACTCCAGATGTTCGTAACCCTTTAGACGAAAACTGAGTTGCCATGGCCAGCTTCCCGGGCGGGCTTCAGTTCCACCGATGATCTTGCCTCCGTTTCCTTCGATGTGCTCTATAACCTTAACGCCACATGTTGGCGCCTTTTCAGCTAATGTGGTGCAAAAATACCATAGTGTTCTCTATCAAGGTTAGTTATGTTGTATGCAAAAACAAGAAATGAAATGCAGCAAATGCTAGGTAAAGTTTACTATCTTTTTCATTTTCGTAAAAAATAAATAAATGGCTATAAAGGCATTTAAAAAGCGCTACGAATCGTAATGTTTCAATCCCAACCCACTGGTGGGAGAGAATCACCATCAGATATTATGATTAAATTTTTAACACCTTTTTAAATTACTTCCATAGCCGTTCTTATTTGTGTTAATTTAATGTATGTCAATATGGTCATTTATAATTTATAATTATGAATTTGTTATTAATGTGTGTCATATTTGGTTTAAATTAAACAGTAAATTAAACAGTAACTTAGCGAAGTTGCGAATCTGTTCTTCTACTCCTAAATCAAGAGATTTTTTACTGATTTTCATTAATTACTCTGCTTCACATTACCTGAGTACGCGAACACCAACGTTTGAAAACTCAACAAGATAATGCAATACCCACAGAAACGCATCATGGCTTAACGGAGCTCAACTACCCAATTGTTCACAATCAGAAATCGTGCTGAGGGCGAGCTAAGATATCTGGGTTTTTGCTTACATAGAAGACACTATGCATGTGAAGAAACAGATGGTTATTGGACTGTATGTTTACTGTTTTTGACAGAAGTACTGAGGGTATTTAGTCTCAGATATTGTCAATTCATTGACAATTCTTCTGTCAGATGGCCCAGAATTCTTCTGATGGGTCACGTAGATGTAAATATAAACAGGTCTAATTTATACAAACCAGCGTGACATAATAACGTAACAACGTAATTAAGAATAACTTGAAACACCAGTCTATTGTATTTGTTGCTGTATAATTATTATAATCAATTACGAAATGCATTTTTTCCATAGGACTGAACAATGTGCATCTCTATAAAAATGTTGTTGAATGAATGAATCCACATGGGATTCACGGAGTTACACATGTATTATAATAACTTAAAAATAGTAATGAAAAACTATATTTGTTTCAAAAATTAATACTATAATTATTATTGGACAAGTTTAATTGTTTGAACTGCTGCTCCGAATTACGAAAGCTATGTAAGCAAGTGATTATTGCCTAAGTTTAAAGGGCAAGAAAAGGTAATTTTGAAGTATGCCCAATCAATTGTGTATTTATTTAACTAGAAAAGAAAAATGTTAATAATTTAAAATGTTCGCGCCGTCTGCTAAACCATCTTTGACTCACCTTTCCAGTGAGCACCAACTGACTCGCCAAAAACACATTATTAATCTTTTGACAATATAACGTAATTTATACTGTATCTTAGTTAGTGAAGTGCAAGAAAGCGTATGAGGGCCATGATATCCAAAATCTGGATATAACCAGATTCTTTGCCATTCAAGTATGAATAAATATGGTTATAACCAAATTTTTTGTAACAGGATATCATAGCCCTAATACGCTTTTGTAGAAGAGCGAGCTATGAATGCACTGATTATTTTTTCAAACTTTACACATTATTATCCAAACTTGTTGCAAACGATTGTCAAAATGGCTGTGCCTGACGGCTATTGCGGGAGTTTAAATTTCAAGATTTATACAGCGTTGCTGCTAATAAATGTTATGTGCGGCTTATAGGCGATACAAAATTTCAAGACGAATTTTTTAGCTTCATATAAGTGAGGGATTTCCTTACTGATTAGGATTGCTTACAGATAAGGATTTTTCAACAAGTACAAACACTTCTCGTTATTTCGATACAAAAAACTATTTAGACGACCAAAATGAATTTTTTAGCATCATTAGAGTACCGTCCATCCCGAAGTAGGGTGCCGATACAAGACACGTTTGTTTTAGTTGGATAGCAGCTACCAAGAAAAACCGCCATTTTGTGCGGATATGAGTTTAGTCCTAATATCTTCAGGTGAAAAGCACCAGGAGCAGTACCAGCTTGAAAATGGTTCATAAGGAAACCAATATACCACAATTGTACCTTTTGCCCTTTATACACTTTTCGGATATTTTCCACGGTTGTACTTCTCAGGAGAATGAAGTTGTTATCATAAGCATCGTCTAAAAAACAATAGTAACTGCGCTAACCTTTCTGTTGTGGCCCAGTCAAAACTGTATGACCACTGTAACCAAAATCTGATCTGTTCTGGTTAGCTTTTATAATTTTTGAGGAATCACGCCGCTTTTTCTTGGGGTATTTCATCAGCATCATATAAAATAAAGATATCAGCAGCCTCAGGCTTCCAACTGCAAGAATTATTCTGCAATTTCTTTTCTCTGCCCTTTTCGTAGCACGTTTCTGTTTTTCGTAAAAAAATTCCATAAACGTCATATGATTTAATCGGCTTTATTGGATATCCATATGAACTGGCAAACAAACCAACTGACCTGCCAATTAACTAAGTAACCGAGTAACAAAGTAAACAATTCACCAAGTCACTTTCTATCTGTAAATAAAATAACATTTTCACTGCCTGGACCTATTAGAATAGGCTTGTTAACTAGTTTTTATACGTTTATGAGCAAGAACTTTGATAAACCGAAATTATGATTTCGAATCCCTAAATTAAGTTTATGTAATTATGTTAATATAATAACCTAATTTAATTTAAACTTGCCTCTTTCAACATTAAAATTAATAAAATTTCACAGTACGAAAGACGTCTATCACCTTTGAGATCGACCAACCAAGAAAATTAGGCCAGGATTCACTGGACCATTTTAACAGGTAAGTATAGTTAAATTGCCTTGTAAATGGAGAAACGATGCAATTATTTTTCATATAGGTAGGCACCTTAATTAAGTATTTTATTACCCTCGAAAACAACCAGGTCTTCTGCCAAAATTCGCCTGCTTCATACTGACTTTTTGAATTTAATCATCACCATTGACAATCTCATCATCATCTCATCATCATCTTCATCATCATCGTCGTCGTCGTCGTCATCATAGCAAAGGCACTTTCATTGTAACTTTTTATTAATGTTGCATCATAAATATGTTTCTTGATAAATTTTTTTATTACAACCTGTAGTCACTTATTAATTTTTCATTTATTGATCAGCTAACCTTTTTATATAGCGATCATATTGATGTATCCATTCTGTCAATCGAAAATAAATGATCATAATTAAATGCCAGAATTTTTGAACATGGTAAACCAATGTTTTACCATAATTCATGAGATGCAATCGTTTATAAACAAGTTCAATATTTTATTCCAATTTACAGTGTTGCCGGACATAGATATGGATATAGAAATCAATGGATATATAAATTCCATATCCACGGCAACCCTGCTAATTTACAGTGATGTATATGGAATTGGAGAGAACGAAGTGAGTCTTTGCAGTGCGTTGTTTACAATTGCAAACATAGACCAAGTACAATATTTACATCGTACAAAATCCAGACCTATGTTTTTGTGTTCAATGCGAGAAATAAAAACACACGTTCTTTGCAAATGTTTCTTTTTATCACCACTAAAATTAAAATAACACAAAAAACATTAAAAGGCTATTATAATAACGCCAAAAAACAAAGCTTGTGCAACCGATTGTTACTGATACGGATTTTTTAATAAATATGAAAATTTTTCTTTGTTTTTTAATACGTAATCGGGAGCATAAAACAAATCAGCTTCTGCCGTTGTTTGAAAAGAAAACTTTTTTAAACCATCAAAATATCGTCCATCCCGAATTAGCGTCCTGATGTACGCTAAATCAGTTTTTTCGGGGATACTTCCCCAACGAGGATAATCTCCATTCTGTGCAGATATGAGTTTGATCCTAATGCCTTCAGGAGTAAAGCACCAAGAACAATGCCAACCGGCAAACGGTCCTTGAGGTAAGCCAATATACCACAACTGTACGTTGTGCGTCTGGTAAGTAGTCTCATTGATAATGTCCAGAGTTTTCTCTCTCATTCTTGCAAAATCATTACCATAAGCTTGATGAAAAAAGCTCGTTGTGACTGCGCCGGGGATAGACGTATGATGAGGAAGTCCGTTGGATAGCGGTCCAGACCAGAAAAAACCATAGTATGACCACCGTAGCCAAAAACCGATTGGTTCCGGGTAGCCATCATAATTTTTGAGGAACCAAATTGTCTTTGTTTGTGGAATTTCGTCAGCGTCACTTAAAATAAACATATCATCTGGCCGGATTCCCTTTATTTGTTTAAAAGATTGTCTACCCAAAAACGTCCTTAGATATCTTTGAGCAATCCAACCATCCTCTTTACCACCAGGTGGAAAATGATCGAGAAATACATAGACAATTTTGTCTTGATATTCACTTAAAAAACCGTCTTTCAATAAAGATAACACTGAGAGATCTTTTGGACTGCCGAATGCTGTGTAATTCGATTCACATATAATAAAAACATCTATAAGGTCCCATAGCTCATGAATACGAATCTCCAAGAAATCTGTTTCGTGGTTCACGTTTATCGCATTCAATATTCGCCTTGGTATGTCACGCCTAGTCAGCATCTTATGAGGGTCACGACTGTTCAAATCTGAATAGTATACGACATCAGGAATATCACACAGAGGCCCATACCAGTCTGGCTTGCATACACATGAATTATTCTGTAGTAACATTGCAGTTCCATCCTTGTGGCAAACATTTCTTGAAGTATTAATTTTTGCAGAATTTGGCATTATAAAGACTGGTGGTTTCAATGGATCATAATGTTTAAATTTGTGCCGAGATTTTTTAGACTCATTTGTGGCAGCGCGATTTGCTGAAATTTTACTCGTGTACAACGCCTTAATGTTTTTCAACTTTTTCACAATCAGTTTGTATTGTTGTGATTCACCCACATTGTACTGCGCAGAAAGTGTCTCGCTTCTAAACCACGTGAACATTAAAACACATCCTATTTGCAACAAGACAATACCAAACACTCCATATATGCACTTCCTTTTAAGTTCCATTCTAAAAACTACAATAATGTTTAAGATAATTTCTACAGCATCATCGCAGTTGAAGTATCATTTTAAACTCGTTTTTTTGGTACTATTTTAGGAGCGCCTTATGTCTACTATCCATTTTAGCGGATTAAAATTCGATCGTTCCACTCGCATATTGTTTACTAAGTACATCATAAACCATGTAGTGGCTGGCCGGGTTCACAAGTCCAAACTTCATGTAATGTAAATGTGAGGTATTGTAGTTTTATACGTTTAACGCTAAGATTGCATTTTGAAGGACAAGAAAACAGAAATTTTACATAAGCTAAAAAAATCGTCTTGAATCTTGTATCATCTACATACTAGCTTTCTGCGCACTGACCTTGAATAAACAGTACCACTGCAAAAAACTTATACTGCGGCGTAACAGTTAGGTAATAGTGGGGCGGGGGTGGGGGTGGGGGTTACGCACAGTCATTTTAACCATTTTCGATCAGTTGGTAAATAAGAAATTTAAGCAAGTTTAAATAACATTGCGCAAAGTTAGAAAAAATAACCAGAGCACACTTCGTACTGCATACTTCACTAACTATGCAAAAGTATAAATTACTTTATATTGTCAATAAGATTAATAAAATGTTTTTGGTAAACTGTAACGTTTTTGGTTTACACAGGTAATAGTGAGCCAGTGACGTCGTCTCAGTTGGCACGAACATTTTAAATAATTAAGAAATTTCTTTTTTCCAGTTACATAAGTCTTTCAAACAGGCAGGGATGAGCTAAGCAATATAACTTTAGGTGGAAAGCTTTTGGACCTACCTTTAAAATTCCCTTTTATTTCCTACCCTTTGACTTTACTTTACAATTCAGTTTGTTTCGTTTGTCCAGCAGGATTAAGCTGATTCGCAACAGATAAAATTGATTTAAAATGCTAGCAGTATACCTACTAGAATCATAAAGTGAAATTTATACTGAAAGAAAATATATAAAGTGTAATATTAAGCTAATACCATGGATCGTAATAACACGACAAAGCCTTTAGTAGATGTTTTTCAGCCTAAACATTAAAAATTGTTTCACAACTAAACATGTGAATAAGTCGACGATTAAAAATGTAATTTTACTTGCACAATGCGACATACTAAAAGCCGGAATCCAACAGGGCCTACTTAACGTCGATGTTGATGGCGAGACTGGAATCTATCTAAACCCTCTAAAATCAGCCAGTGAACCGGCATAGGTATATTAATCACGTTCAGGTGTATATACATTCTCCCTCTACGAGGTAAACAGCTAGAATCAGCAAATGAAACCCTCAGTATAAGTGTCGAACCCTGGTCAGTTTATTTTGGCAGAGAAGGAAATGCCCTGACGAGACAGCTATTCACTTCATCTCAAGATAGTGTTACGATTATGCATCTCCGTTCATTCAGTTGAGTCATTAAGCTGTTAGGGTACTATTTACACAGCTCCAGTCAGATGATTATAACGTTTCTTAATTAATTGTGAAAAACATGAAGTGGATAAGAAAAAGCTTTTACTGACATTTCAAGCGTATGCCCTTACTTAAAGACATGCCATCAGCTATGAGTAATGATGATAAATATTTGTTTGTGGCAGGAAGCTAGTACAAAGAATTATTATTAATTGTTTGTAGTTTGAAAGATAAATGTTTTCTAAATAGTAAGAATCTATAAAATTTAATATATATACATTTTATTGTTAAACTGTTGCATGGGTAAGTGTAGTTATTTATGGCGTACATCAGGGTTTAATGTTGTCTTTATATTTTGTATTTGTATTATATTTGTATCTATATTTTGTATGTAATGACCGTGTGTTTTTTTAAATATGTATTCAGCCAATAAATCATAAATTAATTAGACACAGAATTTTAATTTACATGACGAGTAGTGTGGAAAAGCTATCTGGCCCATCGTGGTTCTATGTATGATCATACTGACAATAATGTTCCATTTAGTTTATGATCTTCAAGCTGTATTTGATTAAAATGTGAGAAAAGAAAAAAAGAGAGAGAAAGAAAAGAGAGAGAGAGAGAGAGAGAGAGAGAGAGAGAGAGAGAGAGAGAGAGAGAGAGAGAGAGAGAGAGAGAGAGGGAGAGAGAGAGAGAGAGAGAGAGAGAGAGAGAGAGAGAGAGAGAGAGAGAGAGAGAGAGAGAGAGAGAGAGGGGGGGAGAGGAAGCATCAAGTTAATGTTTAGGTAACCACAAAAGGCATGATTCATAATAGCAAAATAAGGGTAGGCCTAATTTGTTGTGATAAATTTGAACTTTTTTTGTCGAATCGTCTGTAATTTATTGAATATTGTAAGATACATCTAAACAGTTTTCAAACCTTGTTTTTTACACTTTTTTCTCCATCACTTATTCAGTTGTTATTTTCAAATGCATATAGTTTTTAACGCTTAAAGATTTGAAGTTGAAAGTACAGGATGCTAACTCATTCCCCTATTAATTTAGCTATAAAATTCATAGAATCATCAACTGCAGGACATTAGTTACAACAATTGATTACTAAGGCCAGCAAAAGCTTTATTTTTACTTATTGTAGTTTTGCTTTTCTAAAACTTTTTGAGCTGTGATATTAATCTGATCAACTGCTGTAAACAAACTATTTTATACAAAATTTTACCACAAATTTATTATCTCTTGTGAATAAACAGAAATACAAATTTTGTATTACGCACTTCATGTCTCTCGCTACTTTATAGATTGCAAATAAACAGAATAACTAAAAAACATACAAATACAAAAATGTACTCATGATACAGAAAGATTATTATAAGAAATAAATAAGGTCATTTGTAAAGAGTGTCCTGCCAAGTGTTTGATGCCACAGTATCTTCAAAATCCGTCCTTATTAACGAAATGCATTTTTTCTCACTATGCCAAACTGACATAGCTTGCCAAAGGTGATTCAAATGAGATGCCAAACTGACTAATTGAAATTCCTAAGGTGGGAAACACAGCGAAAACCATATTAGCCAGAAAAGTATTAAACGCAGGTAGGACACCCTTTATTTAAATGAAAAAGCAAGCACGTATATTTTGATTTCTACTTTAAAAAATTGCATTATAACAAAAGCTTTACACGTTGTATCACTTTGGTCGCTTTGGTCTCTTTGATATATGCAATATAAGATACTGAAACAAAGCACTTAACAAAATACCGAAAATATATAAACATTAAGAGACTGTGGATATTGCCATTACAAGTAAAGACTAAACATCTTTGGTAACAACTTTGGCACAATGCACAATTCACATGCAGATTAAGTTCTATCCCTACTAAGTAGACAGCAGTTAAATGCATTGCAAATTAACTACATATTACAATACCACATGATAAGCAAAATACATTATTTTTATTACTTTGCTAAATAAACTACAATTTTTACTGACTAAATAAAATCAATTTGTACAAATATAAAATAGGTTTTGATTTCTTAACTAATTTCATATTGCAGAGACAGAATTTTTTAATAATGTAACTTTACTTAAAAAAATTTTCTTTGCACTCCCAAGTAATTATAGCGCTATAATTACTAAAAACATTAAAGAAATTTGTAAGAAAAGATTCATTGCCTCCAGCTTAGCAGAGAAGGAAGTTGAATATTGAACAGCTACAGTCATCTAGTGTGAGTTCTTAAAACACAATGATATATAATATGATAACTCACAGTAAAATGCCAACCAACAAACAACTTTGCAACCAGAAGATTCTGTTTCCTAAAATTTATGCAATCTTTTTTTTATAAAAATGCATTAGTTCTTTCCACTTGACTCTAAGCAGTCTCTTGCAACTGTCATTTCTCTATTGCAACAATCTAGAAATCTAATCTATAAAGAATTCACTGCTGTATACAAAAACAGATCGAATTTATACAATACTATATATCTTAAATTATTCTTATAGCTTTGTACTATAGGCCATAATACAGTACAATACATACGAACTATATTAAATACGAATACGCGAATAAATACTCAAAACTGTTATAATCATCATTAAAATTATAAAACTGTAGTTTTAATACGTAAAGATCTCATTATGAAAATATACATACACCTAGATAGCTGCTCTGAAAGGGCTTTGCACATTAAAAATAGAACAAACACTCTATACGAATCGGACTGTGCCAATTCTCACTTACAGCATAGTACTTGCTGTAACTAAACAGCATGCTTGATACAATTACATTGCTTACAGACATACATATTAATTTTTGGCCGTTAGCTCACAAATTCTTTGGCATACCTAGCTGTATTCATTACTCCGTGTTACAATGAAGCTTTAGGTATTCATATTAACAAAATAAAAAATTACTTTCACTCTATGTGTACATCTCTATCTACAAAATAATGATCTACCTGTCAATACAACAACAAACTCTTTACTAATGGAGGACGTAAACCCTGCTGATTAGTCATTAGCAAAAGCAGGCATTTACGTTTAAAATTCATTTTATACAGAATGTTGCATAATGTTACACCATACGTATGGCATCATCAGAAACTGCAAAACAATACTGTAGGTAGCAACAGTGCTTAAATAAAATAAAAAATAAGCCATCAGTGGGACCACACTAGATCAGGAACATTTGTTTAATATGCAGGCTGCCCAAAAATGATGCAATCACTAGAGCTGTGGCATGGCAGTTACACACACGCATGCATGCACGCAGGCACGCAAGTGCATGCACGCACACATGCACGCACACACACACATACACATACCAACGAGATTAATATATTAGATCTTCTGACCACATAATATTTACTGTCTAGTGTTACTATTAATCACTATAATCACACAATATTCCAGAATTTAATTTAACTATCCAACTTAAAATGTTTAACTTTATTGATTCTATTTAAACACTGCCGCTACCTACAATTTCATTAATATGTATGGCGAAACGTTATGCAAGATTTTGAATAAATGAATTTTAATCATTGATTACATACAGCAAAGAATGCAGCAGTATACAAAATTTTCATAAAGTTATGTAATAACATTATATGGTAGCCTAAGTTACAAACAAGCAATGTGCATTATTGCTGGTTCATTACTTTCTGTATACATTTTCATAAATAATAAAAGTTTACATCATTACAGATAAAAAAGACTAGGCTATATAATAATTATTATAACAAAGTAAAAAAGCTAAACAATTCCAAGGAAAACTCCATGACGGCCAGCCGCCATGTTTTCACAGTGGTAACATATTAAGATTATTTTTAAACTAAATTCAACTCTGTTAACAAAATACTTTAATGTATTTTGTTAACAACTTTAATGCATATCATTAAAGACATTAGGATGTACAATACTTTGTAATAGCTCGGACCGTAGTTTCTAAGAGTTACTGCTATCTTCTTCGCAGGATGATCCCATAGCGCCATCTATTATATAATACGGAGGCTCTGAACAGGATTGCTGCACTAACTGTGTAGAAGTATAGAAAATGGCATCTACTTTTTCTTCTGTGTTGAGTTGCAAATTATGTATTAAACTGTGACGACGAAGATCACAGTTTCTGCGAAAAACCTTGATAAAAGAAAAGCAAACGTCGTATTGTTGGGTATTTATCTTGGCAGATTTTATTATCGTTATGATAGAGAAAAAATATTATACTGCAATTATTTAATTGCCGAAATTTCTGACATGCTCCATCAAAAACTGAACTGTAAGCCTAATACCAAACCAGCAAATTCGACAGAGTATACAAAGTGATGACTCGGTGATGATGTATATATATATTTAGAATACGGCTTATCAATTAAAAACCGGAGTTCAAGTCCTGGGACAAGAAACATTTTTACATCAACTAAAATCTCCAAAAACATTCTAGTTTGGAAAGCTGTAAAAGCTAAAGAAGTTAGTAATAACATTCCAGCAGTCAAATAACTGTTCAAGCTTAATGAAACAGCAGAAAATTCTTAAACAAATCAAGAAAACTTAATATCTGCATTTATATTTATATTTAGTAAGTTACATCTTAACAGTATGTGCACAGCTATCCAGCTGCCTGCATGTCTGCCTGCCCATCCATCATTTCAGACATTTGGCTGGTATGTAGAGACAATAATTTTATTAATAACATTGTCTATTACTTGGCAATATACGTTATTGTGAAATGATGCTTTTCGCAAAAAATTAGCAGGCACTTTGCCAGTTTATAGTAACTATAGGATATTGATGACTTATAATGATGGATACCGATGAATGGAAAAATGCAGTAAAGGCCAGTTTTTGGTTTCTAAGAAACAAACTGCCTACCTTACCACAATCAGTACAGTTATAAGGTTTGATGTCAGTGTGGGTGAGCAAGTGAGTCTTCAGATTGCTCCTCTGATTGAAACTACGTCCACAGGTAGGGCACTTGTGAGGTGACTCCTCCATGTGAAGAATGCGATGAACAGCCAGCGTGCGAGATTGGCAGAATCCCTTCCCACAATCTAAGCATTTGAATGGCTTTTCTTTCGAGTGAATATACCTGCGAAAAGGTAAATAAAATAGCTTTAAAATGTGTATGTAAACCTTAACCTTTCCCTACAAAGTTATATTAATTTACATTACACTTTGGCAGAATTGAGTAACTAGAAAAGAAAATTCTTAGTAATTTAAATGTATGCACCAACTGGCAAAACGTCACTAAAGATATTATTAATCTTATTGACAGGATAAAGTAATTTATACTTCTGTCAGTTCTGTTTAATTAGTGAAGTGTGCACTACGAATGCTCTAATTATTTTTTCCAGTTTTACACAATGCTATCTAAACTTTTTTCAAACGATCTACTGTCAAAATGACTGCACCTCTTCGTGGACGTTTAGCTATCAAGTTAGCATTCCCTCTGATACAAGCTCTGTGCACAATAAGGCAGCATGTAGGTGATATAAATTTCAAGACTTTTTTTAGCTTTATGTAACTAAAGAGTTTTTTGTTCTATAGTAATAAATTCGTTCGTATAATGGTCAACAAGCTACAAAAATAAGAACTATTTAGTAATGCATCCAAACAAAATGTACCAGAAAATGATATTACAGGTAGCAGTTTTAATTTTGGTGTAGCTTGTTTCCCACAAAATTATACAAATTGCCGCAATAAACTGCTTTTCACAGAATGAATTTTAAATGTCCAATGTTGAAAAATTTCCTGGGACTAGCAATATTTTAATGATACAATTAGGCAAGAACAGAAGCGGTTTTTAATGTGAATAATACGCAGAGGCTAGCTTTTCCCACGACTTAAAATTTACAAAATATAAACTAAGAACAGAATTGCCATTCAACAGTGTAAAAAATAAAACGGTTCTTGCAAAAGTTTTTATTTTAGCAAACAAGAGAAGACGATGATCTGCATGACAGAAAATTCATAAGGAGGGAAACATCCAAGAGAAGAAGCAATGAATTGTTTTACTGATTATACCTTATGCGGCATCAAATTACAAAACGTATTTTTCTGAGGAAATCTTAGTGTACCTGTGATCTCTTAAATGATCTTGACGTCGAAAGGCCTTGTGACATATGTCGCAGGAGTATGGCCGCTCATCAGTGTGCGTTCTCTCATGAATCAGCAGGTTGTAGGATTTTGTGAAATGTCGGTGGCAGTATTTGCAGATAAATTCCTTCTTGCCTTTTCTGGCGTTTCCTACCCGCCGTGGTGCTTTGGCGCCTTGTTGGGCACCAGGAAAACTCCCAAAAGTACAAGCTTGAAATCCAAGCATCTAAGCAAAAGATGAAAATAGTATAATATAGTGGCAGCATGTGTAAACTCAGAACTACACTTCCATTTGAAACATTTTTTCCAAGTTTCAGCGACTCTATTGTATTTCGAGCTCTTTTTATGAAGAAACAGAAAATGAGCAAAAGTAGTTCAAAGCTGCTATGTAATGAACCAATCATTCACGTGATAAGGTCAGTCAGTTTAGTCCGACGCCCAATCAGTCAGTTAGTCAACCAGTTAGCCGGCAAGTAAACCTATCAGCAAATCAACAAGTCAGTTAATTAATCAATTAGTCAGTCAGTCAACCAGCCAGCCTGCCAGTTCCGTTAAATGAGTAATTAGTTAGTTAATTAATTGCTATTTTAGCCTGCACAGAAACACTTTAGAATGCGTTTAATAATTATCTTTGCTAGTTAGTTGCACTAGCACGAACCAAAATGAAACAATAACAAATAACTATAAGTTAATAATTTACCATTGGTGGATTCTCTTGTATCGCTTCGTTATCTTCAGTTGCTGATTTAGCTAGATTGGCAAAATCAAATTTCTTTGGAGGATTGTTGGCTGTTAGAGCTGCCATGCAAGGAGGTGCGACTGGACGAGGTAGATGGCAGTCATCATACTGCAATAGTAACATAAAAATCTCTGCAATGTATTTGTACTCACATTGTTCTACACAGTAGTTTCCGCTTGCATCGTCGTCGTCACTACCGCCACCGTTCACCACCACCTCATCATCATCATCATCATCTTTATCATCATCGTCATCATCATACCATCATCATCATTCTTGTCATTAACGTACTTGTAATTTAAAATAATAGTAAAAAGCAGTCGCTTATTGTTATATCTCGGCTGTAATGCAAAATATCAAAGTAACGGCCATTCTATTTTATTATATTACACGTGACAGAAATAAAAACACGTCACTGACATCATTAAAACATACTCATAAAAACTAAATGCTAGTTTAATGTTTTAGCAAAGCATTTTTGATATTATCGTACGGGCGGTAAACTTATTCATAATATTAAACATCCTACGATTTTATTGTTGCGACATTGGGCGTAGTCACATAAGGCTGTGGGCGTGGCTTCTGTTGTGATAAACTAAAATGTACAGCGAGTGTTACAAGTTTCATTTGATCAAATTTACCTTGATTAGTGGAAAACCCTCCCGATAATCACAAATTTGATTTTCCGTGGACAAGTGCTGTTGGTTAACATCCAGTAACGGCCTACAGGAATAGGGATAAAGCAACGACGGAAATGGGCAGCCCGAAACGGGCAGAATCGGGAAACCTGTGTGCGAAATTCTAGGATACATAGCGACAGGTGTATAAATGGGGTGAACTGGATTGACCTCTAAGGAACTAAATTGACCAGCGTAGGGAAAGACTCCTCTTTCAGTAGGCAGGTTTATGCTTAGAGGTGCCATCATATCTTTAGTGGGCGTTAACGGTGGCGTTGGCGGTTGCGAATTCCTGTATTCTTTCTTCATTTCTAGAACAAAAAACACAATGTACATGCAAAAAAATCTACGCAGTTTACTAGGTGGAAAATCCATGAATTATTGATATTTGGCTAGCATTAGATGTGGATAGCTCGAATGGTCAAGTAGCATCACTAGCACGTGATAAATCTTGAATAATATTGGGCGAAAAGAATAACTGAGTGATCATGGTATATGCTTGGCTGCGAAACTGAGCAACCTAAGGCCTCGTTAGTAATATAGCAAATGGATAGATAGACATCTGGCGAACTGTTTCTGTTGTACCTGCCATGCTACAGCTATAATTTCTCTCATACGGGGAAAATGTACACCGAAAGTGAAAAGACACATTTACCGGTTCGAATTAATGATTACGGTCATCATTCCGGTATAATCACAATCGCGTAAATTAAATAGGTGTCCTGAATTAAATTAAGTGCTGGCTGTCGGCTTTCAAAATTCCAAACTGTCATTGAATTTATTACAATTAGAACATTCGCCAATGCAACAATAAACAAATGTCATTTAAAAATATTTGAAAATATGTTTTACGAAATATTAAACTCACTGGATACTTAATAGTCTTACGTCTGGTCAATGCAAAGAAAAATGTATCAACATTTTAACATAATTAAATCTTGCAATTTCATAGAAAAAAAGAATAATACACGTCCCACATAGAACATAATAAGTATAATTCTGACAAAATATGCCCAAAAATCGAATATTCCACCAAATTTGCGCATCGCCACAAACGCTGAAGCACGATCTCTTCCTCAAAACCAACAGTTTAAAACTGCCACCTTCAACAATAACAATGACTATACGCACAAAAAACTCTAGCCACCTAAGTTGTGGTGCTGTCTGCAAACTCCTAAATATCTAGGTGAAAATTCTCCAGCCATACGTACAAATAAATACACAACACAATGAACATAAACATGTGGTGGTAGCTGACTGCAAGTCGGTGAGTTATCTGAGTTTTTGTTTCCAAATCGTTGGCAGCCGGGCAAAAGATAACGCTCCGGCAACCCAACACGTGAGGTTAGAGAAATAAAATTAATTCGATAAATATTTGTGGCGTAAATCACATGAAGTAGCTTCCGAGCACGCCACTGACTGGTCTGTATCATTCAGAGCCGTAGTTAATTACCCTAACGAGCTTAAAGCGATATCTAATGGCCGAAAAGCTATGCAGGGAGAAGGTAGTCTGGCTTATGAAACCTGGGTGTTTACATATCAGGCCACCAGTTATGCAAACTTCCAAACGTTTGAAGTTTCTTTGCCTTCCTTGGTCCATTAATAGACATGATTTTTGACACTTTATTAGACAAGATTTTTAAGAACACCCACATTGACGTAAAAGCTGGTTTGACATTTAGCGTCAGACTTTGTAAAAACTGGTGAAGCGACGCTAATAACAGTTGTTGAGTGCTGCGCATTTTCTTAACTTTGTTCTTAACTTTTGCGTGGCTGCATAAAACGTACCCAGCAACTGGCAAACATAATCCTCGCACTTAATAGTTTTAGATTTAAATTAATGCGAAGTGACCAACAAAAATGTAAAAACATTAAAATAGCTGCCTTCCTTAATTAATCTTCGATCAGCTCCCGTGTGGGTTTTGTTACTAGTATTATAATCACAGGAAACAAAAACTCACTAGTTCAAAGATCATACTCGCAGTAATATCAAATCCCAACAAATGTAAAAACTGCGCACATTGTGTGACGGAGCAAAAAGTTTTCCAAAGGTAAAATGAAACAACTGAAGACTTTTTAGAGCATGCATGAAATTTACGAATTGTGTAATATGTGGAAAGTACACAGTAAACTAAATATACGTCAAAAACAAATGTTTCGCTTTCCCATGGATCAAATCAGTATTAGTGAAAAGCAAAACAGTGATTCAAATGTCTTTGTCTTTATTTTCAACAAAATATTCTCGTTATCCTACTCAATGTTTATCTGTTCTTATAGCCCAAAACTTAAGCTAGTCCCACACTAAAGTTTCGTCCTAACTTAAAGGTTAAGACAAGTCTAAACTTTAATTACGGCCATCTATACAATGTGATACTGAGTTAAGAGCTGAGGGCAAATGGCTTGAAAAACTCGTAAACCCAAGAATTTATAACTAGAGGGCCAACCAAGAAGGAAAAAATAAACGAGATAAAATGTAATATGTTAGTCTAGGCATGCCAGTTTTGTTTCCTTTGGTCTATTATTTCTACCTCGTACATTTAACTTGCCCTTTATAATGAATTCATTTATCAGTTTACATTACGTTTTTCATTTTTATTTCTACTAAAAATTTTGTTTACTTATTACCTATTTTTTCTCACTCATTTTTCATTTTTGACGATAGCTACCTAGAATACTCGCATGACCGTTGACCACTTTTGTATTAAATAATTCTTTTTAATTTGAGTCCTGTTTCGTAATGTAATATAAAGTGCAGAATAAAATGAAGTCTGAAACGTAATCTAACTTACTGTTCTCTGAACTAGACATTACCAACATGACACAACCTCACACAGGTAGTAAAATGTAAAACAGGCACGTAATGCAGTTGCAATGCTGTTTACTTTGCAGTATATCCGTTTCAATTTGAATAATTTTCAGCAACCGAACACAAACAACCTGACTATTGTTTAGACTCCCAGGGGGCGGATGCCAATCAGATAAACATGAAACTGGTAAGTAGGAGGTACAGAGGGGTTGTGCTTGATCATTTGGGCAAATGTTAAAATAAGCCGAAGCTATGCAGATGTTGTGCAGATTAAATTATAGTTTGTGAGGTCACATACTGTTTTTACAGTCAGTTTATAAAAATACACAAAAATAGTATAAACCGCAGTCCTCAGCAAGTAAAACAACTGCAACGACCCTATGGCTAATTTTAAAATTATCTGTATCCGCCCAGTTGCCGTGCAGTTTACTACTAGCTGCATAAAATATTGACTAAGTCTGACCCCCCGTGCTTCCCCTGTTACCTACAAGTAGCAATATAAACGCGCTTTCCGTCGGTGCATAAATTATTTATGATAAACAAACTTTGGAGAAAAACGGCCATAACAGAAACGTTTCCCCGCAACAAGCGAGGTTAAAATTATTTAATTTATAAACCTTGAATATTCAACGTCACGAAATAATTTAGGCTAACCGCTCAACGTGGAAACAGTCGTGAAGTGAAGTCGAATAGATTTGCAATAATAACGATAAATGGTGTAAGAAGTCTGTAAAATATTTTATTTTGCTAAAACCTGAATCGTTTTCACAAAATTACCTCAGTATTTCACTGGTTAGCAAAACGTTTAGTGAGTTGGCTGTAAAAGAAAGTTTAGTTCAAGTATCCAATGGCATCAAACTACTACAGTCACCAGCTATTTCTCAGCCATTTTTAAAACGCAAGCTTAATTATCGTGATTTTAAATTCCAAATATATATTTTATTTGACCTTGGAGTTTATGCGTGTATTTTAGAAGAGCACTATAACCAAATTCAGGTGATGTTTAATTGTATCTTTGTTTTTTATGATTTTAAATTTTACAACTATAGACCTCTTGTGTTACGTTGTATGCAAATGGTGTTTTATATTATCCAGTACTTGTAAATTTATTCAGCTTTAACTCACTCAATTTTAGTAATACATGATACATCATGTAGTAACAATTCAGAAACACAGGTAAAATCGGGTGCAGGTCATTATAAAATTGTTACATTAAAGGTACGTTCAGTGTTACCATCGATATTATAATAAAAAATGACGGCGGATGTTTAAAAAGCTACAAGCAACGCTGGACTTAGTTAGTAAACAGATGAGTTGGAAAATCGCTCTGGCCGTTCATTTCGTTCAAGAACCACGAATATGCTAGGTGTTTCAGAAGATATTCAAATATTCATATATTTCGAGGTAACAAGTGCAGTAGAAATTTGCTGATGTGTTTATAGAGGAATGTGCAAAAATCAATTGACATGGTAGCAAAATTGATCCGCTTGCCAGTTCATTATTTCATCTTAGGGAATTACAATGATAATTAGATAGATTCCAGGCCTGCTTCATTCAATGTAACAATATACGTAGTCGCAGTATTCCGAATTGCAAAAAAATCTCTTAAAATTTTAGTTAAATATGTTTTTCACTAAAAACGTCAACTAAGGTCTTTTATCTCTGTGTTGCAATAACCGTGCATATAGATAATGTAGTACAACAAGAACTTAAAAAAACCAGAGCTTCACTGTTAACCTTTGTAGTACATATCAAAATTATAATTCTTTACTTGCTGTAGCCATTCGTATTCTTTAAACTTGTTTCTTTTTAAACCTAAAAGTTTATTTTCTCCCTACCCACGGAACGGCGCATTTCCGCTGCACACACAGACCTTCCCCTCGGCTCATTCGAATTCGGGTACCAAGCAAAAACTACAACATTGCCCCACTTCTAAAATCAAATTTGCACACACAAGCGCTTACTCGCAAACTAACCGAATGGGTTTAACGGTAGCTAAATATCCGTAACAATCTGTAAAACGTTTACACGGCAAACTGTGCATGTTCCGTTCCTAAATTTACAATAAGCACTGAGTCAAGACACGATCATCACATGCCCCCCGGAACACAACACGTGTTGCTCTTATAATCACTTAGTGCCTACGTTAGTATAGTTAACTGAATAAATAAAATACTGATCGAAGTTTTTATTGTACAATATAACCACTCGCCAATGTGTTTGGGTGGGCTTAGCCCGCCCTCGAGGTGTCGATTTTCCATTTATAACAAAAAATAATAATGCTAATAATGATAGCATAAAAGAGTTATTAATTAGTTGCCGTTCCATAACTAATTAAATCAATAATAATATTAAATCAAACAGGTTCTCGAAATTGGTCATCTCACACACATTGCTTGTATGGGTTTGCACGCATTCAGAAAAAATATAGTACAACCATGAAAGAACTCCTTACAAAGCATTAAGGGATTATTTTTATTTTCCTTTAAACATGGAAAAGTAAATGAAAAATGCAGCTAAATACGATCTAATAATTTTAACCCTATGTCATAGTGCAGCAAGTCACTGCTTATATGTCATATGGGTTGTTTCCACGATGAGTACAGTGTAGTGTAACGTGAAGTCTAACATTTCTTTCACCTTAATAGGCAGAGTGGAAGCTTTTTTAAAATTTCTTTTTCAACTAACAACGCATTTATCATTTATTTCATGAGAAATATTTATTGCAAGCTACAAGCAAATTTTGAAGCCAGACTGCAAAATAGGAATGCAAGTTCAAAACTCCTAATTTTGACATATAGATGACGCTATTTAGGAAAAATACTAAAAACGCTTATCAGGGTATAACAGTATACATTCGAGTACCAAATCACATGATAATTTAAATTCTCATTATTTCTTCGTTGGAATCTGTATTATTAATTTTGGTAAGTAACTGATTATGTTAATGTGATTAGATTCTGGGTTTTTGTATTCATTCGAACACCATGTTAGTACGGACAAGTATTAAAGCCATAATAAAAAAAACTGTGAACAAAAAAGTCATTATAATGAAATAAAAGATCGCTATATCGAGATAGAAAGTCGTATAACGAGAAATCAAAGTCGTTATAACGTGTTCAAAGGCTAATTAATAATACACGCTCTCAGTACGTTTAGTGTTTACTATCCTTAAATACTAGCTGCAGTATCTCGGCACTTATTGATATGTAAACTTCAGTAGCAAACGAAAGTTAGTTATCATAACAACATACAACATATCAAAGGTGCCGATATCTTCGGAATTATTCAAAAGTGGTTGATTAGTAGGAGGAATATGAATATTTACACTTAAAAATGACATACTGAAGCCTGTGATTATCACGTTTGTCTAATTACAAAATTAGTAACAAATTTCTGTAATTTAATGATATTTTGCTAACACGTTGTTTCTAATTTAAATAAGTTAATTCGTTTAGCGGTATCAGTTAAGAGATAGTAACATTTCTAATAGACAGTAACTGGCCAGCACAGAGTACAGACTTTAGTTTAATTTATTTCAGATTTTATCAGAATTAAATTCTCATATCATTTCATTGAGTTAAATAAATTTCAGAACTTTCGGCATCAGAACTAACATATATTTATTATAATAACTAGGAAAAGTTCTAGCACGTTTACGTGTAAAAAGAAAACAAATAGTGTAATTTAAGTTGTTTATGCGTTTACGAAGCAGTTAATAAAAACTGCATCAAGTGAAGAATCTACGTGGAATTATGTACTATTTTTAAATGTTAGGCAAACATATTTCACTTCAATATTATGTAACATTTAACTAGAAAACATGTTGAACAGAATCATACTTAGCAGTTTCTGCTAAAACTGAAATTAAAAGTAAAATTGAAACGCAATTATCAGAGGGAACAAAAAACACGCACTGATGCAAAATATTTGTATTTTCTCTTGCTTTCTACGTTGTTCAAGTGAGTATGTAAAATTTCATATGTCATAAAAATATTTCTTAACAGAATCATACCATACAGTTTGTGCCTCAGGATAGGCTTCTCTCTAACTTCCGTGCCCAATGATGACGTCATACTGTCCGGTCTGCCTTCCTCAAACATTCCGTATTCTGTGAATTGTGCGACTAGAATGTTTGAAAACATGAACCAAACTAACTAGGTAAAGAACAGTTTTTAAGTTCTCTATGAAATACTTCGAAGCGTTGTTGATCTCTCCGTTGCCAAAAGATTTCTCATTTGCAATGACCCAAATGGCCTGTGTTTTATGGTTAACCAGCGGGCGGTGACGTAGCCAAGCATTAGCCAAACTTTGCCATGCAGGGGCGGAGTCTGACACGATATAATAGTAGGCGGATATTTACCAATAATTGGTGTGTAAATTAAGTTTCGCTCACCACAGCAACCGTTTGGGGGAAATGTTCTGTCTTGGCAGCACTTGTTGCTTCAAGCATGCCTATCTTTACGACACCTGTTAAGTGAGCATTAAATTTCAGCAAGCATGGGGAATTAGAGATTATCATACGATTAAATAATTATTGTTTGAGGCTTTTGCTTTTGCTCTAAGTAAGCCTGCGTGATGTAGAAAATGAGCTTTACAGCATATAACTGGTTGCGGCGAGCAGTAGGGTGATGATGGTGATGACGAATATGATTGTGATGACAACAGTAACGGTTGCGTCAGGCGAGGAATAGAAGGATAGTGGCAATGATGGCAGCGAAAATGGCAATAGTGATTATGACGATAACGACGATGATGGGTGCTAGTGGTGTGATGATGTTGATGATAATAATTGTAATCATGATACTACTACTACTACAACTACTACTACAACAACTACTACTACTACTACTACTACTGTAGTAATAGTAGTAGTGTGATGGTGGTGGTGGTGGTGAAAGTAGTACTCATTATGTTACATTTTTGGACAAAGCGATTTTCCCATTAACAATATAAAGCAATTTTTCGCATTTTTTATTTAAACAGCAGTGCAAAAGCAAAAGGTGAAAAAAACTACTACTGCTAGTAGTAGTAGTAGTAGTAGTAGTAGTAGTAGCAGCAGCAGCAGCAGCAGCAGCAGCAGCAGCAGCAGCAGCAGCAGCAGCAGTAGTAGCAGCAGCAGTAGTAATATTGAAGGTGGTGCTGGTAGTGGAGGAGGAGTTGAAACGTTTAACCTGTTTTACTTCATTACCAGACTTAGGTTTTGAAGAAAACACATGCTATTTTATATATGATAGCAAGTCATCTAAATCATTAAAACACTAAGATGTTTATTTTAAGTTATTGGAAGTTTATGCAATGTCAGCTGCAAAGGCCTGTCCCAACGTATAACCAAAAGACACAAAACAGTACCTGCGGTTACATAGCCAGTGCTGCGTTCATATTTCTAATCAGATGAATTATAAACTCATAATTAATGAAAGTCACTATAAATTCGTCTAGTATAGCGACAGTGGCGCCTTGTTAATCCCGCAATCCCTTTTTCGAAAAGCGATGGTCCTTTGTCGCTGGTTTCTAGGCTGGTCGGTGGTCCCTATGCAGAGATTACGTTTATCGCTTCCTGGATCACAATATCGGTTAATTGCCTCACCATAAAATGCTAACAACATTTGCCGAGATTTAAATCACATTAATATCTATAATTATTGGCTGCTGCGGCAAATTCAAGAAGTTGTCTCGGTAGTTCTGATGGTGTTACTGAGGGCAGAGCAGCTGAAGACCTGTGAGACCTGTTTCACTCAAAAGGGCGTACTCACAGTGACCACGCCGACAGTAATTCAGACCTGACAATATATCAATGTTCGTAGACGAAAATTCGAAACATCGATAGCTTGACTTCAGAACACCAACTACTGCAGCATGCATTAACAATGTGGTTTATACAAGAACCAAAAGAAAAGTTAAACACGTTTCTGAGGCTACTTGTTTTTCAAAGATTATTTCAAATCTTAATATAGGTTATATAGCAAGAACGACATTAATTTATTATATCCGGCGTCATACATGAATTTTTAATAAAATGACAGTCTGCATCACTGTTAAACTGATATTTTCTATCTCCTTCTCAAGAAGCCAACAATTCTGAAACCTAGTAAGTTGTTTTCTTAGGTATTTACGCGATCTCTCGAGCTAAACACTAGTGATGTATTAGGTACTCTCGCCCTCCATTAATCAGTTCCACAAGTTTGCCAGTTAGTATACAGTTTGCTTTCATAGAAACATATGGTAATCCAGCGGCTATGAACCAGTGTTATCTAACAGAATAAACCTGCTAAATAATATCTAAATGGGTAAATACCAAAGCCAATTCAAGCAACTAAAAATAAATTTTCAGTTTAATGCTGATAATTATGGAACAAGTTTGCACCAGTGTGTTTTGTTGTTAGTTTGTGCATTTTGTTTATCAGGATCCTATTTATGAAACTGTAACTATTTTGTTGTCATAAAATGTAATGTTCTCTCGCCATCTTTCTCAGTTTTTCATTTTTGCCTCTGCTTCTTCTCGAGTCCTACGCATTCTTTCCCACTTCCTTACTTGCCAGGATGTGCTAGGATTCATCCAATCATGAATGGATTGGAAGAATTAAAAAAAAGAAAAGGTAGAATGCATTGCTGCTGCAGCGTACGCTCACAAGAATTATACCAGGTTTGCTGTTCAAATGAAAATTTTGCACCGATTATAATTAATAAATTAATCTCTTTTACAAGTTAAGAAAGTGAAACTCCGGAAGTGAAGTGTGTAACAGAAGCACAAAATACTTTGCATCTGTATTCATCTTACAGAATTTTCAGTCCTTAATTAGTTAAGTGAATTATTTTCATGATAATAATCGATATCTGCATTACAGTTTGAGCAGTAATCATCTTGTAGGATGTTTTCTCACTTTTCAAACGGTATCTCAAAAAGTCAAAACTCGTGTGCACCATGGACATCTCACAAGTAAAAAATGTGTAAAATCTCTAGTTTTAGGCTCACAGTTCTTAAATTTAAAATATGTGCTATGTCCTATGTCCAAAACCTGCTACATGTATTATAGCAATTATTTCTCTGTTTGTTCGGCGTGTTCAAGGTCAAACTCTTTGTTGTAGTCAAACTGTTGTTTTGGTTACAACAACGGATTAAATGCCAAAAACCTTCGAACCACGCCTATTTTTAATTGTACATTTACCTCTAATACGGCAACACACACATTTACCAAACATTATAGCAGCAAACCAACAAACACTCCCCCTCTCTAGTGACAGAGATAGATCATCAAGTTTGATATCAAGACTGAACGACTTGACACCGATGCCGCCTTTCTACTTTTACCGAAATGTTTGCACTAATCGGCAAGGTAAACCTTATCGCATTCGGGAGCCGTGCATCAGCCTTTTGAAGTTACCGCCCATCAACCGTGTGCAGGTAAGATACCTGAGTGCGTTGTCAAGCGTGTACGCAGTACAGTCTTCTCTTGTGCAAAGGAAACCCACTCCAACCACACGAGGGCCGAATAGAAAACAAGTTTTAAACTGGGATTCAACTGTTTAAACCGATGCGAATCCTAAACAATCATCTGCTAGGATGTTTGCTTTATATGTAAAGCCTAGCCGTGGTATAGTGACACGATTACAACACGACTCAGCTACAAAAACTACACAATACTGAGTCTCTTTTGCGTCCGCCCGAGCAAATCTACAAAACAGCAATATTACATTATAAGTCATATTACATCAAAGTCGGTGAATAAAATATTTAAAATTCTCACCTGTGCATTCGAACTTTGAGCGTCTGGTATAGAAAAGATACTGGTTTTAACAGTAGTACATTAATAACGAGTTTACCACGTCAAATATTGGGTGTTCTAGAAGTGTGGGATCATAGGGATAATTTTATTTTAGGTTGGATCTTACTAAAGACGGAATACATCGAAATTATTCTGCTGGTTAGAGTTTGGGTCCTGGTTTGATATAGCGTTAAACGTTGATTGCAGTTCAATAATGTTAGTTGACAAAGTACTGAGTCAGTTTCTATTTATGCGCCACTGACTGAATTCTCTATTGTTACGACAGTGATAAGAATCATCGAATATTTTTTTTCAGTGACTCATCGGTAAACAAGATACTAAAACAGATGATGAGGGTGCGAGTAAGCAAAGAGGTGTACTTTATGAAGGATCGGCTGCATGCTTACATGAACATGACGTACCTGTTCAGTTGCACAGGTGCGAAAAATAAATACTGACAAAGCGTACACTTGACGGATCACAAAATAAACACGTTTACTCTGAGAAAAATAATTTAAACACGTGCAGATCATGATTATAAACAAATTACTAATAGCTTGTTGGTTCACCTATGCATTTTTTACATATTGTTGTTGTTGTTGTTGTTATTATTATTATTATCATTATTATTATTATTGTTGTTGTTGTTGTTGTTGTTGTTGTTGTTGTTGTTGTTGTTGTTGTTGTTGTTGTTGTTGTTGTTGTTGTTGTTGTTGTTGTTGTTGTTGCTGCTGCTGCTGCTGCTGCTGCTGCTGCTACTGCTACTACTACTACTACTACTACTACTACTACTACTACTACTACTACTACTACTACTACTACTACTACAACTACTACTACTACTACCAAGTATAAAGTATTTTATTTCGAACACGTATTGGGAATCATGCCATCAAATTTAATATACAGAATGTATGTGTGCTGATTTGTGTGGTAGCCAAACGCCAACTTTGACAGCAAATATTGGGTTCTTTATCATTTTTGCACACTTGTTGGTAATTTTGAATCCGTGCCTTTGGCTCTGGCTTTAAATTAAATACATGCACCCACATGATAAAAGGACTTGGCTTTATTTAGACACAAACATCTGCAATGTTTCGACCAGTTATGGTCACATTCACTCAACAATCCACTTTAATAAAAATACAGTGTATCCATCTAAATAGAAATACAGTTTGTACAGTGTATAGAAATTACAAAAATCTACACTGTGCGAAGCAAATATATACATATTTAGGTAGATTGTTGAGTGAACATAGCCATAACTTGGTCGAAACGTTGCAGATGTTTGTGTCTGAATAAAGCCATGTCTTTGCTTAAGTGCTGGATGTTATTTTCATTTTAAGAATTCTTTTGCCCCGGTCAGTTTAATACATTTTTCCTGTTCATGTTTTGTGCGTAAAGAAGTTAAAGCTACTCCTTCTGGCAACTGAGATTTAATGAGCTTCCTTTTTCTTTGTTACAAAGTAAATCCTTTCCTAGCTCTTGCTGTTTATAGACTTTGGAACTAATTCAATTGACTCTTTTTCAACAAACAAAAATAGTAATTCATATACACAATACAGGTACAAAAATGGCGATTAATAGGGCTACAAAAAGTTGTATGATTTTTATGAACAATTTCTATTAACTTAGAAAATGTTAGAATTATCACGCTGCCATTCTGTTCAGTTGAAACTATATGCACTATATGAAACTATATATTAACATGGTCCTTTCCATTAAAAAGTAGCCATTTATCTGAATAATAACTTAGCAGTTTAGGGTGGCTTTATTTATGCTTGAGGGAGTGAGTAGTTACAACACTTCATGTGGTGCTTAGTTTATGAATCAAGGTAGGAAGCCTTGTTATAACTATTAAGTAAGGTACCATCGTTTGTATTGATGTCTACTGACCACTTACGACTTGAGCCGCGCTTTAGCCACTACTGACCCAAAAGGTTATAAAATCACTGCCGAGCTGTTACGGCTGGCCACTGGGGAAGCAAAATCAATAAAGTGGGGTCATTAATGGCTACCAGCCACTACCGCTCAGACATCAGTCCGCCAGGAAGTGACACGATGTAGGCAGCAGGAGACAAATTCAAAGAAAGCAATGATAAATGGTATCGTATTTTTGGAGCCATCCCGATTACCGTTTAGGCTTCAATTGTAGACAAAATATCTGTGGACCATAGCAGTGGTTTACTTGCAAACCACGCACTTTATTTCTCATCATACAGATGATTTTTCACGTGCAAAAAGAGGCACCTTGGGCTGAGCAAAAAAAAACTAATTTGCTGACTGGGAGTGATTACACTTTAAGTTTTGAACCCATATTCATCAGTTCGCACTTGCGCTTAAGTTCTTAACTTGACTGTTAAAGAAATCTGTGGTCATAGTGATATATCATAGCTTAAAGGAAGAACATAAATATATGAATGAATAAATGAAAGAAAAAGAATGAATTAATTAATACATAATGGCTAAGAGAATCACTGAACGAATGTATGACCGAACAATTGAATGAGTAAATAAATGAACGAACGAAAGAGCGAACCGAACGAATGGTTGAATGAATGAATTAATTAATGAACAAATGAGTGAACCAAAGAAGACGTAGATCCCCCACCCCCAACCAGGCCCTATTTCAAGGGGGGGAAGTGGGAATACTTCCCCGGGGCCTCACCCTCCAGGGGGCCTCGCGCCGAGGTAACTTTTTTCCTTTATGCGAACATACTGTCTCTTCTCTCTCTCTTTCTCTCTCTCTCTCTCTCTCTCTCTTTCTCTCTCTCTCTCTCTCTCTCTCTCTCTCTCTCTCTCTCTCGCACGCGCGCCGTTTGCCTTGTGCGGCTCGGTGCCTGTTCAGCTGTTTTCAATTTCGGAATTTCTAACACCAGCTTGTACGGAAGTGAGAGTACGGTATTACATATTGCAAAGATGTTGTTTTTTGATTTGACTATTTGACAAGTATTAAGGACTGGTCTTGAGAGTAAAGCAGTTTTTCTCTCCATATTTTCTCTTCGAAAATGCTTCTCCGGCGTTCTAGCAGTTCAAAAGTTTTCTGGGCGCCAACCATGGTGGTCCCCCCCCCGAGGGGGCCTCACACGCCCCACTTCCCCGGGCCTCGCTTAGGCTGAAATAAGCCCTGCCCCCAACTAATCGTTGTAAAAGCCAGTAAACATTCAATAGTCGTGAACGCGTGATGTCGTGCGAGTTGTCGTACAGTCTATGATCAAAATTCCCAAAGCTGTTTGCATTTTTTGTAACACAAAATAAATAGCGATGAGTAATTCATTACTTAAAATGCTAACTTAAAAATAAGTTAAAGATCAAGGAACATAGCAGAGACAAGCTGTAGTTTACAACAAAATTTATCGCACTGAAAATATTGACACACGAAGACAAAAGTTTTACGACTGGGCTTTATTATTACTTGTAAATACTATCATCCGGATACCGCAAACGTTTTATCCCACGCTCAACGAGTTAATGAGGAATATAGTGATTTTGTCAAAACCAAAAACTTTTTCGTCAAAATTTGAAGAAAAAATTTCATACTCAAATTTCCAGAGAAATATTTATCGGCAAGACTGTGCTGTACGGGTATAATAGCCTGATAAAGAATGGGTAGTTCTTTTTTTCTTTTGGTAATGCTAGCAAATTTTTCACATGTTGCATCTACCTGCATGGGTGAGTGTTTTAGATCAGTATATAAGGGCCATAAATTGATATATATTTTTATGTCATTTTCAAAGACACTAAACTGAAGGTACTAACCTCTGACTCTAAGTTACCGATTCAAAACGCGTGGCAAAGAATATCTGCATATTATATCGGCAGTTTTGGGGATGTCAGCAGATTTCGTTCAAATTTAACGTCGCAACACACTGTCGTCCCTCCTGCCACCACAGCGATTTTTAACACTGAAGTGTGAAGTCTCTCCACATAAACGATTTTCGTGGCCAATTTTGAGCTACAGAGCTAGCAATAAGATATATTCCACCTTATTTTAAATCGACGTACACAATAGTAAAAACTTTAGTCATAAATATGTTATAATCTACTAAATTCACTGGGTTTTACAAACTCGCTTTGACAATGTAATATGCTGCATCAACCAATGAAGAAAGAAATGTATGAACAATGTTTTTTGTACAGTGGTAGCTTTCACTTGTTGATTTTCGAGTATTTTTGCCTTCCTGCTCTGTATATTTTTACCTTGTGTGTTTTGTAATGTTTTGCACCTGCGTAAATTCACTTCAGTCTAATATATTCAATTTATGACAATTCTAGTCATTGGCTTGCAAACGTGGTGTTAATATAAAATGCTATGAGGAATAAGGATGACAGCAAATTTGCAACCCACGCGACATACAACGTTAACTCTGGGATGATGCTTAATGGTAAGAATCTGAAAATAAACAAAAACCCAGAGTAAAGAAATGAAAAAATGTTCACAGCGTATCACACCTCATCAGCTTGCATAAGAGTAATTGTGGGATTTTTATAAGTATACATGTTCATGAATTTTAGGGAAATAATGGCTTAATTCTTTCCCTTTAACCCAAAAATAAGACCCTTACGACCCTTGGGGGTTTCAAGAAAAAACACAATGCGACATTACAGAAAAAGTGGTTTTTTCAGAAGCCCCACAATTTATACGGCACTGCACACAACTTATAGGGATTTCAAAACACAAAATTATACTGAAATAATTATTATCCATATTTGGCAAGCAAGTTGAAAATGGAATTTATTGTCTACCGGTTTCGAACAAACTGTTCATTATTAAGGCATCTAAAACAAAGAAATTTACCAGAATTTAGGATTTGTTAAACTATCTATATAATGTTATATCATGTATCATTTAGCTATCTAACTACTGAATTGTATTTCGATGTTGTTTCTAAATTCTGGTAAATTTCTTTGTTTTAGATGCCTTGGTAATTAACGGTTCGTCCGAAACCGGTCGACAATAAATTTCATTTTGGTGAAATAATTATTTTCTAAAGAAAATTTCCTTTCATTTTCTCCCCTTGCTCATTTTACTTCCACTGTGGATCTCTAACAACGTTATTACAGAACCTGGAATCAAAGGCTACCGACGATATTTGCAAACTTCAGTCAATAGCTAATAACTAATATGGATTCCACAAACCGATCAGCACTCTGACGTTTAATAGTTGAGGGAGGTAATCAATAGATAAATCGCCGGTGAATCAGAAAGAATGCAAGATTGTAAATAAGAAGCGTTGTCTGTGTAAACAATAATTAACACCAAATTTGTAGTCCTGTTTGCACGTGACTTGCAGAAGAACTCTGCATTATGCATTTGAGTTCTTTGTAATTTCCAGATTCCTCTTTTCTTTTTTCTATCTATCTGCCTGTCTGGGTGTCTATCTATATATCTATCTGTCTGTCTGGGTGTCTATGTATCTATCTGTCTGTCTGTCTGTCTGTCTATCTATCTATCTATCTATCTATCTATCTATCTATCTATCTATCTATCTATCTATCTATCTATCTATCTATCTATCTATCTATCTATCTATCTATCTATCTATCTATCTATCTATCTATCTATCTATCTAGCTATCTATCTATCCATCCATCCATCCATCCACCCATCCATCCATCCATCCATCCATCCATCCATCCATCCATCAATCCATCCATCCATCCATCCATCCATCCATCCTTCCTTCCTTTCTTCTTTTTTCCTTTCTTTCTTTCTTTCTTTCTTTCTTTCTTTCTTTCTTTCTTTCTTTCTTCCTTTCTTTCTTTCTTTCTTTCTTTCTTTCTTTCTTTCTTTCTTTGTTTGTTTTGCTATCTTTCCTTCTTTTCTCTCTCTTTCTTTCGTTCTTTTTTGTTCCTTCCTTTCTATAGTATTTTACAGTTCTCCCAAAGAAGAGGGCAACTATCAAATTATCATGGTGGTTCAGCTAGTGTCTGTCTGTGAATATCTGTGTCAAAAAATTTTCTCGGTTGTGATCCCTGTGATTCCGTAAGTAATCTTGAAAGTTGATAGCTGGAACAGGGATTAGGTAAATAGGTAAAAGTTTGTTTGGGTCAATCAGTGCAGGTTTGATTTTTTAAAAAAAATTGCGAGTCGCAATATTGACAGTGGTATAAAAATGCTTGCTTGGCCACATAACACCGAAAGATAGTATTTTACTTACTGTGGTTTATGGGCATCGAGGCAATTTCTGTTATTTGCGAGCTACTTATAATACAAGCAGAGACGTTATAAAAATTCAAGAAGAATTAGTACGTGGTTTTCAGTACTGTTACACACCTGGCTGATATAACTTATCTCTTCTGTGTAACAAGCACTATTACTAAAAGTGTTGCACAGAATAAAAGAACCTAATGCATGGGTGCGAGTTATCCACACCTGAATAATAAGGTCTGTAAAAGAACACATTGCACTGAATATGCACAAGGCAATTGTAAGCGATTTTAAACGAGTGGCCTTCTCCAAGAAAATTTAAAAAATTGCTTCGTAAATTTGTGATCATTCCTCATCTAAGACGCACTTGCCAGTCTTATATATACCCACAAGCAAGCAGATGTTTTCCTAGCTCCTACGATCTACCGCCTTTTGAAGCCCGGGCCATCATTATATCGTTTCCTGATAAAACATTTAAAACAGTAACATTTCCAAGAATTTCCCACGATCTAACGGTAAAACTTCAGATGACACACCAATTGTCACGTCTCGTCTTAGTCATCTAGCAGCAGGTGTTATTTTGCTGAATTGCTCGTTCATAAACTTTCTTATATCTCAACAAACCTACACGGCGGTTAGATCTAACGGCGCAAGCATATTCACGGTATTCAAGCGGCTATCATCAAAGGATTTATTTACAAAGATGGTAATAATTTGTGAATTTGATTTTATGGGTTGTACCTGCAAATAGATTTTAACTGCGACGCAGTACAGATTTAAAAATTAACCAGGAGACAACTGGTAAGTAGCCAAATAAAAACATTTCCAAGAAAAACAATAATTAAGACGTTTTTGGTGATGTTTTAAGTCAATTTAAGAGAGCACTCTGCAACATTTTATAGAAACTCAAACACATTTTCATAACAATCCAAACATTTTTTTCAATTTATGTTGCATCTATGAAATTATGCTTCCTTGTATTGGATATGTGCTTTCTCTTGCAGATCGATTATCTATTAAAGCTAATGGCATTGAAGCCAAATTACATGTAGTACTGGACTTCAGCGTTCAGCCGCCTGGTGGCGCCACTATACAATGTCATGTAAAGTTGGTACATACAAAGTGTATATTCTTTTAAAGGAAGCTGCGGTTGGGTATACCCTGTGATATACTGTGTCTTGTAACTCGCTACTCTGAGCGCAGAAATTGAGACACAAAATGCGTATAAATAAACTAGATCATTTATTCACAAGCTGTTTTATGTTAACAAACATGCGTAGTAACAAGTCATTAATACATTTTGGTGATAAAATAATGATCAGTATCAACTGTTATTTAAACACGCATAATACTGAGTTGTTATTTTTTAAATCAAAGTTAACTGGGATCTATAAAATGTGAACACATTGGAGTGGATTTAAACCAATATCAGGCATGTTCATAAATCCAGAATATTCCAACATTGCGAATAAAACCGATTTTAGGTATTTATTATAACAGGATATCTTTGCTGATCTTTACGCGTTTCATTTCTTTCAGCCCGTAATTTTAAGATAATTTTTACCGTGCTTACAAACAATATTTAATTTGCAAACGAGTCATTTGAACACTTTGTTGTCATAGCTATTATACACAGTATTTACTGATAAGAAAATACTGCATGATTAAATAATCTCATTTCATTACGAAAAGTTTTGTCTAGTATTTTAAGTGTCAGACCCCAATACCCTGATCTTAAGTGCTTTATCTAATGAAACCCCTGGTCTAGCACACGTGATACGGGATTGTTATAAATAGTTAGATCAGCTGCAATCACACAGTTATCTTGTAATGCAGCGTTGTTATATTTTTCAGCACTACCATAGTCCACTTTGTTTCTGGCAAGTTTATACATCACTTCTTCCACAATGTCTGCGGTACCTGGTCGGGTGGGTTCCGGGGTTCTTCCACCCTCCCTAATCTCGCTCGTCGTGTGTATCCCCTTTATCATTTGCTGAATGCTATAACCACGAGCTCTACTAAACCTTTTACTTTTGTCGCTCGTCTTCCTCAATTTAAGAAAATTATTTTCTGTAATACCGTCGGTCACATAATCCACAACGTTTTCTTGATCAGCTGCTTCTACTTCAATAATTTTGCCATCTGTTGCCGTAGGTGGTTGGGCAATCTGATTTTTCTCTAACAAAAGCTGAGACATTCTGCTCTTCAGTTTCTTACCAAGCGTGTCCGTTGTTTTTCGAAGGATTAAAGGCTTCTTTGGAGGTGGTTTTGCAGAATCATTTTCGGTGCAGTAGTCTACATTTTGACGCTCTTGAAGAACTGGAACCACGTCACTGTCTAAACTTATCGAACTAAAACTGCTAGTAGATTTGCGAATTATGTCATTTCCATAAAAAGACTCAATTGGAATTTTCGGTGGCTTTGGACTACATCTCTGTATGGATGATCTTTTTCGATTTCTAGGTTCAGTCTTTGGCGATGCGCTGTCATTACATGACAACTCTGTGGTTGAAGTCTCCCAAACTTGATTCCCAAACTTATTATTCGCATGAGATTCTGCAAAAATTATTAGTGTTAATTAAAAACGTACTTGAATATCTACTTTGATAGTCTACTGTTTTAGTATGTCAACCTGAACTTGAATTCTATGTACGCATGAATCATATTGCACACCTGCTAGTACAGTATATATCCATCACATGTCGAAAGTATTTCCCTTATTTTACAGTTAACTTATTTGATTTATTATAACATCATGTCAAGAGTCCTCTGGTAGTTCAGTCTCTCGTCACAGGATTATTCGTATTCCGGTCCTTCCACATAGCCGTTAAGTAGGCCTTGCCCCTGAATGCTGGATTCTAGCTTGCAGTGTGAAGGAGTGTAAAAAGTGCTTTTAAAGAGGTTGCACTCCGCGCGGCATTGTAAAACAGAAAAATAAACGCTTGAATGGTATGCCTATCAAATTTACAGTTTATTCATTCGTTCGTTCGTTCGTTCATTTATTCTTTCACGTTTTCATCCATTCATTGCGTAATGTTATATAAGAATATAAAAATAAGACTGTACGCATAAGAATGCGTGTTGCAGATATTTCAGAGTGTCACACGAATCTTTTAACTTTCATGACTGCTCACAGCTCCATCAGTGAATATACACAAAAAGTAACGAAAAAAAACACGTCACTAATTTTACACTAGCCATACTTATTAATGATTTACCTGTAACTGGCTTCTTTAGAATGGTACCCATGCCAACAGACTTTATTAACAACTTTGACAACTTGATCAATGATCACATTAATGTGTCACTTTAGCAACTTCATTCTCGTATATCAAGTATCATGCTGCCACTGGAAAATGACGCCGCGCTGCTTTCTATTGAACTTTTGTGACGTCACCGAATGTTTATAGCCGGGCAGAACATCACTCGTTAACGGGATTTCGCCGCAGGTGCTAATGTAGCATTGCAATACGTGTAGTCGTTATGAACATAATAGTTTCTACTAGCATATGCCGAGCCACAAATGATTATGGCTTCTCTAACTTAATAAATAATAAAGAGCTCCTTTGCTCAAAAAAGTATTTAAAAAGCTTCCCATATAGACTTTCCAATAGCGCTAATTTTGATGTTACATGTAATTTATTGGATTTCATTAAAAGTGAAAAATATTTAAAGTGAAATAACTAACAGTTTCATGCGAAAATTATGTTTTACAGAATTGTATACCGTCATTCAGCATAGTTTTCAGCAATCTTTTATTGTCATTTTCTTTTCTCCGTCTGAAGATAATCAACAACAGCAGGCTTGAAACGTCAAGCTTTTTCTTTATTGTAGGATTTTTTAGTTAATCGTTCAACTTCACAGTCGCTTAATTTATTGATGATTACACAAGCTTAGTGACTTCAGCAGTCAGTCAGAAACCTTCTATAGACTTCACCGAATCTCTTCCCTTGAAAACCGAAACTGTTTCAGTAAATTTCACCAATTTCTAAAGGTAACTTGTTCACAATGTTACACACAAAAATTTTGAAGAATTCACTTGCTTCTTCGTTAGACACCTGCAGTTGCATCATGTTTTCTTAATTTTCTAAATAATATCCTCACAAGCCACGCAACACGAAAACAATAGTAACAATAAATCAGGTTTCGTGTGTCAACCTGTTTAATGAAAGGATACAACGTTTTAGGTCTTAAACAATTAATTTTTAATGAAATGCAAAAATGTTTTCAAATTTGGAACAATAATAATCATATGGTGCTTGTAAAATTCTAATTTATATAAAATATGGTAAAAACGTTTATCATCGTGTCCAGTTTAAGGGTGGTGAAGAAAAAAAATGTGCCGAAGTTTAGATTGCAATAAGATTAGAAGCAAGAATTAGATAAGATAAGATTATTTGCCTTTTGGCTGCCAAAGTTACACGTTTGCGGCTTTAGTGCTTTTTAAGTTAGGGCCAAAAAGCTTTTGCGTGTTAAAAAAATTAAATTATTGATTAATAGTAGCTAATCAATCACGTATAAAGCAATCAATACATCGAGCGAAATAATGAAGAAATCAAGGTCAAGCAGCTTACATCATGGACAGCGCCAGAGAAAATAAAGCACTGATAAATATTTTTTGCCAAGAAAAAAGGCACTTAATTCTCTGTATTACGGTATCTGACATGTGTTTGATTTACTAAACTTGCAAATTCACTTACTCACAACCATTTTGCTTTTAGTTCCTCTGCACCAAACGGTTCTATGCAGCCATTGTAAGGGATTAAAGAAACGTACGTATCTGAAAGCGTACAATAGTTGCACAGAGCCGTTTGATGTGGCGGAAGTAAAGCAAAATGGTTGTAAGTATGTAAGTGTATTAAAATAAACACAGTTAAAACACAGAATTACTGTGTTCATAAAAATAGTAAAAAAGCAATTAAAATTAAAAGGCTTCAGTAATTTGTTAAATAATATTAATTTTCCATTTTATATAAAGTACATGTTTAAAATAAAACAATCACTTACCACAAAACACGAGTTATGCATGTCGAAATCTAAATAAATTTTCCAAAACGTTTTATTTGATTTTCTGCGATCTAATTAAATATTGTAAAGGCAGCGTAAAATACCTATCAGTTCTACATTTTTCTTCAACATATTTTTTTTACTTCTAGTCGATCTTAGATCTGCTTTTTCTCTTGTTGGTCAAATTAGGCCTAATTGGTTGGTTGAAGCGCTGGGACTAAACATGCCCTTAAAAAATTAAAAACTGCGTCACCTGTTGGAATCCTGATGAAAACCTGATGTCTTTCATCTAGTTTGCAGTGAAAGTGGTGGACACATAGATAACTAACTTTTGCTGTAAATTTTAGCAATAGTGACACAATGTTGTTTCTGGCATTTGTTTTTTACCTGTCGTTTTAAAATTCTGTACTCTTTGGAAAAATCTAAGGGAGTGACTTAGAATTTTCGGGGTTTATACAACACCTAGGCTAGTAAGTACCTATAACAATAGCGTGGCAGCTCTCAGTTAATTCCGTTATTTTCTACTATCGTGAGCAAAACTTGCGCCAAATATGTGTACATCAGTAGAGCTTCACTTGCCAGGGCCATCAGAAGGTAACTTAATCCCAAAAACAGTAATCTGCCTGCTGCCCGTAAATAAAACAACAAATGAACGCGCTGATAACGTTTAACAAGTTGCATGGTCCTCTCTTTTTACAGCGAATACGAAAACTCGTTGTCATTTAAACTAAATTGCATAGGTCAGTTTTATGTTTTTATGAAAGCATTCAAAGCATCGTTACTAAAATTTGCTCTACCAACAGGGCGGCTGGCGGATAATGGGCCGCGGGCGTGTTTTGCTGATTGTTTCAATTCAGCTCATTCTATTATTTACCGCCAAGCTACTATACTGTAGTTATATACAGTATAGACAATAACTCTACCTTCAAAACCACAGTAAATGATATGCTTAATGGAAATGAACGTTTTGGGAACGGTGCTAATTGTGTATCATCACTTTCGACCGCATTATCACCCGACAGCATGCTATGAATTCCACAGGTAGACTTATGCAGCTAGTACATCTGTGAACGATTCAGAGATATCCTAACAAAGTGTAAAGAGAGGAAGTGACGAACGCCCTATTGTTACGTATTTCGTTTTTGCTATTAGAGGCTACGCTGGCGGCATCAAACGGCGGATGATTAAAAAATTTTGAGAGGCGCATTGAATGTAATAATAATATTCTTAACTTCACCAATAATGTTGGCATGCGCGCAATTTCGATAAACCAAAATCACTTTTGCGTTTTTAATAGAATATCTCAATTAAAAGCAATTATTAGTTTAAAAAAACTGAAAATATTTCATGAAAAGGAAAAAAATTGTAGTAATATGTTTGTATTATGTATTTGCAAATACTTCTTCTTGTAAGTAAAATTTTATTTTTCTTCCTGAGGAAAGAGGCTAGCTGACTGCGTGATGGGCTGCCTACTATGTAAAAAAAGGTAATGCATTTTTTATTGATTTTTTTGATTTTTCTCTCCCTCCCTCTCTTAGAGAGAAAGAGAGGGAGGGCAGAGAGAGAGAGAGAGAGAGAGAGAGAGAGAGAGAGAGAGAGAGAGAGAGAGAGAGGGAGAGAAAGACAGACAGTGAAAGGGAGGGAGAGAGAGAGACAGCGAGAGCGAGGGAGGGAGGGAGAGAGCGACACACAGAGAGAGATCCTTCTTTTCCTTTTGATGCAGGTTCTGCCATTTGTTTCTTGGTCGTTTTACTCCAATGTGAGGTAGCGGATTTGGCACATTAAAAATTGCACCCATTTACGTGCCCAGCAATTAATCTATATAATTACACATATATTATATTGTAGGTTTGTATATAAATAATGTACACAACAAGTAATTGCTTACAGTGCTTCAAATATAAATAATCAATACAGTAGTAGAGATGAGTAGGACTGAACCTACAGCCTAGGGCGTTATAACGTCTTGATACACCCATGCACACACACTCATATACATGTATGATGTACGCATTATTTCATACAAAGACTCTATGAAGCTGAGCCTACATATTTAACAATATAAAATGATTGCACTTAGCACCTAGGCCATTAATTTAAGCCCATCAATAAATAATATTTATCAAGACTTGTCTGTGGATTTAGCCACAAGTGCTTTGTTAGTACGCTTATACAAGTACATTTTTACATGTAAACAAAGTGTATTTAATGAGCATTTATTTTGACTAAGCCTAACTGAATCTTAAAAAAATTAGGCTAAATATAAGTGACGTCTACACATGATATATAAAATGTTATGACCCATGTGCAGATTCTAATTGATGCGCCAGATTGGCTTTTCACCTGAATTCTGTAACTTGATTTTGACCTAGTTAGTTGGTTGTTATAGAGGTGGAAGTAATGTTGGCTGCTTAGGATGACAGCTCTGATGTTTCGTTTTGTTATTTTTTGTTCACTGACAAGAAAAAAGAGGAGTAATGTCGTAAATGCATCTCTGTTTTTTAACGTGATTTTATAACCAACTCCAACTTATAACAAAGGCCAATATATGATTATATGGTTTTTAAAGCATCTTTTAACTTGGAATTAACAAAACATGCAGATGCCCAGATTAAGTTTTGTTCTGGAAAAATTATTTGCTCTCCTGAAAAAATAATATTCAAAAATATAACAGCTGCTATAAATCGCCAAAGACAGATGTAGGCCTTGGCAGTCTTTGCTTTGTGTACAAAATATTTAACTTGTAACAAAAGTTACAAAACACTGTTATAATTACCTGGCTGCATCCTCGGGAAATTCAAAAAGATATTTTTATTTGTGTTTTTGCAACTTACTGCTGAGCAAGTTATGAGCGCCTGTCGACCGGCCAGGCTTTGGTGGTCTCATCAATTCATCTGCTACAGTAGACACCCGTGTGCGAACAGCTTGCGCTATGGCGTACCTGACAACAACAGTCCGTACTGCTGTGCCGCTAACTGTGCGAATTGTTGCACAGTAGTATCAAAGTATACAAAAACACAGTAGGAAAAGTCCTACGGCGCAGCAGTTCGCGCAGTTAGTGTCGCCTTAGCGGTTTTTTCAGATTGATTTTTTTCAGAAAGCAATTTATTTTTCCAGAACAGAACTTAATCTAAGCATCTACATGTTTTGTTAGTTCCAAGTTAAAAGATGTTTAAAAAGCATATAATCATACATTGGCCTTTGTTATGAGTTGGAGTTGGTTATAAAATCACGTTGAACAAACAGAGATGCATTTATAACATTACTCCTCTTTTTTATTACTAGTGAACAAAAAATAACAAACGAAACATCAGAGTTGTCATCCTAAAGCCGGCATTACTTCCACCTCTATAACAACCAACTAACTAGGTCAAAATCAAGTTACGGAATTCAGGAGAGAAGCCAGCCTGGCGCATAAATTAGAATCTGCACATGGGTCATAACACATTATATATCATGTGTAGACGTCACTTATATTTAGCCTATTTTTTTAAGATTCAGTTAGGCTTACGTCAAATAACTGTTCATTATATACAGTTTGTTTACGTGTGAAAAATGTACTTGTATAAGCGCACTAATAAAACACCTGTGGCTAAATCCACTGACAAGTCTTGATAAATATTATTTATTGATGGGCTTAAATTAATTGATTATATACAGTCCTAGGTGCTAAGGGCAATCATTTTATATAGTTAAGTATATAGGCTCAGCTTCATAGAATCTTTGTATGTAATAATGCATACATCATACATGTATGTGAGTCTGTGTGCATGGGTGTATCAAGACGTTACGACGTCCTAGGGTGATAGTTCAGTCCTACTCATCTCTACTACTGTAATGACTATTTATATATGAAGCACTGTATGCATTTACTTGTTGTGTGCATGTATGCGTGTGCGAATTATTTATATACCAACCTACAATATAATATATGTGTAATTATATAGATTAATAGCAGGGCACGTAAATGGGTGCAATTTTTAATGTGCCAAATTCGCTACCAAATGGCAGAACCTTCAACAAAAGGAAAAGAAGGATCTCTGTCTCTGTCTCTCTCCCTCTGTCTCTCTCTCTCTGCCTCTCTCTCCCTCCCTCTCTCTCTCTCTGTGTTTCTCTCACTCTCCCTCCCTTTCACTGTCTCTCTTCCTCTTCTTGTCTCTCTCTTTCTCTCTTAGAGAGAGAGGGAGGGAGAGAGAAATCAATAAATCAATAAAAAATGCATTACTTTTTTACATAGTAGGCAGCCCATCACGCAGTCAGTTAGCCTCTTTCCTCAGGAAGAACAATAAAATTTTATTTACAAGAAAACTGAAGAAGTATTTGCAAGTACATAATACAAACTTATTGCTACAATTTTTTCCTTCTCATTAAATGTTTTCAGTTTTTTTAAACTAATAATTGCTTTTAATTGAGATAGTCTTCTTTTATTAAAAACGCAAAAGTGATTTTGGCTTATCGAAATTGCGCGTATGCCAACATTATTGGTGAACTTAAGAATATTATTATTACAGGCAATGCGCCGCTCAAATTTTTTAATCATCCGCGGTTTGATGCCGCCAGCATAGCCGCTAATCGCAAAAATGAAATACGTAACAAATTTCGACACTTTCTCTTTTTACACTTTGGTAGGCGCTCTACTTTCTGTGGTCTGTATTCTTTGTCCTAGCAGAAAAGACATTTTGCGAGTTTCCGCTTCGTGCTAGAAACATGTACAGACGCGGTCAGTTTGCTCTTTGCAAAGTTTACATTGTTTTACATTGGTTAAATTCACTTTGTATTTTGCATTACAATTTTGTAGCGCGTGACAGTGGCAGGTAAACCGCAATCTGAAGAACGGCCGAAATATTTTCGTTTACATGTAGCAGGTAATAATTTACCTTACGAAGTTTGTAAATCTGAATCTACTAAGTACTATTTATTTTTGCTGAAATATTTTATAAATTTGTAGGCTATATTCCTGGCCAACTTAGTACAGAGTCGGAAGTCAGTAGACTTGCAATTTGTAAAAGACCTAGTGTCTGAAAAAAGAGAAAATGTAAGTCTTATAACCTGACATTCCAAATTTTAGCTCGTATAAAAGCCGTTGAAAGCCCTGAAGTGCATTGAAAATTATACTGCTTGGAACACCAACCACTTTGGTTGCACACTTTCACTGGCCATCTGATAGGTCTGACATTTGTAAGCTTACTAGAAGAGATTAAGATTGATGAGGTAAATTCGCTGAAGCAAATTGTTCAGTAGTGTTACATGTTTGCAATCACAGATGTTCATGTTCAAAAATATGATAGATACAAAATTAAAAATAACAGTCTTATAGAAATGAGAACTGTAAACAAGAATGGCAGTACAGTGGCCGCCGCTTATTGTGGACACCTCGGGCCAGCAGTGTATGTCCATATTAAGCGGCTGTCCATATTAAGCGAAGTGACCCATGAAGACCCTTCCCCTTCATTAAAAAAGGCAAAAAACTGTCTGTATCAACTCGTCTCCTGTTTTATTGAAAAAAAGAAGTCAGACGAGTTTGTTTGGCAGGAAACTTTTCTCTCAACCTTGAACGGAAGGAAGTTATCACAGTTTCGAAGCTCTCAAGGCCACGGCAAACGGCGAACTGACTGATGCAATGACTCACACAGGCAGCAGAGCGGGAAGCTCTTTTCAATCACGCGCGCAGGCCGTGGTTAGCACGGCTGGTTCACGTGCCAAGAATGTTCGCTGTCCATATTAAGCGGCGGTTGTCCATATTAACCGGCGGATTTTATTAGGGGAAAATTCCGTCCCTCGCGAGTTGTCCACAATAACCGGCTGTCCACAATAACCGTGTCCATAATAAGCGGCGGCCACTGTATAGCAGGTGCTGGCTAATAGACTCATTCTGGGATGGAAATGTTTTGACCCAGTTAACCAACTGAATCTATTAGACGATTCGCGTAGTATTATTACCCCCATTAATAATAATGGGGTGGGGGATTATTAGTGTAAAAGTATAAGTCATCACTCTTCAGCTTAATATGCACTGCAAAAGCTGTGAGAGTTTTAAATATTAGGTCTTTAGGCTTATGCTTAGTCAAACGTCTTGAGAAAAGCAACGAGCTACAAAAGCAAACCGCAACTTATGTGATTTAAAAGTTTGGCTTCCATAAATTCTTGGGCAAAGAGCGTAATTGCAGCAGACAAGTGGGTGACAGATTCAAAGCAAAAACGTCAGCTAGCACATTAACTCATAATGAACATACCTGCCGACAAACAAAACTGTACTTAACACAATTAATATGATTAACATAAAGAATTTTAAGCAAAGTAAGCATGGCATAAAGTAATAAAGGTGCTTCTATCTACTTTTGTCACACATAATTATCTTATTTAAGGTTGTGAAGCAAAAATATTGTGTCAATATGCAGAGTTATTTGAGTCAATTGCTGATAGTTTTATATACGTTTAAATGGGAGCTACCAGTCCAGACATTTCTGAGCCAATTAGGCGACTGATTCTATTAATTGTGAGTCTAATACTGTATGGCTTATACTAGAGCGTTACCCAAATTCCATGTACACCGGTCGAGGACCTGTGGTTGATATTCAAATACCTGGTTAACAGAAACCGATTATATTTGGTGTGATCTCCAAATATCCAAGTAAATGTGTTCGACATTTTCATAGTGAAATGGACTTTATATTATCAGCCATTATGTCTGCGGCGATACTAATCTTAATCCCATGCAAATAGAACAGACAACATTTATTGCAGACTATTTTCAATTTACTCTATTCTGTTAAGTTTTTTCCGTTAGTCACATAGCCAACTAGAATAACCAATTATTCTTAGACACTTATTGACGCTATATATTCAAATAATCTATCTAATCCAATTATATTTGGTATTACGAAAATATCAGATAAGCTACCTGTGTTCCTTATTATAAAAACATCTTGGTAATTTGATAGTTAAGAAAAACTTTAAAACAGGAACTTTACTACTTTTTTCCAAATATATCAAGAAGTCCTTAATAAACGCGCCACAGTTAAAACACTGTCAAAAACTGAGAAAGTTACTTTTTCTAAGCCATAGACAACAAATCGTAGATTATACAAAGACTGTAAGACCACAACTAGTATGGTTCTGGAAGTTAATCAGAATAAACAATTTTCCAATAAACTTCATCTGCTTGTATAAACAGCTAAAGAAAACAATTATACTACTTCATTAAATTGTAATAAAACTAATATTAGAAAGATATGGACTACATTGAATGATTTGCTGAATAGACAAAATAAGCAGCACATAACTACAACCAAACTGGTAACAAATCATGCTGAGATTGCTTTCTGTGAGTTTATGAATAATTATTTTGCATCATTTGGTTCTAATATGGCAAAAAGGTACCGCCTGCTTCAATAACATTTGATTCTTATCTTCGAATGTCTAATCAAAACTCCGCTTTGTGCTAATTATTGGGTGAGAAGTTTCTTCTAAAACTTCTGTTGCACTAAAAATAAATATGTCTACTAGACCTGAAAACATTTCAAATCAATTATACCAACTATGACAGTTATAAGCTATCCATTACTAACTATGCTGTACAATAAATTTGTAGAAGGTACTTACCCCAATGTATTGAAAATTGTAAAAATAATTGCAAAAAATAAATTATGTAATAATATATATTAAATATATTATATATTTATATTATATATATAATATATATGTGCATGTATTCAAAAACAATTCGCTCCCTGATCTCTTTCAATTATTATACTTTAGCGTGCTGTATTCATCATCATCCTACGAGGTTTTACTACCACCCAGTCTTATTTTATCAAAAGATTTAATTCAAGTAATACACCAAGGATCCTTGCTGTGGAATTTACTATCATACCAATATAATAAATTTGTTCTAAATTTTAAAAAAAATAACTTAAACAACTTATTATGATTGCAAAGGAATGATATAGATATTGTGTTATTTGTTCAGTATAACTAATTACACTTGGTCCCAAATGTCTCGTTATTTTTAATTCAAAAATTCGGCAAATTAATTTTGTTATTTTTAAATCATTATCTTTTACAATTTTGCTTCTGGCAATATGTGCAAAATTATTTAAGATAGTTTGGGTTATGTTCTGTTTTTGTAACTTTCATTCCCTTGATTCTTCTTGCCATTTATTTTATGTTATGGACTTTGATTACTTATTTATGTATATTATTTTTTCATTGTAACGACTTTATTCTGTTTTGTTTTGATTTTATTGTGACTATTTTAATTTGTTTTGTTTGATTTATATTTAGCTTAGTTTTTCATTGGTTTAATTTATTATAATCTCCGTGTTGATACCTTTAGCTGTGTTGATAATTCTTTTGTTTTTGTTTTTGTTGCCTGACATTGAAGTTAATGTTCAAGTTTTGCACTTTTTTATGCTAAATTATCTTTCATTGATTTGCAAAACCTTCTTTCTATTGTAAATTTTGGTTAATTTTTTAATTACGGTTTTCGGTATTACACTTTCTAACAATAATTTTGTTACTTAAGCCATTCACTTCTCAGTTATGTTCTTCATATTAATATAAAATTGATAACAGTGCCGTTACTAATATTTTGGAATCTTAGGTATATAAAGGTGGTTGACTAGAGAATCTGCAGGTTCTCCACCACCCTTCTTCTTTGCTTTGGTCACATTATACTGTAATTACTGCTTCTGATCTGATAATTTTGTGAAGTCAATAAAATAAATTGAATTAAAATGAATATATACAATTTGCATTTTCAATTTTTAATTCACATGTTTCTAGGTTTGCTGATTGTGTGAAAAGTATAATATATGCAAAGATGATTGACTCAGCTGTTACTGATTCATTTACAAAGGTAAGGCAAAAACAATATAGCTTCTCTTTTCTCCATGATCTTTTTCACAAACCCGTCCACAATTCATGCAGAGCAGGATTTAAACAAGATAAATAAGCTATAGCTTAGGGCCTCACAGGGTGAAAAAACAAATGTGTAAATTTAAAGTTATAAATTACAAAAGTTTCAATTTATTAAATATTTTTTATTTTCTAACATGTTACATGCATTATGTTTACGAATTAACAAGTGTAGGCACACATTTCAATTATTTGGGTTAAAATTGATTTTCCTGGTCATAAATAATCATTAACTGAAACTGAATTTTTAACAACACAATATGCACATTCTGGCTCGAGCAACTAACTCTCAGCTCTCTCTTACAAATACTGTTCTTATTTACAGATTTTAATGTGTATAATTTTTATGTACAGCATGTATTTCCTGTAGCGCTTACATAGCAGTCTTACGAAAATGATCAGGCAGGTGTCTCTAATAGTTTATCCACAGTATAATAAATTATTAATGGTATGATAAACAAAATACCAGCAAGGGGTGTATTTGGGTCTGCCAGTTTTAAAATTGCAGTAGACAAATCTGAAGCTTAAAATGTTATGTAGGTGACTGTTGTGCATGCCATAGTCTTTACTTATCCATGCAGGTATTAAATTCTGATAATTCTGTGGTAAATAGAGGCTAGTATTTAGGAAACACGAAGAGTAGTTGAAATTTTAAGCAACAGTAAAACCTACTGAAAATATTTTTTTCACCTAATGCACGTGATTTTAAATTTTTCTGTGTCGTATTTAAGGCAGTATTTGTTTTTCTGTCAGGAAGACATTGCCATTTAAATTTGATGAACTATACGCCCAACTTTAGAAATAACAACTATGGACATGGTGGCTACAGATTACGATATAGAGGATGATCAGCAGCTGTTTAATAATGATGATTTCCAAGTGCTGAATCATCAAAATTATGACGACAACAGGCACAAGAAAAAATACCTTACTCTCAAGCTTCGATGCGAACAGATCCAACAAGATAATGAAAAATATATTAATCGCATTCACTATGTGCATAAAGTCATACAGCGACTAAAAAAGCAACGAAAGTTTCTAATAAAAAGACTTGATCAATATGGAGACAACTTTCGGGATTTTCAAGCTCTTGTACCTGGAGAAGATGAGCCTTATTTTAATGTCACATCGGACAGTGCCCCTCGCGGAGTTCTTCAACCTTTCAAACTGTCTGGTGTTCCTTTTAGTTCTGATTCACTAGCCTCACCGAGTGAAACCAAAAGAAGAAAGACAGAGAAGGAAAAGGACCCAAATGCTCCGAAGAAACCCGCAAACGCGTTTTTGATGTTTTGCCAACAGCAGAGGAATAGTGCTGTTGAGGAATACAACAAAAATCATCCCGGCCAAGAGGTCAATCATCAGGAATTGACAAAGTTGATGGCAGCGCGCTGGAAGCAACTGAGTACGACTGAGAAAAAGATTTATTTTGATATGTATGAAAAAGACAAAGAAAGATACGAGCAAGAATTACAGCACTATGCTGAAACTAAAATTAAGATGGAATAGCTGTGCTTTCTTGCTTTGCATCACTTCTTGCAACTACTACAGTGCACTCCTTAAATTTAATGTAATCATCACATTTCAAAGTGAAGCATAATGAAATGACCTCAAGAGTACAAAATCTGTGTTCATCAGGATTGTTTAGATTTCTGCTGCCATCAAACAAAACACTATTATTGAGCCCCATTATTTAGCTGGATTTAATTATTATTAATGAATTTAAATTGATGTAATTAAGTAATATAAATAAAAATATAATAACTTCTTAGTGCTCCAGCATGTTTGAATTAGATTTATGAGATGACACTTGTTTTCACCGGTACTATATAATCATAGTCAAATTATAACGTGAAAATATAATTTTTGACGCAGTAGTACGTTTGATTTTATGTCTCAAGTTTTAGTTTTCTTTCCTTTGCATTATATATCGTCTGTTAAACCATTTGTAAATTTGGTTCAGTGTGTGTATCAGATTTCAACAATTTACAGCATTTTGTGTAAAAAAGCAATAAAATTTGTTATCCTAAATGGAATGGTAAATTGCTTTAGCATTTCGGATTTGTTCGACTTTCAGGGATGTTTTTTCTTTCGCGGACAAAAATCCAGCAAGCAGAAAAGCAAAATAAGAGGTAAGTTGTTTCTTATTTTTACTTTTATTTATACTGTTTAATTACGCATGAAGTAACACCTAAATGTGCCTTTTTGCAACAATATTTTTAGTTCAAGAGTAATGCCTGAACTAATTCTATTTATTTGGGTTTGCATATGCACCACAAAGGCATTTCCTGTTACATTTAATACTTTTTAGATGCTAAAGCTGCTGGAGAATGTATTAAACCGTGTAATCTCTTTCGTGACAAGTGGTCAGAAATGGAGGCTGACATAAAGGTAAACAGATTACACTTTTAAATTTGTTTGTGTTATCTTAAAATCTTAAATTTTGCAGACTAGAAGCATTTCTAATAAAGTTACCATTACTTCCTATATCATTTAATTTACTATCTTCTGTAGGTTTATCAGTAAAAAAACAAATTGATATAAAAGAAAAAACTTCCCTTGTTAGTTTGGTTCACAAATGTTCGTCTCTTTGATAAAATTCTAACAAATTTCTGTTTTTCATCTAGATTATGCAAACAGATTTGTACAGAAAAGTATTTGTAGATTTGCTAGCATTTGTTGATGCAGCAAAGACAGAATACAGTAGTAGTACGTGTGCCAATGAGGATGAATACCGACGTTCAGCTCAATGGGAAATTCCTACAGCAGCATTGATAATGGGTACATGCATCTGTTTTATTATTTATTTAAACTTATTTTCCTAGTTTTTTTTAACTAAAATAACTTAGGTTATTTCACATGCACAATTTATATGCTAGTGTAATACAGTTATCATAATACAATCTCATTTACTTGTTTACCAGTATAATGCAATGTCTTTTTGTTTTAGGTGTTAATATGCCAGATCATTCAAATACTATAGAGAGCTTGGTAACTCTAATTAAAGAAAATGTAACTGCCAGTGTTTGTGTTCTTAAATCTAAGGCGTGCCTCAGTATAAAGGCTGTCATCTCACAAGTTATCCTCGCAATTGTGAACAGCATTTCTATGGTACATTTTTACATTAAAAGTTTTGCTTTGGTTGAGATCATGTTAACATATATAATTATGATTTCATAATATCGCCTGGTATGGAGAATTTTCTGGCCTTGCTAAATTGTTTGAGAATTCATTCAGTCAATAACAGTGTAATTGCACAAATTTTGTTAATGTTTTTAAATCATTTTCTTCATTTCAAATTTTACTTGAACATTTCACAGTAAAGAACAACAAAGATAGATATATAATTGTGTGTTTAGAGATGCAGGCAGCATTGTGTGATGCTTTACTTGTATTCGCAGTCAGCTAGTTAATCTGGGATATGTCTGGAATTTGCAACCTCCAAAAACAAATATTGTAAACTTAATTGTGACTTTGCCTTTTACTTGCCTTCTTTAGTTCCGCAAGCAGACTTTATTATATCAATGAATTACAATAGTTACCAAAAACACAAACAATAATACAATTAAACTTTCCTGTTTTTTGCAATATTTTCAGTTTATGTTAATACACTATTTGACAAACAAGAATAATCAGTCGATAAACAGGAAAATGTAAACGTAATCCTCTCTTAAAACAAAGATTTATACTGCCACTATTATAAATTCCCATTTTGCATACGTAACCAAAAGTTTCAGTTCAAACAGCAAGTATCTAACAAATTTGTTTTGGCATTCAGAAGCTTCAAAAAACTTGTGGTATTGCACTGAGTGTCATGTTTATGAGCTGTAGCGGTAATTTATATTCTTAAATAAATTCATATTGACTACGCAATGTAAATTCCAAAAAAGTTGTGTCATGCAGACTTTTCAAAATTAAGATTGCTGTAATACTTTTGCATTCTTTAAGGTTTTGTTTTAGGATGAAGAATTGGAGAATATAAATCTAAAAGAATTTTGCACAATGGCAACTTTGAGCTCTTGGTATAGGGAAAAATTGACCGAACAGGTAAATATGAATCATTCGATATTTAATTGAAAAGTCTGAGTGCTCTGAAAGACCTAGCATTGATTTAAAATTGTGTACAATTTTTCTGACATTGGTTTGATATCAAAGTGTACCAAAAATTTTTGAAACATTTTATTATATGGCGTTTACTTATATACATTTTATATAAGTTATGTTGAGCTGTCATTAGCTTAATTTTCCATAACATATAATATAAATTATTGTCCTTATATTTTCAAAAACTGTAAAAATTTGTTTTATTGTAAAAAAACATTACTATCAAATAGATTTAAGTATGTGCAATGTTTAGAGCAAAATGAAGAGCAAAAGTAGAAGAAAAAGAAAGCCTGATGAAGTAACTACAAATAGTTCACAGGAACATGTTGATCCTATTGTTGTAGTACTGGAAGATCTGGAAGCGTTCACGCCAAATATTCTTCAAGATTTTGTTAGCATTTGCAGGTAAATTTAAATTCTGTTGTCACAGTTGTTGCTTTAGAAAATTATTAAATTCTATTATTACAAAAAAAACAGTGTTCGTTAAGATAAAAGTGCGTCTGTTCATTATAAAGTTATACAGTCAGGCTTAAAATGCTTGTGAGCCAGTTACATTATAGTTTTTTTCAAAAACCGTGCTTCCTTGTACTGCATTGGATATATATAAGAATGAACAAGATGCATCGCCAGTAACTAAAGCCATAATTCCATACTCCTTAGTCATTTAAAATTGGAAAAAACTTGTGTAATTGTCAATAAGTGGACATTTTAATAATAATAGAATTAAAAATTGAGAGTATTATGTTTTTTGTTTTTTTGCCAAAATGTTTTTGTTACACTAATGCATTTTTGTAAGTCATTTACCAGTAGAAAATATAATGTTTGATGCAAGGGCTACAGGTCACAATAATAATGGATTTTTTTTAGTTTTCACGCACCAAAACTTCCCGTAGTTTTTGTGTTTGGAGTTGCAACTGCAGTGACAGCTGTACATCGCATCTTACCGATTTCAGTGTCTTCTCACCTTTGTATAGAAACTTTTCAAGCTCAACCACCCAGTGATTATCTCACCTGTATATTGAACCAGGTAAAGTAGTGCTCAATGAGTATTCATTAGTAATTAAGGTTACTGCTTCTCAGTGTAAAATGAACCATTTTCCACTTCTTTCCTCTTATGAACATGGGCTAATGTTGCATGTTTTGATAGATTATATGATGTGAACAAATCACTAAAGTTTGTCCCCTCGGGGTAGATGCTTAACACTATGTATTCTGGGTACGAAGTTTATTAGCTTAATTCTTACTCTGTTTTAGAAATTATTCAGTGCATTGTTCAAGTTGCTCAGACACAAATTACTGCTTCCTTGTTTATATTGTCACAATGTTTGTTAAAAGTTTAAAAAGGTTTTTACCTTTTCACTAATTCCTCTTCACATGACAGAATGATTTCAAAATGGTTGGAGCACAACATTTTCAACAACCCGTTTTCATTAACCCATTTCCAAAATGGTTTAAGTGTTCACACAGCTACTGGACAAAGCATTTTGAAACAAATAGAAGATGCGTTGTACGCATTACTGACATCAGGCTGCTCAAAGGATTTTAATACAAAGTTGTTTGAATACAGTAAAATGTCACAATGCTTATTTGCACCACTGTTGAGTTTCCTCTCTCTAGCTCTCTTCTGTACTGTTTTTGAAAACAATTTGATTCAAACTATCTCCTGAAATCGTTTCAAAATGGTTTGTTGAAAATGTTTTAGGCTGCTGCATGAATGCTCAAACCGTTTTAGAAACCAATTTACACTTGCGGTTTTAAAAACTTGTTACATTTCTCTTTTTTCCAAAAAACTGTGTATGATGTACATATCTGGTATTTTAGGTTTTGCTGACGGACAAATTCCCATTTAAGTTGGGAAGGAGAGTTTTCAACCTCCTGATAGACAATTTTCTCTGTCACGACTTTTCTGTAAAAACTTTCATACAAGGCTTAAAGGTATGTTGCTTCTTAGTTGTAACTTTAAAATGTTTCGAAAGCATAAAAACCAAAAAAAAATCCCACAAAAAAAAGAAACTGACGATACACAGGACCAGCAGTGCACTTCTGTATACTTCGGGTGAGTGCAAAAAAGAGAAAATGCACAAAAACCACTCAAAGAATTATTTTTTTCATAAAGTGTTATTATTTTTCTTTTTCTGCATATGCAGTTCAGTATTTTGCAAACTATTTAACATTGCTGGCTGTGGCAGAACCAGAACTTAGCTCATTATCAAAGATAGTCTGTTGAGGTGACACACTGAACTGGCAAAGGTGTCAATCATGCCCAACAACTACGAATGTCCATACATCCTCGCTCCATTAGAGATTTAGCCAGGCAGTGTAGCAGGTGAAACTAGAAGCTGTTTTTGCCAGTCATTCATTCATTTACTAACCAGATTTGGCATTTCTTAATTTTGTAGTCAAACACATTGCGACCATTTTTCTTGATTGACTTTGGCTATTTTCTTGAACAGCGGGAAAGTTAGCAGTTCTGCGCCAGTCATTTGTTAATATAGTAAACATTTTAGTCTCATTTCTGGTCCATTTACAAAAACTACAATGCTATTGATAGCAGCAATAGTAAATCCATAAAAGTTATTCTTTGTTCATCCTATTCAGTGTCATATTTTTAGATTTTTGTTGTGTACATTTATTAATTTTGTTTTATTCCAGTTCTGATGGAACATTTCACCACTTCCTCTGTAAGTAGTCTCTGTGAAAGTCTTGACACCTCAATAAAAAGGTTGAGGAGTTTCAAGAACGAAGATGTTGAACAATTTCGACGTCTGCCTTCCTTTGTCATATTTTTAGATTTTTGTTGTGTAAATTTATTAATTTCGTTTTATTCCAGTTCTGTATGATGGAACATTACACCACTTCCTCTGTGAGTAGTCTCTGTGAAAGTCTTGACATCTCAATAAAAAGGTTGAAGAGTTTCAAGAACGAAGATGTTGAACAATTTCGACGTCTGCCATCCTTTCGCAGCTATGTAGAAGATCAGCCTGCAGAATTTCAGTCAGCACTTTTGCTTGACGATCAGTATGCAAAGGTAGCCCATTTATAATTACATGTTTATAACTGAATGTTGTTTGTCCCAAAAAGTTGTTTAATACTTGAAGGGTGATATTTTACTACTTATTTGAGCATTTATCTTTGAGAAAAAACCACATTGATTATGAAATTGGGCACAAAAGTGAGCTGCCAAGTCATTTCACACCAGAAAATAAGATGACTTGGCTACTGCAGGAACGAACTCTCATTTTTGGCACTTTTACTACAAGTGCTGATAAAGCAATACATATAACCGCACACTACAAACGTTCTTACCAGAAAGAACGAAACATTCTTTTTGCACTTTAAGCACTCTACTAGATAATATAATTGTACAGTTGCCTAGCCACTTTCCTCTTTTTATACAATACTACTGACACAGTCGATTTTTGAACATCTAGGAAGATGTTAAACAAATTCTGTCTGCATTTACAAATAGGGAAAATTTTGTGTTAATGGAAATTGTGAAGAGTCTCTCATGTATTTTCCACTGACCTGCTTTAGATGCAAAAGTAACTCATGGTACTCCCTAGTTTCATGTTTCTTAGGATAGTGTGTCAGAGCAGGCAAACATTTAGGCGTTTATTCGAGTCAGTCTGTCTCAAATGTTTGTTTGTCTGTGTGTCCGATAAAGTGATAAAACTAATCATTAAATTTGGCGTGAGTCTTGGAAGGACTCATTAATTTTGTTCCAAAGGTCAAAAATTATGGGAATAATAAATTTTCCCCATGGTGATTTCACATGCATTTGTGGGTTTGCAACTCTATTGAATGCCCTCCTCCTTCACTGTTCTCTCTTCTGTACTGCTTTTGAAAACATTTTCCAAAAAACTTTCTTGTACTGCAAGAGGCAATGCAAAGCAATTTTACAAGCTTCTGTTGTGTTTGCACTCTCGTGTGAAATATACATTATACATTGAAAACAGCTCGTAGGCAACTTTATGTAAGCCTAATGTGTGGGAAAATGCAATGCCTAATAGATATAGTCCTTTATCTACAGTGAATATGTTAAAAATTAGATTACATGAAAAAGCATAATCCAAAATGCATGACAAGATTAAAGTCCCTTAGCTGTTTGTTATCGCTAATGTTATTTATTAGCAAAGTGTGAAAAATCGTTTCGAAGTGCTTGGCAGCTTTGGCAGGTAATGCTTCTGAATTACACTTTTGCACAGAAATATTAATGGGTTACAAGTCACCTGCAGGAGTGCCCGATTTCAGGAGTATTTTCTGTGCGACTTAATAATAACTGAACCGTGTCTTTGTGTGATCATATTTTTGCATAAAAATTGTGTGCGCGAAGTAAATTTATTGCTAAACTAAAGTTTCACAGTAATCACATGCATTTCCTCGCATTTGTGTTTGCATTTTGGTTACTTCTACTACTACTTTCTCCTCCATATATACATCTATAATAATTTTGTATTTCTTTTAGGAAGTTATTTCAAAGTTGGTCATTGAAATCCACGATTATCACAAGACTTTATTTCCCATGTTGAGGTGTTTGCATTCTGTGAATATTAGGTTACCTGGACAACCAGTTGGTAGACAGGTAACCTGGGTATTTATATACAAATAATAATAATATTATTACAGTGTAGTGTAGATATGGATTCATAATTAGTTTCTGATAGCGTTATATAATCAAGAAGCTAACCTTGACGAGGGCAAGTAATTCACCTGCTGAAAGCCAAGCAGACCGACCTGCTGAGTAAACCTTTTCAGCTTATGAAAGCTGCTAGTGCTTACACACAATGATTTGTTAATTTTAGCAGCTGTTGGACAAATTACTCTTTTTCAAAGTGGTATACAGCTTTGAACTCTTTTAAAAGTTGAAAACACGAAATTCACTTGAAACTGCTCCTGAATAGTTATGGCGACTATTTATTGCTTATTATGCAGTTAAGAGAAGCATATGGTAAAGTTTTGGCGAGTGACATTTGCACAACTGAAGAATATAAAACAGTGTTCTCACTTCTAGGGTAAGTAGCTTATGTCAAATTTGTTACATTGCAAATATTCCCAGCAATATTTCTCTAGTATTTGAAGCATGTTATGTTCTGGACAGTTGTAATACTGTCAGTACACTAGTTTTAGTAGCCTCCTCTATATTTTGTACAATGTTTTAGTTTCACTGTGTTTTCTACAATACTAAATGCTATAGGTTTTTCAATGAGTGAGAGATTTAAGAAATGGTTGTGCTGGGCTTTAATTTAAAGGGCAAGACTGCACTTAAGCCGTGTCATTCACTTGCTTTTTTATTTTACAAGTGCTTAAGACCTAAAAGAAAACATTCTGTTTGTTGACATGTTAATAATTGTTCAAATTATTCTTGTGAATGTGTAAATGTAATCAAAGCCCCTTTAATGTACAAAAAACTCTGTGGTTTGAATATCAGCCTTCAGCGTCGGTGTATCAAATTAAAAGCTCGTATGAGTTAAAACTGTTTCAAGTTACAAAGCAACTTGCCCTTAAAGGAAAACAAGGTGGCTTTTCATATCTTGCCCTATTTTGAAGTAAGTTAACACCTATAATAATGCCAGAGAGTTTCTGATAATTAAATAGTAGGTTAAGAACTTCATTAACAGCCAGAAAGTGCAATGCAGAAGAGTAATGCATCGGTTCTGATATGCTTGCAAAAGTGAACACGAGTAATACATGTGTAATTGTTTTTCAATTATAGAATGTTGGGTTGCCAGGATTTGAAGCAACTCTTGCAAGATTGCTGGAGCATTCTTAACGAAACTGCTATATGTGAACCAATTGTTAGTAAGATCAAATATCTTATTATGGAGCTGAACAACTTGGGTAAACTATTAATATCACTTTTTTTTTACTTGGCCCATTCTGATTCACAGCAATGGTATATTAGGTGCTCATTAGTTTGTTTTGATGATGCACAATTTACTAAGATTTTGTGTGGAATAAATTGCTAAATTAGCATCTCTCCACAAATACCTCGAATTATAGTATATACTGGACAATTTTCTGCATGTTACAATTTTTCAATACAGCAGCTGGGGGAAAGTTCTTGTTGTTATTTGCTTTAAAAACTGATATGTTTCTCTGGTCCTTTAATAAAAAAAACCTGTTTTAAGCATTGAAGGAAGTAAAACAGAGTGGCACTTCACCAGCTGGAGATGTGTTTAGCAGTCCTCATCAAGTTCAGTCCAAAATACCAACTCCATATGAGCGGTTACGAGCAGAAGCACTGGGATATCTAGATTCACAATTTCGGTACTTGATCTTTTTTTTATTAAACGTGTTCTTGAAGATTTACTACCTAACATTTAGGTTTTTTTAGATTTAGCCACACTAAATGAAGAAACGAGGGGCATTGTTGTGTAAATCAGAATAAAACTTTTGTTTCAGTCATCCAGATTTTTACAATCTTTCCTCTACAATTCGTATTCAGCAAAAGTTGATCAGTCATGATCCTATATCCACATTTAAACAAGAACCAAAAAACCTAAGTTTTTTATTTCAAATGTGCTTTGGATACAACAGACACATTTCTTTATATTCTTCTAAAATTCTGTGTAGATAGTGAAAAGAATTTTAAAGATCAAATGTCACAGAAGAGTGTTGTTCATTTCTTCTTAACGTATTTTTGATGTTCAGGTGAATAGATTGCTTTCTCAACACCAAACAGATTGCTTTCCAAACTCACTAAAACACAAGTTGTTCATTATTGATTACAGAACTAATAAATTTGTTAGCATTAATAAAGTTTGTGAAACTAGGCTTTATGAACTGGAATACCAAGGTCTCTCTGTATAGCATAATAAATTCTATTAAAGTTATAGACTATTGTGACAAATAGCAATCTTTTTTCTAGGCAATTTTTACTCTGTCCAAAGAACTTGCCTCTACATGAAATATTTTATTTTGACTCGCCAGCTGCAGTGAAACGGCACTTATTAGGTTGCCCTCGTGTGTCTATACAAACTGCCTTAAGTTTACCTCATTATTATTTACAGGTAAGTAATGATAAACATTTACAGTTTTATATAGTTTTTCTCTATTATTATAATTACTAATAATTATATTTATTTTTATCCTGTGCATATAACTTTATTACAGTGTTCCTGCTGCGAAGCAAACAAAGAAGACATCTTACCAACAATGCCAGACGTCTGTATAGTTTACAAGCTTCACTTGGAGAGTGGACGTCTCATAAACTTATATGACTGGTTACAATCATTTGTAGCCATTGTGCAACCAGATTCAACAAAAAACTCATCAAATGAAATGGATGAAATGTTACAGTATCCTTTCAATATCTTTTCTTTGATAACAGGAAGGTTGCTGTGCAGTCTTTGTAGATCATACTGGTAACCTGACTCAAGCAATTTTGAGCATTGACCTTTTGTGTAGAAATAATAATTCTAGGTCCTTGCCCTACCCAGCACTTAAAGGCATTGACTATTACCTTGTTTTATGCATAAACTGCATTATTTATTCAAATGTAATGCATTTTTTGTTGATAATGAACAATAAGTGAGGTCGAAATTAGTGTGTTAAAACAAGTACACGTTTTTCTTGATGAATCCAAATCAGTTAATTTTGTTAAATATGCTCTATTTTTTAGCCTATTTAATTTACCTGCAAACAAGTTAAATATATTTTTCCTGAGCAGAACATTAGCGCAAGATTTATTCAAGCGGTTTCAGAACTGCAGTTCTTAGGATTCATCAAACCCACTAAACGGAAAACCGATCACGTTGCACGACTAACTTGGGGCGGATGTTAAAATGCTACAGTAAATTACATATCCAATGTTGCAATGAAGCAACTGCATGTAGGGATCGCAACTTCATCCCTGCTGGTTCGGAATGTGGTTAAATGTCGAAAACAAGAATACCTGTAATTTTAATAATCTTTTTACTATAGTTGATCACTTTTTGTAATAAAATTTAGAAAAGTACAGTATTGTCTATTTGTCTATACAGTTTTATATTTTTTATTCATCATAAGAAGCTAAAAGAAAATTCAGTATATTCAAATTACCAAAAAAAAGGTAACATTTTATTTCAAAAAATATATTTCATCTCATTTCATAAAAACAGAAAACACTCCTTGTCGTCGTCTTGGTAGTGTTCACCTACCACTTCAGCATTTGTCCTGCTTCTTTTCATATACTGTAATTTAAAGAAAAATTGCTATTATAAAGATCCTTTTTATTACTCCGTAAAATGACTAAAGATTTCATTAGCTGTGACGGTTTATAATTTAGTCATTGCATATCACGAGAGAGTGTCAGCTTAACAAAATCCTACAAAAGTGCTGTAACACCATTGAAATGAATTGATTTTGTTGTAGGCACATTACACAAATATATACCAATAATATGCAATAGCGTAAAAAATTTACTTAATTCAGAGTTATTTAGATACATTCCACGTGTTCTAATATTCTAGATGCCAAAAATGTGTAACACATTAAATTACATACCTGTGTCAACACAATTCAATTGGTGAACTGGATCGGTGAGAAGCACCCTCGTGGCTTCAAATAAACCAACCTGTAAAAACTGCATTTATTAGAACAAGGCAAACAAAAAATAAAGTAATCATTACTTACAAACAAAACTGAATGCGAACACAGCTATTTCCTTGGCACAAATAGAGGCATTATTCAGCAAAATAATAAAAATATAAGACTGGTTGTGTGTCACTATCTAAAAAAATGTAATACGAGAGTGCCCAGTTTCTTTCTTGTAAATACATTTTAAGGCTGAATGATACCTTTAAACGACAGGTTAATTTTCCAAATTATGTTGCTAATATTTATACAATCAACAAATAATTTTTTCTACGGCATTGAACATTTATTTAACAACATTACTGTAGAATTTAAAAGTGGAAGTAAGTTGCAAATTTCTGTTTCACAGTTACTTAATTCAGCTAATTGTTCCAAACAGTATTCATAACATATTTATAGCATTGTAACATAATTAATTTACTAATTTTTATTATAACTGTAATTTACTTTTCTGGTAAAAGTAATTTTATGCATGCAAAATAAATTACAGGTCGTTCACTTAATGACAAAACTAATTTATTTGTTGCAGGCAGTGCATTATAACACGACTTGCATAGCCCAGAAGTCAGATAAGGAATATGAAAATATTGTTCAGAATATACGTATTCATAAGATGCCTTAAATTAATCAAATTTGTATTAGATTTCTGAGCTATGTAAGCCAAACTGCAAACTACTGTTATTTTTAATCATTTTTTAACAATTTTTTGATGTAACAGTAAAACAAAATAGCTTTAAGGGATTTTTGCACTTACTTTTGAATTAAACGTTCTTTGTATTCCTCTCCTTCCGAATTGCTTCTTGTTAATTATGTGAAGACATCATACTCATTACGTTTAAAACGAAATTAACTTTTTACGTTGATTAAAAATGTGTTTAGAGTTGCAATAACTGATAAATAGCAATGTTTTATAAACAAAATCAAAGCTGAACATGTTTGTATTTTAAAAAGTCTGGCAAACAAAGTAGCAACAATTGCCCAGCTCTTACAAATCAGACAAATGCACACAATTTTATTTTTTTATATATCTATTATTGTTTTAAAATGGTTTAGTAAATAATTTCAAACCTCAAATGATTCAAAGACTGGACAGAATTGCTTTACAAAATTACCACATTAAATACATTAAATGTTTCTTCACAAAATAAGTAATAATTGACAGATGATGAAAAACATGTTCATACTTCTTTATTATAGCTTTTGAATTTCTTTTCTTAATCTGACACTACAGGAAAGTAGAGTGAACATTGTTTGCAATATATCAATTATATTTTACTAGTTTTGCAATATTTGTAAATGTGATAAATTTATTTTTAATTGTCGTTTTAAAAGCATCCTAAATGTATTGCATTGTGGTAACTAATTTTTGTTGACACTTATTGTTATCCTATAACAATGTAATTTATTGTTATCACTGTGCAAAATTTACAGTTACTCGGAAGCCATTTCTTATGCGCGGGTTTTCGTAGGCGCCGCTTAATAGACTCACTTTGGGACTGAAACGTTTTGACCTAATTAACCGATGGGTGTAGTATTACTGGAAGTATGAGTCATCAGCTTAGTATGCACTGCAAAGCATTTTAATGAATTTTAGAAATGGAGTAATGCTTAAATTCCTTTGAGCAGTTAAAAAATTCAAAAAAAAATATTTTAAAATATTAATTCATATAAGTGAATCAGTGCTTGAGCTTCAGTTGGTGGTGCCCTTGTTTCCTTGCAAGTGGTTTCGTCATCCTCTGTAGGTACGTCTTGACTCCCTCCCCCTTGCAACATTGATGACTTTGGAAAATTTTCAACTACACTGCTGCACACCTCTGCCCCATCTTTGGAAGTTTATCTGACCGCTCTAAAATTTTCAGCTTCTCAACTGTTAGATCTTTATGCTCATGCTCCATTTTTCAAACTTCTTAACTCTATACTCTTATTTGCTGTATGATGTTTACTCTTGTAAGCCACAAAGAATACTGGCTGATTACTGTACCTGCATCTCTGACTGTTAATTGACTAAGCGTGATTTGGAACAAGAACTTCAAAAGGAAACCGCTAGACAAGTGCTTAGCTTCTAGAAATTCTTGGGTAATGAGGTTAATTGCAGTGGACGAGCGGGTAACAGATTCAAAGCAAAACCGCTACGCTAGCGTATTAGCACATAATAAACGTACCTGCTTACAAACAAAACAGTACTTAACTTGGTTGTTTCCATATATATTATAGTGCACAAAAGCGAAGTAAAGATGACATAAAAAGCAGGAAAGACTCTTATTTTTATACAAATGTCTTATTTTAAGAACGTGAACGAAAAATATTGAGTCAATTACCTACAGTTTTTATGTATATCTGAATAGAAGTGGCACGTATAAGCCTTTTTTGACTCAATTAAGTGATTGAGTCTATTAATTGTGAGTCTATTAAGCGGTGCCTACTGTATATACATACAGGAATTAAGTGTGGCTATATATAACATAATACTCATTCACAAATTCATGACATGGAGTGAATTCACCTGCAGCACTGTTTTGTTTTTCACAGAATTATTTTTCCCACAAATATTTATATAATAAGCCAAAGTGCCTTATATTTTTATAAACTGATGCATCAAAGCACTTCACGAAATGATTATTATTATAGTTTGAAATGACCAAAATCTACATTTTAAGAATTGCTTACTTTTCATATTTTCCTATTGTTCATATGTCCATTTACGTTCCACACAAATCAGATTTGCTAACAAACTAGGCATTTTTATGTAGTATGAGTTTATGAGTGATGTAGTTAATAGAAATCGACCGTGATTGCAAAAATTATGGTTTCACGGTTATGACACACATACAAGTTACACAAGAATATAAAAGAGAAAAGCTTTTTTATTTTGCACTTTAAGATCTTAAAGCGAAATTTAAATTTGGTTTTTCACTTTCAAAACTTAAAATGAGTAAAATATCAATGACTCAGATACGTTTCTAGTATAACTGCTAAAAGGTAAAGGATACACTCACTTTTTACATTTTATGCTACTAAAATAACACAACAGTAATTGAAGTTCAACTAACTTGCATTTATAAATTTAATGAACAGATTTAGTAAGTAAATAACTTTGACACAACATTTAATTATCTATTACTATTACACATTTATTTGTCGTGCTGCCTCATCTAATCTGGAATATGATGATTCAATTAGAGAAAATTGTGGCTTTAAGATTTTCTCAATTCATCTTGACGATTTACGATCGTAGATATTTCAAGAATCTGCTTTAATAAAAATGTAAGTATAATAAAATTATCAAGTCACTAATGCTCAATAATTAAGTGAAAATCAAACAGTATATTGAGAAGTTTCATAGACGTTTTAATGAACTGTTCTGTAAATCAAATTGATATGTTAACACAATTACTACTGTATCATAGACACAAGGTCAAACACAGCTACTTAATGAGAAATTTTTAGATATCGTTTTTTGCTGGTGCTTGGACTTCAACCCGTTTTTTGCTATTACAAGGTAATTATCAATCAAAAATGCAGAGACTGATAAACAATGAGTAATTTAAACAAAATTACACAATGAAAATTTTCATCGTTTCTCGGAATGTGAAAGCTGATGTGTCAAGTTTTAATATACATTTTTATTATTATTAAAAATTTGACAGTTTGTTGTTTTTACAGTTCACCTGAACAATGAACATGTAAGATGTACCTGTTAAGCAGGCGACAGTTGTTCGGTTGTTCAGCCATAGTGGCCTCGACTCACTGGAGCATATGGATGAGCTCGTGCCATTCCCGCCGGACTCCGCATAGTCGGTGCCTTTCCACCTGCCATAGGTAATGCAGGTGCATGTCCGGCAGCAGCCCACTGATCCTCCACTGCAATTATAGCAAACATCTTTACACCTTCTCAATAAATTAACAGCCACCTTCTTTCAACATCATGTGCTTAATTACAAAACTAAAGGTACTTTATTGATGATATTAGCAACAAATTCAACATGGCTACATTTTTTTTACGAAATTACATTAAAATTTTTACAGGTTGTGAGATTTTTTAGGAGTGAAATTGAATTTTGATGCTGCAAAAAAGCTTCACATTATAATGTACTTACCGTCAAATCCCTGATCATATGTCTGACCAGACATTCCATAATCCGGCTCCCTACAAGAGAAAAAATGGGCTTATAATAAGAGTACACTAAGTCCTCACTTAAAGACGCTAATGCATTTCAGCAAAAGGGGATGTTAAGGAAAACAATTTTTTACCTAAAAGTTAAAGAAAATTAAAGTTTACAGTTAAAATTCAAATTTGTAACACAGACTCCTTGCATACTTGTATCTTGCTCTGACTGATCCATCCCCTTATGCCATTTCTTCTTTTTTCTTTTCTTTCTGTGCTTGCTTTTGAAAAAATCTAGCATTGGTTTAGAACCCTTTCTTTTCAACACTGTCAAGCATTAGCAGCATCGTGTCTCACTGCTAAACTCTGCGTTGTATCTGGACTATTTTTACAACAAATTTCAAGTCCAGTGTCAATATTGTAGTTTAAAAGCTTCATGCGGATGTTTAACGCCAGCTGTTTCTGTTCAACACCAAGTTCTAGCGTTGTTATCCGACAATGAATTTGCAAACGAGGTGAGAACAACCCAGTAATGTAATAAGACAGATTTTTATCAGAGAAATTTCACCTCTTCGTACTTTGGAAAGTGCAATTAGCAAGTGGCAGTGAACCAACACCGTCTGCCTCTGACTGCTTAGTATGACAAATTATTAATGTTAATTTCGGTTATTCTTCTTCATTTAACGCGAGTGCAGTAAACAAAATTTTAGCAATTGAAGGCCGAAAAAATTATCGTTAAATTGAGACACACATCATTAAGTGAATAAAATTAAGTGACATTAAAACGAAGAGTTGTCAAGCGAGGACTTACTGTACATTATTTTACTAATATTAACTGATGAATAAATGAAATCCTAGATTAGACATGACACTAGACATACTGCATCAACACAATTTAATAACAAATTCATTTGACAATATGTAACTATTAAAAAACTCAATTCTATATTTTTGGCATTTGTCAAAAAATGTTTATTACTTGTAGATGGACAGCTTACTATAATCCAGTGAATTTTGCTAGGGCAAAGATAAAACATTGACGTTGCGAATGACCACTTACGTCAGTGCGCCATATTCGTCAACATATCCAGTACTCTGCACTGCCATAGGGTCGGTTTGTTCATAACCCATTCCCATATCGTAAGAGGTTCTAGAGACTGCCGGTTCCTCATACTGTTGCTCATATCCTCCCTGTAATTAGACAGTTTACAATATTTGCAGTTTGAGTGAAATCCAAGCTGAAGACAGCAATGTACAACACTGATGTTTTGTACAGCAAAAAATGCACCACTCGCAAAACCACAATATTTGTTCAATATTGCAAAAGCAGTGCATTAAAAATGCAAAAACTATCAATAAAAAGTAGCTAGATTGGATAATAAAGGGTGGGCGTCATTATTTTGTGGCAATGTTGTAGTTTGCAGATGTTTTGAACATTTTAGTGCAGTATCACAACTCATTACTAGTAATGCAGGTTCAACAAACATAATTTACAATAACCTGGACAAATTTCTCTGGAAAGAATTTAATTATAACAGCAATAGCAGTCACAAACTTACATAGCTTGCATCATAACCAGCATCAAATCCTTGAGCCATTGATCTAGCAGGTGGTTGTGCACCTCCACCTCTCATCATAGGTGCTGCACCACGAGTGGCCAGTCCTCTAGGTACGCCACCTCTTGCATTAGGAGATCCTCTCATTACTCCAGCTCCTCGACCAACTTGTGACGACGCAGCTGGCATCCCTCTTGGAGCCATGCCTCCACGGTTTCCTCTTGAAGCCATTCCTGCACTAGGAACACCTCTCGGTGGTGCCATACCCCTCTGTGCTGCCATGCCTCCTGGTGCACCTCTCCCACCCATACCGCCTGGTCCTCCTCTAGTCGGTGGACCGCCTCTTCCACGCATACCACCTCCACGACCACCACGTGCACCCATGCCATTTACGCCATACTGCATCTGGCCCTCCAATTCTGCGGGATCCTAAAATTGCAAAAAAAAATAAAAAATATGTTACAACTAAGCAGCTAAATAGGATTATGATAATTTATATCCCTAATATAAACTTATATATGTATATAATATGTAATATGTGGGAATACATTATACATGCATATATATATATATATATATATATATATTTCTACACTTTGTATTAGCAGGCTTGCAATTTATTACTATTGCACAGAAAAATTAAACTCAGGCCACATTATAACGTAACTAGGAAAAAACACATTGATCTTTTTCATTTGATTCTTCCAAATAATCACTTATATAGCAAATATCAATGCAACAAAGTAAAGAAATGTAATATGCTGTCTTATTCACCAAGAGAACTAGTACAACATTTCTTCGTTATTTACCCAAGCGGTCCTATATTATCCCAGAACACTGTATAAAAGCATTAAAATGTTGCATCATTGGCCGCCAATAAATTTGTTAAGTTCTCATTGTAATTCTTATTCAATACTTTCATGTAGTAAGATAGCTATACCTGTGCAAGGTTTTACAGAGTAAAATTATTAGTCTCTAACACAATTTTTACAAATAGCTGATTTGATTTTGCACTAGAATACAAAAAATGCTCGAGTACTTGAATGGGGAAGAAATTCTGCACAAAAATTTAACATAATGGCCAGATGACAATATTCACATTGTGTAAGTGAAATGAATTGCTTCCGCCTGCTTACCGGAATTAGGAATTTGCTCAGCTCCTGTAGGGCATGGCTGATACGAGCGTAAGCATCACTAGGCTTTGCAAAAGCTACTACATGTACATGCAAATCGTGATTCAGATGCTGATATTTTGGATCACCACTTTTCCGCTGTTCTTCTTCCTACAAATTGCAATCACCACTTAGACAAAGACAAAATGCATGATAAACTGTTATTTTTTTTATACTGCTTTAAAACTATAAATATAGCTTTATGCACAGAAAAAATGCCACGTGCTTCAATGATCATGCTAATTCACGATACTCGTGAAATTTTTCACATTTCATTTCTTTACATCAAGTTTGGTTTCGAAATTTAATAAATGTTGGAGCATTCCATTTTTATAAGGAATATTTTTTGTAAATTTGATGAGATCTACAAACACCATGATTATCACTTACTTTAATGCACATTGCTGGTACAACTAACACATGGACATATACTAGTTGTAATGGCACCAGAAACTCGAACCAGTATTAGCAGCAACTTTGAGAGATAAGTGAACGAGACAAAGAGAAAAAGATCAATGAGAAAAACATGTTAAGTCCCAGTGACACTGCCACCGCAAAATACAAGAACCATTAAAAACAATAAGTACTGTACTGTGCTGAAAAAGCATCAACAACTTCAAAGATGATGCCTATAATTTAAGACAAGCTCGTATGTGTTATTGTGGAACCAATATTGAGAAGGTTGTTTAACACTACTGTTAAGTCGAAAGAGCCATTAATCAAGATCTACTATGGAGATATGATGCAACGAGACTTTTGGGGTTGTTATAGCACTTTTAGATTTCATGGAAAAAGAAATGTATCAAGCACTAAAGGGGTCAATAGAAATGAATCAAATGATCAATGAAAAACCCAAACGTTAAGTGACATAGCTGGCAGAGACAGGCACATTATTTATGGCTAGCACACACTTAGCTGGTCTTTAAAACCAGGTAGCTATTGATGTCCGCATACTTCCTCATTCACATTGCAATTGTGCAGTTTGAACTACTGCTATACTTGCAAAAAAATCTAGCTTGCAGTCTCTGCTTATAATGTTATAAAGTTTACCAAATACACGAGTTTCTTCTGCATATGCTATTATGCATTTAAGGCCAAACTTAAAAAGTGAGAATATTAATGTACTATTTTTTCAAACACAAGATGATACAGTTTCATCTATTGGGTACTAAAACTTATTTTAGCAAACGAATTTGAGCCCGACAGTATTCTTGCAGTTCATTCTATGCATTTTTGGAACACAGCACGGGTGCTAGCATTTTTTCATTTCTTGCAACTCATTATATACACTGAAACACGTGAGACTGTATTTCTGCATACGAATATTTAATTCGTTTTACAAATTTCTCATTTGAACCATCTTTTCACGTAGAAGCTTCCTGTGCTTGGCAAAAGAATGTAGAAACTCAGCAGCGTGGATTATGTAATTCTGTTAGCCCACATTGTAGTTGAATACTCGAATTTGGATTCAGTGCATCAATAGTTTTATTGCTATTCACTATTTGTCATTTTGTATAACAGATTATAGAGAACAAAGCTAATATAATTGTTTAGAGCACTGGGTTAACATTATTCTCCTTAGCTCATAACTTGGGCAGAAGATTAAAGATTGCCATGTGATGCAGTCTTATTGCTCTTGTTTATCATTATTTCACATTGGGTATAAAAGACTAAGTGTGTTACAAAGAACGAAGCTAATAATATCATTGAGAACTGAAAATACTGTGAGCTTTAGTTATGCTTAACTTGTGGCTTATAAAAAAGTTAAAGATAGATTTTTTTGATTTCTTATTTTAATAGGGCTACAATTTAATGAAAATTTAACTGTGAAGCATATATGCACTTTATTATCATTACGATAAAAGTAACTTTACCTTATCCTTATCCCTCATGGAACCTCGGCCAAATACAGACATATGAGTAAAAGTTTCCTCTTGAAGCTGCTTCAGGGTGCTTCCTTTTGGGCCTAATAACTTCCCAACAAAATTGATCTGAAAATTAAAAGTGATGTAATCAGTGCTTTAAATTGTTGCAATAAGGGAATAATTAAGAAAACTTGTTTCAATCATAGACTGTCCCATGACTAAAAAAGTTTTGTATTAATGAATAATAATTGCAATTTGCAAACTCACCAAAACAACCATTTTTTAATTGGTACAACGGTAACAAAAATGAAAATATCACAATTAATGCTTCACTTACCCTTGGATATTGTTTAGCTGGGATAACAACATTAACCTGGAGCTTCGTTGGCTTTTCATCATGAACGGTAATAAACTCATTCTGAGGTGTTGCGGCATTGAGGTCTTTCTTGTCATCATCACTGACAGATTCTTTCTGCTTTCCGCTCCTGAGGTTTTCAATTTCTAGTATACAGTACGTACTAAAGTAGTCATGCATTTCAGGGTAAATAGCAGGCACAAAATACAAAGGATAATAATAGAGTTCTGTTCGTATCAGTGGAACTTGTATCGAATGATTGGAAATCAAAAACTGAAAATTAACTAGTTTTGCTTTTAACTGCAATAACCACCACTTAATAGACTCATTTTGGAACAAAAGTGCTTTTACCCAATTAAGCAAATGAATCTATTATCTGAAGGGTGTAACATTACTACTATAGAAGTATGAATCATCATTCATCAGCCTAGCATGCACTGAAAAGGCCTCAAATGAACAATAATGTCAAAATTCTAATGTTCAATTATTTAAGAATACTAATTTATATATAAGTGAAAATAAAAAAAAAATCTCAAAAATCTGTTTCTTTATACTAATACTAAACATTACAGAAATTCGTGTCAAGTCGGTTGCTTCATTTCTTCATGAAGAAGTTGGTATTTAATTTTTATAAAGTTCTCATACTGATAAATAAATTGAAAATCTCTTGCTGTATATTTCACATATTCAATTAAAACACCTAATGCTTGAGCTACAATTGGTAACGACCACCTTTCTCTTGCGAAAAGCAGTTGCTGGTGCCAATGCCCTTGTGAACAGCAGCAGGAACTTCAAAAACAATCTGCTATGCAAGTGATTAAATTGAGCTTCCACAAACAATGAGGTCAAGCGCAGCAGATGAGAGGCGACAGATTCAAAGCAAAATTGCTGTACTAGCATAATACCGTGTGATAAACACATCTGTTTAACCAACAAAACCATATTTAACACGATTGTTTATAGGTACATTATAATGCACAAAATAACACAATGTAAAGATGACACAAAAACATTAATACAAGCTGTTTCAGCACAAAAAGCATCTTATTTTAAGCACATGAAGCAAAAATATCGAGCCAATTATGCTGAGTTATGTGAATCAATTGCCGATAGTTTTTATACACATTTGAATAGGAGCAGCTCGTTCCAGATGTTTTTCGGTCAATTAGGTGACTGACTTGTTTAACAATCTAATAAATTGTGTTCATGTGAATGTTTGTATGAAATTCTGATTCTGAATTGGTAGAAGCAAATACTAAGTGACAACTTTGTAAACCAATTAAATTAGTTCAATAGAAATAACACACCTTCAGCCAGTAACCGATGAGCATTTTCGAAAACAACGCTCAGGCTTTCTTTTTCTTGCTCTAGCACGTTGAGTCTATCTTGGTCAACGGGGCTTTGCATTTTTATTAAGTACACGACGTGTTTCGCAAGAAATAAAATCAACAAAAAAAGAAACTTGAAATAATACAATACAGAAGTATTTGTAAATGTGCTACGGGTCAAACAACAACACGCTACAAATATTTCTTTGCACAAAGAGAATGAAACGCTGTAATGGCGCTGAAAGTAGCAAATCACAAAGCGCAAACTTTACAAAATTCAATTCAAGCGCGTTTGAGTCATTGACTATACACCGTAAAAGTCTTGCAGACTAATGACAATTTTCTACAATTAAATTATAAGAGTTTATCGTTATCGAAAAAAATATTAAAACGATAATTATCTAATTGCCTCGTAGTTTCACCGATCAGCGGTGACACTTCCTTTTTATACGCAAGGTTAACTGAACGCATGGTTACACACGCTTAAACAAAACATACGATCTAAATAATATTGTAAGGCCACCAAAGAAGCCAAGCTTGGTTTAAAGCGGATTTTCCAACAACTTCAACCATGTTTAATCTAATTTTTATCATAGCACTCGCCTCCTTGACTTCGCATTTCCCTATATAATGCTGTTTTCCAGCTGTTGTCTTCTTCGGGAAAATTAATTTGGTCATTATTTTTTGTTTGAACTCTTCTGCTATTCTTTCTTTGATTTTTACTTTTAACATTTTTTTCCATTTAGATTTTTTCATCCTTTGCACCTGTTCTATTTCATATTCAATGTCATGCTTTATCATTTTTGTTTTAATCTCCTCGTACCAGCATTTTTCATAATCTCGCTTGTTCTGTTACAGTAAAAATTTTCATGCCAATTTCCTCTCATCAGAATTTACAAGATTAATTTCCTACATTCAACTCTATGTGTCGTTTTCTTTTCCAATACTTTCTTTAGTGCTTTTTTCTGAATGTTCTCTAACAGCTCTCACTCGCCTTGAGTTACATTTGTCCAGGTTTCGCTATTATTAAGCATAGCAGAAATCACCATTGTTTCATACATAAATAATCTCGCTTCCAGTGATTTATAATCCATATTTTCCTCCTTTCTATACTTAAGATATACAAGATCATTCCTTCTATTCTGTTTCTACATAGAATAACATAGCATAACATCATTTTCCTGTATTAGTTAACCAATCCCCGGGGTTAAATATATTTTTGAGTCCTTTTTAATTGTCCATTTTTAACTTGAAATTTGAAACAGGGTTTGTATTTTTTCTTGTAATTTTTGTCGTTAAGTAACTCGTTTTCTCTATATTAAATCTTACTTTCTTTAATTCTTCGAACTTTCTAAAATTCTCCACTATTTGCTTTACTGTTTCTTTTGACCCCATTCCTAAGATGTCATCTCGTACTTCTAAATCTGGGCTAGTCATTGTTTTGGGTAGTTTACTAGGTCTAGGACATTCAAGCAATCGTTAGAAAACTAAGTATATATCACTTATATATCTATAGTAATCTGATACTGCTCGAACCACGAATAAGTGATTAGATAGCCTTCTATCTTTTCACCCCCCCCCCGTATTGTAAATTGCTGATATTATTTTCCATAATTTATCTGATTTCTCTTAATTAATATCCTTTCATACAGATTACTTATTAATGTTCGTTAAACATATTGTACACTGTTGTACTCTCTGTTTCGATTTACTCTATAAGCACAAGCGTACGAGCCGGGGGCTGCAGCACCCCCCCCCCCCGGATTCGGGCAAACACCTTTTTTCGGGCAATCACCAATTTTTAGAGGGCACTGGGCCAAATGATGAAAAAATTTTTTTATAAAAGGGTATCTCGAAGCTATGGCGTCAAATGAAGTACCCGAAATCCAGGCATTTTTATCGTGGGGTGGAGTGAGGCAATTCGCGACTCGAAGTTGACTTTGAATTTTTCGGGCAAACTGGCTCCCCCCCTGGAAAAATTGACCCATGCGCCTATGTCTATAAGAAAATAAAAGCACGAAGTGATGGTTATGAGATAAAATTTTATTATTGTATTTATTATTACATTGAAACTTTGTTAAACTTTGAAACCTAGCCTTATACGACTCACACAGTCTTATAAATATCATGTCAGATTATCCCTGATATTTACAGGTAGTTAACACGAAGTAACAGACGACAATCAGCACCACATACAAAAAAGTGCGCCACATTTTTTTTAAATTGTGAAATGCCGGAAAAAGTTAATGTTTTAGAAAATCTTAAATAATAATAGAGATCGAAACGAGTATATTTGCAATAACTCAAAATTTCGCAGTATTTACACACTAAGGCTATTATAGCTTGTTGTTCACGGAATTGAATAATAGTACGATTTCTTTATTTTCATAAATTTAGTGTTTTAGTACATTTTATCACAATTCCGAAGCACTAAAAACGCATACAAAGAAAATATAAAATATAAAATTTAAAATTTAAAAGAAGATCTACAATATTCTACATTCACATGCGTAGTTTATGAGTATTTTCATCAGACCTAATTATTTTGATAGTGTCAAAAGTGCATACGTTGCCTTGAACAACATTAATCACGTGAAAAGATCCATCACAATGACTCACCATGTAGTAATCTGAGTGCGTGCTTTTCATGGAAGCTCAAAATCAAAATATTCAACTACATTTTTCTAATTAATTTGCAATTTAATCGGGAACCAGCTGCGTTGATACAAAACTTTTATTTTGGAACTTGAAATACGATATTTTAGACTTGAATCATAACTAATTTAATCTGTTCACAACTGCAACAAGATCAGCTTCTTTTATAAATAAATGTGTTGTACGTGGCGCACACAAAATTAGAGTTATGCTAGAGATCGCTTTATGATTGTAATGGTTGCAGCAGCTAAAAAAGTTCATGAGAATGCTTGCATGGTTGACACCAAAGTGGGTTTCTCAATGCTCTTAGTTGACCGATACCTTAAAAACCCGACTGAGAGTCAAAAGTCAACCTTGAAAGTTCAGAAAATTCCAGTATAAGTGCAATAGTTCTGGCCTGGAGCTCAAAAACTAGCCCCATTCTAATTAATATTGAACGAAATTTTTATGTGTGTGTCCTATCAGTCAATATAAAACACCAACAGATATGTACAAAACGACTACATCATATCTAACAATATAAAACATAATAAACTTAACAATAATATCGACATATTCGATAACAAATTGTTGGCATGATTTTTTCCACTAGTCTTTCTTGGTTTTTGAGGCCTGCCAGGCTTTTTAGTCTTGCCTGGATATTTTGTAGTGCTACTGGGTTCTGTTGTGGGTTCAGGTTCTGGCTTTTGCTCTGGCTTGGATGGTGCTTCGGACTCTGGCGTTGGTTCAGGTGTGCTGTGTTTGGGTTCGGGCTCAGTTTCAGATTTAGGTTCTGGCTCAGTTTCCGATTCCGGCTTTGGTTCAAGTCGCGTATAATCTGCACCAATTTCCTTCGGTTTTGGCTCTGCTTCAAACTCATCAACGCCATATTCTGTTTTGTGAGTATCATCTGGTATAATGACCTCAGTCCTACAAAAAAGACATCTCGTCATGATAGAAGAGCTTTTGTAGAATCACTTATATATACCTAAGTAGTATTACATGTCATGTATATACCTAAGAATTCCAATCCAAGTAATTTTAGTTTTTGCGAAAAAACACTTATTTACATGATATGAAAGATGCAGACAGGCTATATATAGCATGGACATATATTGAACTGGTCCTAGAAAACTTACCTTGGTCTGGTTGTCGGACTAGTTCTTGGTGTAGATCTAGGTGTAGTTCTGGTGTAGCTTCTTGATGTAGTTCTTGTCGGGGGTGGTCTCCTCGTTGGAGAAACGGTAGTAGTCCTTCTCGTAGTAGTTGTTGGCCGAGTAGTGGTCCTTCTCGTAGTGGTTGTTGGCCGAGTGGTGGCTGTTGTAGTAGTTGCTGATGTGCTTGTTGTTGGCACTGTTGTCAATGGTGGGAATACAAGAGGTTCGCCTAAATATTGTTATTATACTTATTTTAATCTCATTTAAACGCAACGTTACATTTTTATTCGAAATTTGTCAAAATCATGAAAGGTGAAAGAAATTAACAAATAAATGAAAAAAAGTTACTAAACAATTAGCATAACTACTTGAAGAAATGCCAACATCATATTAGTGCTATAGTTGTAAAATAGCATTGTGAAAACGGGCGCTTTCAGTTCCTATGAACCTAACTGGTACTAAATTATTAATAGTAATGAAAAAAGCGAGGAAGAAGCAATTAGCAAATTTATACTTAGCAAATAATTACTAATGATAAACAGAAACTTACTTGTAGGTACTAAAGTGTCACCTATCCTTCTGCATTTCAACAGCTGATAAGTATTATATCGTCCTTCCTCCATAGCTCTATACAGCTCTTCTACTTTTTCGCCATCAAACATAGAGTTACCATCATTGTAAGGATATTCGTATCCAGGTTTGCACTGACAACTGTAACCACCAGGCCGGAAACCATGTCCTGGTTTTGGTACGCACTAAAATTGTAATATTTTTTCCATTCGCAATATCATTCATAAGAGATTTCAACAAAAACACTGCCAAAACTGCATTGCTCAGGTTATAACGTTTTGGGTTGTACCTTACGTACTCTTATGCAGTTTTTGAGCTTTTGAGTATTAGAACTATAGAACTATAGTAGTTGTGTAATGAAAAGAAAATGCGTTGACTATGCACCTAAAACTTAAAATTCGAGAAAAACTCAGTAACATGTTCAAAATATTAGCGCTGTAACTATATATCAGTGTGTTATCTTTTTTCGACCCTGTGCTTTGTAAAAACTGGAAGAAAATCTTGCAATTCACTCACTATGGTTGAAATGGGATCGCAGTGATGGGAATCAGCAAAAGGGTTGTTCTTGTCGCTATCGCATTGGTTAATGTCAAGCGCTGACAACCTAACATCTGAACCAACAACACCACTGAAACACAATCACAATATATATATTAATTATCTACATTGTCCATGTGCTATAAAATACTAAGACCTGTACTGAATAAAGCCAGTTTTTCACAGGATGTTCCAAAAGAAACAGTACAGTAAGAACTGTGCTGATATGCTGACATACTAAAGAAAATGTTCCAAAATAAAACTGGACTTCTGCATTATAACATCATAATGACACAAAAATAATCTTATACTTTTCTAACACACAAATGGTATTACCACACTTATAGGACATGTTGTAAGTTAACACTTATATGCTTGCAGCATTTCTTGGTACGCCGTATCTTTTGGAACATCTTGAATAATGTAAAAAATTTTGGCGTGACTGCTTTAAAATTGATAGCGGCTTTGTTCATTCTTCTCTTTTTGTCTACCCTCTATACTTCACACAGACTTTGAAACAATTATTAAAACCACACAATATATTCATTTTCTGTATTTAAACAAGTGACTTACCTAAATTCGATTCCTTCTGAACATGATTTACACTTGCGGTAGAAAGGCACATAATAAGATAGAATCCATACTCCATGGTAGCAGTCAAAGTACGGCTTGTGCCATTTTCCGTGCTCTACCGTGGCAGCTTTGTATGTCTGGTTGGTGTACACCCGAATAGTTCCAGGAATCCCGCCTGCATCTTTCTGGGACCTTATATCAAGCTAGCAAGAAATACAAACTTCGTCAAATCACTGTGGTCAAAATAAATTTTTCATGGGCCTCATTTAATGATCAAATTTGGATATGATATACTTTTTACGGGTTGAATTTTCTATACATCACTATTTCACCTTATATAAATGCGTACGCATGTTTTATGCTTAATTACTTGTATTGCACTTTACAATACATTTGCAATTTACTGTAACTGTAAAAAGAGTAACGTAGTTAACCTGCATGCCGTCTTGTTTCTATGGTATACGTCATCACTCTTCCTAACAACGTCTTCATGTTATATGGTTATCTTACTTATGAACGCCTGCATATATTTTTAATTTTGTACCGTTCAATTGATAATTAAGAGATACAGTAGTTTTAATGATAACATATAACTGATAATCGACAAGAAGCTTTTTACGTATCCTCTGCTCAAAAAAGTATTCAAGACTGCTAGAAATTATAGATGTTATAAACTTATTTTTATAAACGTACGTGAAATATTACCTATTGCCCAGAGCGAGTAATGAATTTGGAAAAATCCTGCTTTATGATAATATGTTGGAAATACTTTCATCCTCTGAAGTGCGGAAGCCATTTAAATTTGACTTACACAATTAATATAGGAGCGTCTCCCGAATCTGACCCTTGTAATGAGGAAGGTCACTTAAGTATTCTTCAGGCATGTAGAAATAAGCCAAAATGTGACGTGTAACAGGCTAATACCTATGCATTATATTATCATTAGCCTAGACATGTGCAATATTATAGAAGATCTTGTAGAGAACCGGTCATTAGTTCTGTTATGAAGCTGCAGTTCATCAGGTCAAGTCTTTCTATGCCATTCACCTTAGTGCCGCTAGCAAAAATTTCAGACTGGCTACCAATGACTTGGGCTGTCAGAGCTAATTGCGAAACTGAGAAAAGCGTTATAACCGATATGTAGTACAACTGGCAGAATTGATCAGCTTATTTTTCATAGTGAATTTATTACTGCATACATTTACTGCTGTTGTCAATCACAATTAGGAGATGATTAAAACAAGGATTCTCAACCGGGAATTCCCGGAAAGGGGGAGGAGAGAGGGAGCTGTAATTTCACGGAATTAGGACCACAAATTAGCACGTTCAAACTGTAGAAATATTGATTTATCTACAATACATTAAAAACTACGTCTATAAGGCTTAACAGTAAATATATACGTATTAATCCAAAAAATTTAAATGTAAAAATTTTCAATATTATGTGCATGTTATATGGAATGCGCTTTTTGAGTCACACAATCTTTGAAAGGCTTGCACAAAAAATACTCTTGATATTAACAATTCTTGTTACATTTTAGCACACAAAAATACCTGCGATGTAAAAGTTGCTAAGGAGTCAATCGGAGTGTCTATTGTTGAGTCAAAATAGAACTCGTATCCTCCTAGAATAGCAAAATCTTCAGCATAGTAATTTCTCTCGCCCTCGTTGTCTCTTTTGTACGCGTAGGGGCCAAACCTGTAAAAGAATTTATAATTTTAAAATTAATCGCAGTAATATTTTAGCCAAGTAGTCTTCTATTGCAACATTTTGTATTTTTTCTTCAGTTACTTTCTTCTAAGAAAGTTTGTAGAAACAACTCTCCGTTTGATTTATCCGTACTAAGTAACGTTGTTGTTGTTCCAGTCTCTGGCACAAAGAATTTGTGTTCTTGTATTTATGATATTTTCTGATTGAGAATTACACCGAGTTCATGAAACCTGAATTTGGCACAGGAGTAGCATACCAGTATTATTCGGGTGATGTTTTCAATGTACGATCGCTAATCGTTCAGCAATCAACAGTTAATAGTTTTTATATCGTTCTCTAAACCACTGCACTTTGACAGAAAAAAGGTACTAGCAAGAGTCAAAAATTTTAATGAAATTTCTGATCAGACGGACAGTAAAAGACAGTAACGAAATCACTAAAATGCACTATCAATACATTAATTACTTTTTATTTGTTTTTTATTCTATATAGAAAACATACGTGATTATATTTAGAGTTTAGAACAATTATTTGCTTAATACCGTGTTCCTTACTCAGTGTAGAGAAACTATGCAATCCTATATGAGTTTCAAAATCTCCAAAAACGAAATTCCCATTATATCTCTGAAATCAATCTGAAATTTAATAATTTTAGCCACTTCTACCCAGAATTAGAAAAACATTAAGTTAAGGATAATAAAATTATCGCCGAAGCAAGTGCCAAGATCAGACTATAAAACCATGCCAGTACTCTTGAATTTATGACAAAACCTGACATCTCACCTGCCACTTCCGCCTTTAAAATGTCGCGATTTAAATAATATCGCGGCTCCAAACAGTTTTGGATCAGAAACTACATTTGCTAAAACTTCTCCAAACATTTGCTCCTGCGTCAGGTCTTTGGACTCCAACTCCTCACCATTGCTGTCGACAACAGTTACAGCTTCATATGCGTTTTGCATGTAATTGCTCAAAAAATTTGCAGTTCGAACAGCCAAACGAGCCTGTGGCAGCAATAACATATCCACCATGTACAGAAAGCTAGAAAAAAGCAACACAGCACGTACTTTATTTGTTTATTAAATTGCAAATTATCATAAAAAAGATGTCAATTAAATCTGCATCACTATTCACTATTCCAGAGCAACGATACTGCATATTTACCAGCTGCTCCAACATTGTTGAACTAGAAAACTCTATAATGTTGGGAGACCGAATTTCAAACTTAGGCAATTTGTGGGAATATATGAGAGCAATTATGATGGAAAGAGGAATCTTTAATGGACTTTGTCTCTTTCAGATGATCAATTAATTAACTCAAAAATTACGAAAAATTATAAGAATAACCTTAATCCATCTGGAGAATAGAAAAAAATTTAATGCTAATGGGTAACAGTGGGAGACATCTTTGGATGGGTACTATAAGATCCTAGCGTACGTATTTTTTCTTTAAACCAATTTATTTGAATGAAATCGAAACGGCGCAAAGTCGTAGACCAAATTACGGCTAAAATAGGCAAACTGAAGTATTAACCAAATGAACATATTTGACGTTTGATCGGTGTTTGCTAAATGCGCACCATCATTACAAGGCGACTCGGCGTCATAGATATCTTGCACTTAGAATGTTCTTGAAACTTCAGAGCTGGAGTAATTCGTGCAAATGTTTGCAGGATTGTGAAGAACCTTGAACAGAGAAGTAATAGACAGTGATTACCTAATACTTATATAATACAGTTTTTAATGTTAGGAAATAAGTTATGCTAATAACATTCTCGTCTGTACCTTTCTGACAGTTCAGTGTCTTCATAAGGTACCAAGTGGCAATTGTCCAATGAGATCTTATCAAGCTGTCCCATTACTTCTTGTAGCTTCTCTATGCTTCGTTTTTGTCGTATAAAAGGATCTGACAGCTGATTCTCTATTGGTATGCAGTCAAACTTTGATTCTAAAACTTCTCTGGGTGCATCTTCCAGGGTGCTTCCCAAGTAGGGTCCTTGCTGTCCGGGTGGGTACTGATATCCTGGTTTGCAAGCGCAGACGTATCCGCCTCGATTTAGTCCAAACCCAGGAATTGGAATGCACTTCAAAAAATCATTGTAGTTCATGAATAATTTAGTTGTTAATTAACAAGAAACTGGTAAAACAAGCTGACTAAAAATAACAACAGAAGTATCTGAAGCAGCTAAGCTGCAGCGAAAGCTTTTTCCAAATGGGTAACTCTTGCCAGATTTATATTCACTAGTTATTAATGCGTCAGTTGCATCTCAGTCAGTAAGAATTGGTTTAACATAGTTATGTTTTACTAAGGGTATGCAGAGGTGAAACTTGAATGTGCATGGAAAAATCTAGTTTATCAACTTTACCTTTTTACCTGAAACAATAACTGATTAAATGTCAACCGATTGTTGCGTTGAAACAAGGAACCTGAGATCCAGCAGAGTGAATTTTTGCCAGTTCTACTTTCAAAATTATTTGGCGATTTTTAATACATTTATATAACCGGTGTTGTAATAGATTTGGTTAATTTATAATATTAGATATGTAACGCCTTTATTAACACATAACTGGGCATGAGAATAAAATTCGGTTAAACAGTTTCGCGAAACTATCGTAGCATCAGCATCTACGTTTGCTTTAAGTTTTAAAATGGCATGTTTTAATTAACTTTCAAACTTTTATAATAAAGTTTACCTGTGTTGTACTTTTGCACTTCGCTGTCCCAGCAAAAGCGTTTAGTGACGTGTCTCCGGGGCACTGATTAACATCTAAGTAATTAAGCGGGACGTCAACGTTAATTGCTCCCATATACCTGAAGAAAATGATTAATTGGTTACAACTCAACATAAAATTTCCGATTAATACAGTTTTCCGTGGCTATGTAAAGAACTATTTTGGCTTATTAAAACAGCTTTATATGAAACGAAGTGACCAAATACATACTGTTGCTCAAAGAAAGAACCTTTTAACTGTTTATAAAATTTTGAAAGATTGAACGTAAATACTTTTATGTCACAATTGTCTAATGTTTATATCATACGTTATTGTAATTTATTAAACTAAAGTTCCTTTTAGTTCACATAATTTGCGTAACGTATCTGGGTTTCGTGTGAGTCATTTGTGACCTTTTACGTGCTGTTTTTTTCAAAAGACCTGTTTTGAGTAAAGCGCCCACTTTATAATGGTCATTATTATAAAGTCTAAATTATGATTATAAAACTGTTACATCAGAGCATCCGCATGAGGTACAGAACGTAAATCTACATTCCTTCCTGAGTTTAAAGCCTGTTTTTGCTTGACTAAGTCCTTGTAAGAAAGCAACACGTAGCAATGGGATGTTATAATGTGTCATTGATTAATAACCGAGAATGTTATTTTATGTACTCTTCCATTTAGCCTTACTGGCCTTACTCGGTAGGTCGTAATTGTCTCCCGAAATGAGAATCGTATCTATTAGTAGTATCGTGTCTAATATCTGGGTGGCACAGAAACATGCACCGGTGTTTAGACTACAGAAGCAAGTGCCACACAAAGTTGAAATTCGATAGTGTGATATTGGCTTTTGAATGCGAAGTCTATATCTTCAAACAATTTTTAAGTTATGGCCGAAAAGCTGTTGTATGTTAAAAATTAAATGATAGAACAGTGTCAGTTATTCGTCATTTGAAACTTTGATGTAGAAAGCACACAATAGACAGCAATAAAAAAATCATACATATTCATTTATTTATATATACCATAGGAATTCCTATATAAAGACGAATTGCCACCAAAATCATCAGATTTATACATAGACGTATGCAACATCAGTGTGGTAATTTTCAAACGAGTCTGTTATTTTCTTCTTGTAATATCGTAATCGAAACTTCGGGCATGTTTTCCGCCACCTGATAGTATCAATATGCTTTGTACACCTGCACGTCCATCTCTTTCATAAAATGTAAATTTTATCAATACCTTAAAAACAAACATAACGCTGGGGGCTGATGGCTCGAGTCTTACCAGATCGTGTAAGCAGTTCGATAAAATAAGTTGCTCATTGTTTACTAAATTAAAGCGCATTACAGTGTTTTATTACTATTATTAATATTATTGTTATGGATTTTTCTTCTACTAAAACTGGTTTTTGTACGTAATGATTGTTTTTTTACCCAGAATAACACAAAATACATAACACATTTGGGGCAGTCAAGACTGAAACGAATATTTATTCTGCTGCAATTACTGACTGGCGTGTAATTTGTTATTTAAGTGGGCCAGTGGTATTAACACCTTTATCGTGGTCTGCTTTACATGGTTTACCCATGTAAGAAATAGACAACATGCTTACTGATTATACTAAGATCATTAGAATTACTGTCAGTATTGGCCTGAAGTTTGACAAAACAACTTGTGTTCCTCTATTTCATTTGACCTCTAACGCTCAACCTTATGTTGTTCAATTATGATAATTTTTCGGTATAATTATCAAGGGACCTATTTTGTAAGTGCCTCTTCTGGGGATAAATTTCTAGTATGGCACGAAAACGTTATAGTTACTGTACATCATAATCTACATTATTTCTATACTTTCAAGCTGGATTGTAATTTTGCTAAGTCTGTATGTGAAAGCAGCACATCGCGCTGGCATGTTTTGTTTGTCATTGATTAATGGCTGTGAAGCTTATTACTATGATAATTTTAATAAGACAGTGTAACAGTAACTGTTAAGGGCTACTGACCTATTTTTGTAGATAATTATGCTAATCTTGCATTCGAAAAAGTAACTATATCGCCATTAGCAATTTAGGAAGAAATGCAGAATGGAAAGTACCAAAAAATGCTGAAATTTTACAACTCTTGCGTTGTGGAGTATTGCAGTTTTTTAATTTCGTTGTGCAATTCCTGGGGATCAAAAAGAAATATGAAAAATCAGAATAAAACAGCAATTGCTACTGAAAGTGATAAATTATTGTTATTATTGTAAATATTTAGGTAATGTAAATGTAAGCGAAATCAGTTAAAAAGTATAATAACTATTATGGTGCTTTAACAACTAATTAATTAAATCATGTTGTATAATCTACTGATCGCAAAAATCAATTTTTTGACTGCTCGTGTAATCTAAAAATATTGAATATTAATTGAGTTTATAGTACATTAAAATTGCATCTTTTTTCATTTAATATTCTTCATTTATACTATATTTCATTGACCAATGTCAATATATATATATATATATATATGAGTTTTTTCGCACCTCTGCTATTGTCCACTTTGTGTATAATAATTTGGTCTCGAGCTAACGATAGGTACAGATTTATTTAGTCGATCATTTACATGAAAAAGCGAGCACGTTACCTACTCTTCACCGATTAAAAATTAGTTAAGTGAAATAAAACAGGTAACTAAAACTACACCAAAACAGGCGTAAATTTCTACATATAGCACATCAGCTATGTACCATTCATTTTTAACAAAATCAGACTACGTCATCTCAAAATGTTGCGCAATATAGTTGTGCCTAGAATTTTTTTCAGCATCACAGAAATTATACATAACTACCAAATCTCGCACTAATGTTGTTCCAACTTAGTTGGTAACGTTTTTCGCTAAAAAATCTTAAATTGTTTTAAAATTAAAAAAGAATGAAATCGATTTTGTTGTTCACCACGGGTGGGTAGAACACGGGTCGGTTCTTTTAACGCGATTTAGCATTGTTGTTGTTAAATGAGGAAGCTAAGGTTCTTTGAACAGCACGTATTGACACTTAAATATGCTGTAGTTTAAACACGCGGAAGAAAGTCTGCCTTTGGCTCGTTGACCGTTAAGTACAGTAAGTAAAGGTAAAAGCCCATCAGGTAATAACTAACAATTTTTAGTATGTTGTACAAAGTGTTAGCTTACATTAGAAAAACATATTACAATGCCAGCTCCTTTCAGCAAAATTAACTCTCTCACACACGCACGCATGCACAAACTCTCTCTCCTTCACGCATGCACAAACTCTCTCTCCTTCCTCTCTCTCTCTCTCTCTCTCTCTCTCTCTCTCTCTCTCTCTCTCCCTCTCCTTCTCTCACTCTCTCTTTCTCTCGAAACTTTATTTTTCAACTAAATATTGCCGTCTGTGTGTATACATCCAAAAAACTGAACTAGATGAATTACGCGAACATAAATTAACAGACGGATAAATTTAAAAACTAGATTAAACATTGATACGATTCGTACGAGTTTTTTAGTTATCAAGATTTCGACGTGACTTTTTACAAGCCATATAATCAGACTTTTTTCCAGAGATCCAGCACTGAACGGCACCTATCTCATTGTAGATCATTGTGTACCTACCTCACCGTAAATGTAAGATGGGACAGTGGATGTCTATTCCTCAGAGAAAAATATTGGGCGGCAGTATGACTGAATGAAACCACCCAGTAAAGTTTTACGATCCAACGTGCTGTCGTCACGCACCTACCTAGTGACCAGGCTCGGTGTTGCCTAACTTTGGTCGTCAAACACACCGTAATCACTCGGCTATTCCTTTTAATACATTAATACTGGCGGTTCATTCGAAACTGAGCAAAATAAGTTTTTAAGTTTTTCTAATACTAGGCAATTATTTCTTTCTCTCAAAGTACTGTAGTGTTTTGATAACTGTAGTAATATTCACCAGAATTTCTACTGTTCATGCTGGAAAAATGCATCTGATTATGGATGATAACTGAAAAATTATGCATTGCTGATGTACAAGTATTTAAAACTCGTTTAGGGCTTACTGTTAACATAATGCCGTATAACTTTTACAACTTATTTTGGTATGTTAAATAACGACTGTTGATAAATGTCAATTTTTGTTGCACTTGCATATCCAATCAGCCAGGTAATTTTATAACCATACAACGATAGAGATAATTAATAAGTTCAAGTATAAAATAAATTATTTTGTATCACACTTGTACGTTCCTACGAATGCAATTAGGTACACAACTGAGTCATGAATTGAGTCAGCAGGTTTAACGGAGATGATCTAAAGAATAGTGCATACCTGCCCCTCCCTTTTTACTGCAAAGAAATAGCCCGGGAGGAAACTATATAAATCCATTTTGCCATAACAATGAGTAATGTTTCCCAAAAGTCACCTGACTATATGATGTACCACCTGTATGTGAACGTTATGTTAGTAAAAGATATTAATAAAAAACGTGTGGATTAAAATCACTGAAATATCGATTGCGGCACTTTTCTGATCGTTCTTGTACACAGGATTTGTTTTAATGAATTACAACATACATACGGTATTAAATAGTTCACTTGTTCAGTCTCTCTAGTTGGAACTTATGGCCAAACATCATGAATCACTAGTATACGGTGATGAAATTTTAAGGACTTGGAGTGTACAGGCTGTTTCATGGATTAGCTATATAGAAAAACTAAGAAAGAGAAAAGAGAGAGAGAGAAAGAGGGTTAGCGAGAGAGAAAAATGAGGCGGAGAGAGAGGGAGGAAGCGAGAGAGCGAGAAAGGGAAGAGAGAGGGAGAGAGAGCGAGAGAGAAATAGGTAGACATGCAGGTAGATAGATATGCAGACAAACTAACATTAGCTATTTTGAAGTTATCTGTTTAATGTCTTCTTTAAGTTTTCAAAGATGTCGTTACCATCGCTAATATCATCAACATTACCATGATAAACATTCTCATCATCATCATCATCATCATAATCATCATCATCCCCCATCCGCACAATCAAGACCCTTCTAAAGAATGCTAGCTCTTGACAATATTCACAATTTTTGCTTGACGCTGCTGACCTTTCAGTAACTTTGACACCAATTACATTATTTGATACTTTTGACTGTAGTTTCGGCGATACTTGACACCACTGGCGTTTCTGCGACATTTCATAGCGCATTTGTCGTTTTTTGACGTTAATTAATAGGACCGCAACAAAATAATGGAAAGCCAACTTAATTATACCTCTGTACATATAGAATTTTAACGCGTTAATCTATAAGATACATGCATACAGTTTACTCACGTCTAGTTTAAAATTGCCCTTGTCACGTTTCTTTTACTAAAGAGGCCCTACAGGTTGTTTTGAGTTCATTGCCTTCCCCTTTATGTTTTCTATTTCCTATGAGTCTCTTGTACGTGCACCTTGTGAAATATCTTCGCTTTGGTTAAAATAGCGTATACTTATATTTCTTTCATCCCGCCTTTTTTCTGGTATATGTAAGTTTAAGATTGTCGGAATTTTTGACAGGTTCCCAAAGAGTTTGTTTGCAAACGTTCACTAATGCACTGTGAATACAACATCTATAATAGTACATCATTATTGTTACTGGTAAAACAGCGTGGGCATAGATACTCCATTAGTATAGGTAAAGCAGCGTGGACGTTGAATCGCATCATAATTATAAAAAGAATGAGAGAGGAGGACAGAAAAACAAATGAAATAAAATAAGTAGGCATAAATGTTCTTCGCTCCGCTTTACTCTTCCTTCAACTGTTAAGCGCATTTAACTTTAAGCGCATTTTGGCATTGCGCGACGAATATACGAAATCCAGAGCATTAAATATTAAAGAGAATAAGCAAGTTAAGACTGTAACAGAAACCTTAAGACCTACAAAATTTTTGTTTTTGTTCTCAGTAGTGCGTAATATGATCAAATTTAGTATTCTCAATGTCATGTTACAGGTCCAACGTATTATTCAGAACTCTAGTTGGTTATAATTAGTTACATTGTTTACCATTTTTTTACTATTTTAAATTTCCACTCGTTTTTCTTATTGCATTTTAACCTTTTAGCCCCCTTTTTCATCTTTTACCAAACTATGTAGGGTGCTACGAGAGAGGGGCTAGGTTTCGTGTTTAATAATATCATAGTATTACTTTTCAGTGTTGCCGTCCTTTTAAAACAACTGAAACAGTTTGGTTTTCGCACTAGATTTTATTACGCCTTTCGTTCGGGCAAACTGTATAGGGCCTACTTCTTCATGTTAATGTGTATCGAAACTGCAAAATGGATCCTCAATGTAGATCTGATATTAATTTCGACCACAGCATTTTCATCAAAGTGGATGGGATTTCTATTAATTAGACATCGATAACTACACGAATGCAATAGGCGTTTATTAACTTACGTGGGAGAAGTTTGTGGAAAATTTATGCCAGGTCTCTCATAGTTGATAATTGGCGATTCTGCACTGATTATCCAATCGTTTGCTATTCCACATTCGAAATAAGGCGCCGAAAACTTGTAGGGTGACGCTTCCGGTGGTCCAAAAACCGTGATGAACTTTTTCGGTTTAAAAAGTTTTTCTAACACAACATCATATCTAACTGGCGGTGGCATGGACCTGGGTATCCACTTGCTGAACCACGCCTTAGGCCATCGGTATCTATCACTGTCCGTGTACCCGGATGTAGTACCAACACCGATCTCAGATCCTTTAAAAAATTCGTACAATGGATCGGGTCGCCGAACGTATGGGAAGAAGTCTGTTTTAAAAGTGGGTGCATATGGATTATCTTGATGATACCAGTTAGGCCAAAACGATTTGCGGTTAAATACAGCACTGCTACCAGTGGCTATGCCACTATAGGTTGCTAGATCAGCCATGGCTGAGTAATAGTAATACAAAAAGCCTGGCTCCTCATTTGTAATGTTAGCATGTTGGAGACTGAAACTATAGAAGAAAGCTCGATTGTGCGCCAATTTTGCTGAGGCGCTGAGGTATTCTTGATAATGCTCATTCTCTCCTAACGGGTTTCCTGGTACTCCGTACACCATGTTTTCATCCAGAACTATTCTGTCGGGATTGTTGTCTAGTACATTCTCACAAGTTTCTGTGTTGACTGATTGCAAATTACTTAGGCCTTTGTCGAAACCATCTTGAGCACGAGCACATAACACGAATACGCAAAAGAATATCGTCCAAAGCTTGCAAATTTTCGTAACGCACGACATTTTGAACTGCAGATAACTGAATGTGACTAACTAACTTAAAGTGTAGACGTCACTATTGCACATTTATTATCATTTCACAAACACCTGCAGATTATAATGCTATCCCGATGATCGCTATTGTTGTATGCAGCTTCCTCTAGTGCCAGTTCTTAATTCCCTACCAGGATGCAGGCGTAATCTTTTTAATATTGTCTTGCACTTGGAATGTTAAAATTTCGACACCGTGTATTACGTGTCCATGTTCACTCACCGTGACAGCTACGCAGCTGACCCCGAGACATTCTGCTGAATAATTCGCGTAAGTATGCCCACCGAAATCTCAGGTGAAAATGGCATGGGTTGGTGGTGCGCCGGACACGGTTAGTGGATAGAAGGACAACCTAAACCGGTTATTCGTGAGGTAACTCAAGGGCAATGGCCCAGTTCTAAAAATTCAACCCTTCAGATATTATAGTTCAGATCACTGCGTGGTTTATATTACTGGTGGTGGTTCTGTCAATCTGTTTGCTCTAATATTTGGGTAAACCTATGCAGCAGCTTTAGCACGCGCAGATATAATGTGAAAATTCAAGTGTTACAATTGGACAGGTGGTGACAATAAGTTTTTTTAAAAATGATAATGAAACATCGGTAACGCTTAGGAAAATCACACCAAACATGGTACCGACTGCAAGGTGTCAAGTACATGCGATATGCATGTTGCTGTTAGTAAAAGCTGTAACTGTTTGGTGCCAAGAGGAAACGACAGAATCACCTAAAATGATAGTGGTTGCTGTAACTCATCCTATGGAAATGAAGGAAGAGATGGTAGTGAAAACAGTATTAATGCCAATGCATAATGATTCTGAGGAAGAAATGACAATGCAAGTCAAATCCGTTGTGTATCCTTCCGTACATCCAGTTACAGAGACTGTTCACCCTGCACGTGCTCCCACAAATCCCACTGATCTGAGAGGGTTGGGAGTTGGCTTGGCACCTGGACCTGGATCACGATTATTCTCAGGAAGAAAAGAAACGGGAAAAAAGACGACAACAACGCGAAGTATTACAACAGCAACAATGACATCGGCAACTTCCACCACACCTCGTCCCACGCCACCTACAACTGTATTACCCACTTCCTCCAGACGCTGTGGAGCAATTATTGAACTAGATCGTGGAGAAATAATTAATCCCGGATATCCTCTTGGTTATGATGCTGGACTTGTCTGTTTCTGGAACATCACAGTAAGCCGTCAGGCACCTCGCATCAAACTAGAATTTCCCAGGTTAAATATAGGACTAGATGACTTCATTGAGTTCCGTGACGAACGTGGACAAGTATTGAGGAGGTACATTGGAAGTGAGAAAACTAAAGCATTTGTGACTAAAGGGCGGACTATTACAATTCTTTTTATGACGAGGACACAGAAAATAGATAAACATTTTGTCCTGACGTATCTCGCGTCTTACGCCAAACCCACAGTGGTGGGATATAAGGCACCGTACAGTCCAGTACAATACATCACAAATACAGTTGGAAATATCACGACAACAAATTGGCCGCTGCGCTACTACAATTTAGAAGACAGACTCTGGGTAATAAACGGCGACCCTACACAGATAGTTACTCTAACTGTCTTTGGTCGTCATTTTGAAGTAGAACAACAATATGATTATGTCATGGTAGGATATGGCGATCCTCTAGAAAACGTACTGTTAAATCTTACAGTAAAACTGAATGAAACTGTGGCATACAGCATTTCAAGTCCCACAAACAAAATGTGGGTTTTGTTCCGAACTGACGAAACAAGAACTGCCAGAGGATTTTATATGTTATATGACGTTGGCCCAAGACCCTCATCCTTGCACGAAATGGAAGCTGCCAGTGGGACAATTGAATCTCAAAATTATCCGAAGCCATACGCAACTAACAAGGTAAGTGAGTGGCGGATAAAGGTTCCAGATCACTTCTTTCCTCATGTGAGACTCAAGTTGACCCTTACTGACATGGACCTAGGTCAAGATGATTATTTGTTCATAGGAACTGGAGAGAAAGATTCAAAGGGAATGACAATGTTCAGAAGTTTCAGTGGTTCTGCCCAAGCGTATGAGATGAAACTGAATAAGAGATCCGCCATTGTGAGATTTAGAGCTGGTAATTCCACAAGTGTGGAACACAGAGGATTCAGACTAAGCTGGCACACATACGACGTGCCGGTTGAGCAAGTTCAGAAGGAGCAAGAAATGAAGGGAGTAACACAGAAGGCACCTCCCAAACCGTACGAAAATCCTTCAAAGAAAAATCGAGATGGACGTGGGAGGAGTAAAAATGATAAAAGTAATCCTACTGAAGTTACTACAACAGAACCAATCACCACAACGCCTCCCCCAGTTAACGGATTCGTAGTGGTTGTTGCAAGCGAAATATCGAAAGATAATTTCACTTCTCAAATGGAGCATTTCAAAAGTATTCTCGCAACGACAGCTCAAGTTTATTGCCAAGAGTATTCTTGCGAGGGACAAGCAAATGACATTAACAGTGATAGCGTTAAAGTGATTGCTACATCAAAAGTGCAAGAATCTGATGATGGCATTACTGAGAAAGTAGAAGCTACAATCGCTATATACTCTGAGCAAACTGAACACGGTTTTGCGTTATCCGATGTCGAATTGGTCGATCTTATCGAAATGAAGTCTCTAGAACTCCAATCTCAACTAGGCTACAAACTGAGCTTGTACAAAGAAGAAGAAGCAAATGGGCGTCTACCAAATTGGGCTTTGTTGACAATTGGCATCATGGTAGTGCTGTTTTTACTGTTTTTCGGAATTTTAGTTTATTCTGGTCGCAAGCGAATGAAACGAATGACTAAGCTGTATTCAAAAGACAAACATTTGGGCCCAGATTTAACGTTGTATCAACGTCCTTTGCCACCGCTCGGCTACAGGCACAGAAATGACCACATCAAAACAAGAATAAGTAGGGCATCGGCTTTGTCAGAAGCTTCTAGTAATCATTATGATAATCCTACGATGTTATTAGCGGAAATCAAAGCCAAACGTGACGCAGCCAGAGCGTCTAAAAACCAAATTGCAGAAGCAGAACAAACGGGTTCTTTAAAAAGTGTGTCACTAACTAGTGAATTGTCAACCTCGAGTAAAAAAATTGAAAAAATGTAAATACGGTACTGTTGAGTAATTGAAATAAGGCAATTTTCTTTATAAATTTGTGTAAATTATGTTACCAACCCACAATTATCTAAATTTTTATATCAAACTTGAAAGACAGGAACAGTGAAAGAGCAGGAATGCAGCCTGAATTTGACCCATTGACTTTCTGCTTACATTGTAGACGCCTTAAACCAATAGGTAACTTCGTTTTCGAGTGGTCAATGCAATCCAAAGTTCACCCGCTATACTTGGTTGTTATACTTGACCAATTATATTCGGCATTTCCAATGTTAGTTTGCTCTTAATTAATTAGTGATTGTAACTAATTAGATAAATTTTTATTTTGATTAATTTTGAGCCTGAAATATAGTGAATGATAAATTATTTATTGATTGACTGGTTGATTACTTCATACTCTGGTTGGTTGATTAATTAATTAATTATCCAAGGTATTTCAGGTTCAAAATTAATCAAAATCAAAATTAAAATTAGTTAGTATCACTCTAGTGGGACTAATCTAACATTGGAAATCCAGGATTTGGTTGTCCAGCTATAAGAGATGGACTTTGAACTGGAATGGCGATCTAAACATTTGCAAAGCAAGCAGAAGGTCCCTGGTTCAAGTTCTAGCTGCATTTTAACTTTTTCACATTTCTTTTTTTCAAGTTAGTTATCGAAAGTTAATTAATGGTAGATTTGTTACATCATTAACAATATTCTTGACATTAAGATTATAATAATTACAGCTTAATTTATTTACTAATTTTATTAAAATGGAAGAGAAGTCTTAGCTAAAATGTGATAATTAAAAATCAGTTACAGTTCATTGCTTTGCAGTCAGTTAAAATACTAATTGTAGGACGCGAAATAATTAAGGAGTAACTTCAAATGGCATAATTATTTTTAGTTAGCTTCTTTGTGGAAGCAATAACATGATGATGCCAAGCCAGTTTTAATGTTAAGACAAATAAAGCGAAAAGCATTATTTTCGAATACTTGCATTTATTAGCTTTGGTTTGACTCATTTTATTGATAGCAACTGTTTGAACGAGCCTTTAGCTTTAAGCTTTTTATTTATTGTGTGAATAAGAAATTTGCTTTAGAGGTTAAAGAGTGTGTAAATGAATGTGTGTGTGTGTGCGTGTCTAAATGTAATTAAATGTCTAGTTATCAAACAACAAATTGTAATTTATACCGTAATAAATGCATGCAGACATTATTACTTTTATTACAATGAAAATTCATTAATCTCTTTTCATTTCTGTATTGAATATTATTTTACTAAGCTGGACGTTTTTTCTCCATGTCTATTACAAAAGTGAGATTACAATCTAGGTTTTTCGGTAAATTTAAGCTATACTGTTATTAGCCATGTGGTTGTCGCCGTCAGCAAGTATGGTGCAACATTTCAACTTTCATTTATAACTTAATTGTACCCAATGACAAGCAGTAAACTTCTACCGATGCGAATGTGGGTTAAATGATCATTTTCTGCAATACCTGTGCTTGCATTAGCGTGCAAAATGCGGTTAAAATCTACAAAATATGTTAGGCACGGTCTAATTCATCTTAAAGTTCAAATGTTGTTAAACTGTTTGTCTGAAGTATGACACCAAACTCGAGTAACAATTGCACGCCCTATTATGAAGACCACGTGATAATTACAGGTCTAAAGTTGATATTAGTAGCAAAAGTGATTACGGCCCTTAGGGTGAACTTCAAAGTGAACTAACATTGTGTGAGAGCGATAACAATGACCGTGGCCGTGTAGCAGCTTACAGTTCTGTTTTAAAATAATAAATTTAGACAAAATTAAATTAATATAATTTCACAACGCTGTATTATTATTATTTTTTGACGAACTGATTCTGGCACTTCTATTCGGCTACTATTCGGCAACATCTAATGGCGCTGTAGATATCGTTAGAGCAATTTTCAATGGATTGGTTGTTACAATCATCAGAGCCTCCAGCCCCACAGAAGCCGGTTACAACCTCATCACTTCTTGGGCAGTGGTGGAACTTGCCATATTTCTCACATTGCCAGTGACACTCGGTGGTCACCAAAAGCCGGTTCCTCTGCAAGCACAATACAAAAAAGCACAAATTACACCAAACTGTTCAAGTTAGGCTATATTAATGTTTACTTCAGTTTAGTCATATTATACAGAAAATTATACACATATTATATAAAATATTATATAAACACATTATTATAACGCGAATTTACGAAGAGTCTCTCTCTCTCTCTCTCTAGCTCTCTTCTCCTCTTTTTCTCTCAGAACATATAAATGCCATGTGTGTGCCTTTTTGTACCTTCTATCTTATGTATAATACACGCAGTCTATTCGGGTATTATTTATTTAAACTTCAAAAAAACTCCAATTGATACACAGTGTGATTCTTGTAAACTCTTTCCGGCTTATTCGTCAATGACCTTGTGATTACTTATTGCAATGAAACTACAATGTAACCCTCAAATATGAAATGGGTAATTTGCCCAATTTTTATTAAAAGAAAAGCATTGTGTTGGAACAAAATTCAGTGACAGCCATCCACTTCCCAATCAGAATAGCGTATTCATATGGGAAGTTGCTTTGTACTATGTGTTGTATGTTGCATTACCTTCCCTGCTTCGTATGAAAACGCTGTCTGCGTCTTTTTTGTACCCATAATTTAATTATGAAATTTTTCAGTATCGTCACGCTTAAAGTCTATGAAATTAATTAACAGGTGGCAAGATTTTGCGTATTATTTGTATAAAATTGGGTGTGTCACACATTTAATAGAACTAACAAGTATGGCAACAGCCGTGTAACTATAATATTTGTGGTAAATTTTTTAGCAAGTTTTTCATTTAACTTAAGTATATTAAATAACACTATTTTTCATTTTTACAGTATAGCTATGCACAATATAAACCTGATGGCAGCTTTGTGAAAACGGCCCTTGTTAACAGCGAATTGTGTAACTAATATTTATTCACAAGAATACTTGGTCCTAATGAGATGTTGCCATCGTGAGATTGATCTCAAAAAAGATAGACACGGAAAATCTTGTTGCAAATAGTCTCCACACAAAAAATCTACTCAAAAACGAAAATTGATGTCAAAAATTCGTGTAAGTGTCATGGCGAGCTGAATTGCTTTTTTTATTTGGAAGAAAAGCGAAAGCTGAAGAAGTAAATACAGAGAGGACTAGAAATATCTGGGAACAAGAGGAACGTTAGTTTTTTGGCAGCTCATCTCATATTTCTAATTTTTATTGTACTTACTTCAAAAACACTCAAGCGTTTTGGGGCAGGCGGGGCCCCTGAGGCAATTACAACAAGGGAAACTAACAATAAGATGCTAAACTTCATCATCCTAAAAAATAAAAATTCACATAATACTGGGTGTTGCAAGAGAAGCAGCGCACTAACAAATTCTACAGGCATATTAACATCACAATGTAAAATTCATACCCACTTATACGGTTGAAAAATTGGAATAATGACATAGAAAATTTAATATTTTGATGTTATGATCATTTTGTCATTTTGTCATATTTCTACTACACTGTTTCTGGTGGCAGGCCTTTTATTACATATATATTACGTATTGCATATATTTCATGAAGCTCCGACTAAGTGCGCATAACTTTCATATAGAAAAAGGACGACACCAACAACCTAAAGTCCCTGTGAATATGAGAGTCTGTCGGCATTGTGACAGCAAACAGGTAGAAGACGAAATTCATTTTTTGCTTTATTCCTCCTTCTACAGCTGGTTAAGGCAAACTTTCTATTCTGATATACATCAATAACAATTTCATTAACATGAACGATAGCGAAAAGCTAAAATTCGCAATGGGGTAGCGATTGCGATTTAACTAAAATAGCCGCCCATTACATTTTGAAGTGTTTTAAAAAGCAATAAATAGTACTAACATGTAAATACTGATAATATTATTTATTATTTTTCATGATATACTAAATTTATATATATTTGTTATTTGTAATGTGTTTTTGGCTGCTATAGCTATAATGTAATAACTCTGTTTTGTATTTTTGCATTTTGTTGTTTTTTGCTGTACGTATGTCATTGTAAATTAATGTATGTGCTAATAATAAACTTTTATAAAAGTCTATAAATTTCTATATTTATATTTATATATAAATATGCGCACTTTTACATATATATATATAAAACAGTAATTTCATTTAACAGCAAACATATAGTGCAAATAGATCTAGGATATTACAGTTCATTTTTATTTCGTTTACAATTTACAAAAGTAAGAAGTTTGTTGTTAATAAATGGTAGGTTAGTTTAGTTGAACTATAAATACGCCGCCGCAAAGAGGATTGTACCCATACTACGATATAATCGAGACATTTCTCAGTTGAATCCTTAATTGTATAACGTAACATTTTAACATAATTTTAGTCGCGGCACTCATTTTAACGCAAAGTGTAGTTTCGTTTCATTACAACTAAGCTTTTTAGCTCAGCCAGTCAAAAAATTGTTTTTACATATGCTAACGAGACTACTAAAGCACAAAAACAAGAAATTATTTTCTAACTCACCTGTTTAATTAATTGCCTACCTATTGTGCAAAAAACGCGTCTTTTGCGTCCGTTCGCTACCTTACAACACTGTGACGCACTTTTATTAAACACACGAAAACTTTAAGATACTATCACTTGACCGTGTGGACAAACACAGCTGCTGAATACCATCATGTGCCTTCATTTGCAAGAAAAGCACGCCTTTAATCTCCTGTACATAAAATGTATACCTACGTTATTATGTTCTAATTCATGACATACTTATCCAGCTTTAATAAAGACAATTAAATACTAAAAAAGATGTGTCAACAGAGTGAAAATGTTGATTTGGTTCGTGAAAACATAAGATATGCAGAGTAAATTAATAAACCCATCGGTTTGTGTATAACCAGTTATTAATCTAATGGCTAATTAATTGAGTCAATGATTGGTTATATATAAACCGATTAGTTTAGTAGTTTATTGTGCATATCTTACGATTTCAGTGATATATCAAACTAGGCTTTACTCGCACGATTAGTTATATAAATAGGTGTGAATAAGCGTTTAGTCTTATTGCCTCATCAGCACAGAGCATACTGGGGCTATATTCAAATACTGTGTCACATTACGCAAGGGCATTTATTTCTGGTTGATTGAGGTATTGATATATTCCGGTACTGTAGCGGAACAACGATATAAAATAATGGCAGATGAGCATCAAGTGGATGATCCACTTAAGCCCCGAAACATCTTCAACTATTGACAAGCACTTCTTTCTTCAGTAACAAATTCTTGTATCTTTGAATTGCTTTTGAATTCGCTTTTACTCTTTTCGTACCATATAATTGGTGTAAAAGATAATGTTAGCATAACGTGATACTTAAGGTGTAGTCTACATCTAGCTAAATAAACAAGGGTGAGAATGTTACATCTGTTCGGTGCTGAACCTCACTAGTCTATCCCGTATCTAATTTTATTTCCAAACGGTACTGAAACAGCTAACTTGCTAAGTGCGGTAAGAACAATTTCAAAACAATTCGTTGTATAAAGATATATTTAACGTTTTTTACGTTGTTTAGACTTTCACTATTTCTTATCATCTAAGCTACAATCAAGTAAAGTGACAGTGCTTTGAGAACTTGGAGGTCTAATTTTTGTTTATAATAATATACTCATTTAACAACATTGTAATCATTTCGAGCAGGTGGACAAAAGCCAAAATGAAGGCTCTTCCAGTCATTGCATTGCTTGTTTGCGTCTACGCAGTTTCAGCATCAGTGAGTCTGTTTTTACTAGTTCATTCATACCAAATCTGTTATATCGCTGTAATAACATCGTCGCATCCATTATATCAGTATAATTAATTGTGAATAGATTTATTAACACTTGCCAATTTATAAAGAGCATAAACGTGGTAAATGTTTCTAGGTGATTATGTGATTTTTTTAAACTATTATTCCTACAATCAGCCCGTGTTATTAACCAGTTCAATGAACAAATCGAATACTTAACTAGTGTTTTTTTAATATTTATAATTATCCAGATGGAGATGCGCTTATGGAACAACTATCATTGGACATTGCAAAACTATATTTAAGTACTTGTTCCTTTAAGCAAAGAACTTAGCACAGTAAGGCTTATTCTTTTAGTGGTGCGTAGTAAGTTGCTGGTATGAACAAGCAAAAATATTTTGTTTAATCATATAGTAGGCCCACTAGTTCTTAATTATAATACGGGAGGCCCGTGTGTTGACTTAAAATTTTAAATAAAATTTTTATTTTTGCATGTTACTCGTCACAGATTCCAAGCACAAGACAAATAACCATGGCAAATTGCCACTGGAAGTGCGCTGGTTATGGAGAGTTTAACGGATGTGATCTATTAAAAGACGAAGTATGTGCAAGATTAACAACATATAAACTCTTTTATTAGTAGATTTAAGGGTCAATGTAGTAAACGCAATAAAACAAATGTGCCCTAAATTGAAACTGTTTACTGTGTTGCGGTATACTCAGAAAAATTAAGACTTAAGTAGTATGACATCGCAGAAATAAGTTTAGTACATGGAAGTGAAATGAATGAAAAACTTCAATACTAGTAATAGTAAAGTTAATTGTCATTGCACTGCACATATGATTGGCTTTTTCAAAAGAAAAATACAAACCAGCCTAATAATCGTATCCTCAGACAAATATTTGAATAATGGGCAAAGAACTTGTACTGAGTCTGTAAAAAGTGGTTATTTTAGATTTGGTTTGAAAATACATACATGTGAATTCGGCAGAAAATCGGTTCTTCCGATTGAATTCGAACTTTAATTGACTTGACTGAATCTAGCGTACGTGAGCGTTTTTTATTTGATTTTAGCGCTTGATTTAGGGTTATTTGATTTTCATTTTGACATTTAAATTATCGTATTAATTTTAAAAAAGTGGTAAAAGCCACAAAATTACAAACATAATTGAAAAGTACTAATGTACTAAAGTATGTAGTTCAGAATGTACTAAAGATATAGAATATTTTATATGACTTTTAGTACAATGACACAACCATAATGATATAATTTAAATAAACTATACATATAGGCCTATATGTAGAACTACATTAAAAGAAAATAGGGCGTACAAATATACGGTTATATACAAAAAGTTAAGAAAGACATGTAACAGTCTTCCGATTTAATTTCAAGTAAATATAAAATTGAATATATCACATGACTCCTGTGTTTACATTTTCTTTTGCTAAAAATAAGCTTCTGATTTTGGTTAAATAAAATGTAAAATCTAATACAAAACTTCAATAATTAAGTTATTTATTGTTTTACAGGTGATGACCGGCGCCTGCGCATCGGGTCGGAATGCTGATTGTAAGTGGGAGAATGGCTGCCCCTGGGACAGTTACACTGCCGTGCGATGCTGTCAATTAATCGTCTACTAAACAAACTTTAATTGAAATTAGATTGATGAATTATTCCAGAATTACATGACGACTGTTGTCATGATGAACGTTTTTGCTTCACACTCGTGCTCAGTTTATCTATAATATAGGATTAATACACAAGCGTACACATCTTTCATTTTGATCATAACCTAGATCGTATGTTGTTTGTAAATTGACTTAACATGAAGGTAATTTACATATAATAGAAATTGTATTCAGAAACTGTATTTGATTTTTTTGTTTAACGTCGTCTCTAATGTGCTAGTGACATATTTATGTCTTGTCCTAGTAATGTTCGATATCATGTCAATTATGCTAATACAACATTAAACTAGTAATGTTCGATATTATGTTAATTATGCTAATGCGACATTAAACCCTTTTCACACTGCATGCTATGTTGTATCTTCAATTGAGAGCCCTATATAACCAAACACAAGTTTTTAGTTTTACCTCATTAACTTTTTTCCTGTTTAGTACTTATATACAAATAATGACACCATTTGTGCGACCTTTGCATTAAATTGGACAACATTACATTATGTCAGAATATAGGCCTAATAACTCTGTTAGTTAGTGAGTTGACATTCGTCAAATTCGTCATTCGTCAAAAGATTACAAAAGAAAGAAAACACATGTTCTAAGCCGATCTATCTGCATCTATACAAACAGTTACTGGCAAAAACGGCAAAAAATGTAGGTTAATGACTTTTATATTGCGACTTTAATATTTTTATATATTTTTGCTGTGACGGTGCAAAACTAACGCAGTATATCTTTCTGTAAATTCCTAATTAGTTGCCGTGTCAACACATTTGTGAAAACTCCATTTCGTTTCTCCAACATATATGCCGTATGTAGTATACATTCTGAAGATACAATATAACTCTGCCGAAAGAGCAGTCTAGACTGAAAACATAGAAATTTTTTCCAAGGGTTTTGCTCCGTTGCAGCAAAAAATTAACCACGACTAATATTGTCGTTTGTAATCTACGAATTGAATTGATTACGTTGAATTGAATTGAATTCTATAATTTAATCACTTCATAAACTGAATGTATATCGCATCTCATTTGCAAGAATTAGAAAGCATATATTGTATTTCATAACAAATTTATTAAATTCCATTTAACAGAGTTAAAGTAATAAGCTAAATTTAGAGGCACGTTATTTACAATAGCGGTAACCAACCCGTGAAATACAATTAGTTGTAATTATTCTAATGCTGCGTACAAAACGAATTTACATAATTTTGTATATCAGTTATAATTAACTCACATATATATATATATATATAGTAGTAAATACAACAAATCAACAATATTATATACTGCGTTTATATTATAATAATTCTAATTACATATAAAATTATATATAGTTGAAATGGCTAATTCCCTCATCGCTCTACTGAGCAGAAAAATGCATCGAAAATGCTGTGATAATTAGTAAGTCTTTGTCTCTCTCTCTCTCTCTCTCTCTCTCTCTCTCTCTCTCTCTCTCTCTCTCTCTCTCTCTCTCTCTCTCTCTCTCTCTCTCTCTCTCTCTCTCTCTCTCTCTCTCTCTCTCTCTCTCTCTCTCTCTCTCTCTCTCTCTCTCTCTCTCTCTCTCTCTCTCTCTCTCTCTCTCTCTCTCTCTCTCTCTCCCTCTATCTATCCCCCTCTCTCCCTCCGTCTCTCTCTCTCTCTCTCTCCCCCTCTCTCTCTCTCTCTCTCTCTCTCTCTCTCTCTCTCTCTGCACCCCTTTCTCTTTCCCTCTTTCGTGCGTACAAACCACTCGCTCAATCGATATTTTCTACTTTTTTAATGTGTGTATAAATTCTGATACTCAGAAATTTCATAATTTTAATCTCAAACTTGTAATGACTATAAATTCTGATACTCAGAAATTTCATAATTTTAATTTCAAACTTGTAATGAGTGAAATAAGAGCAAATTTTAAATGATTTGGTATGACTACTCAACTAATTAGTTAGTGACTGGTTACTGTTTTTGTAATTTTCGCTATGATCAACTCCATTTAACCATCTAACCATAAATATTGCCACATTTACTGTTATACTCTTGAACTCAGAGACACGAGAAAATTGATACTGTCCAGTAGGTAGTAGGGAGTAGGGATATGCAAAAAAGTAAACATTCAATCTGGTATGTCCATAAAGACAACAATAGAAGCTTTGAGTCCTCTTAATCGTGCAGCTTCAAATAGCAAACTGCCTGAGCCTATAATAATTAATAAACATATACGTCTTATAATAGGCATATATACAACATGTTACATAAACTTTTAATTAAGACATTTAATGTGGAAATAATATTGTAATTTTATCAAATGCATGCGTTTGCACAAAGAACAATATATACACAATAATAATTAATACTTGCGTTGTATACGGAAAGACAACGGGGGAATGCATCGATTATTAACAAAAGCAGGTAAAACGACATTTACATAATTTACAATATACAAGTATAATAATAATTAATCGTATTAATTAGTACGTATAAAAATTTCTGTAAATTACATAATATGGTAATAAGACGCATTATTTACATATTTTACTTCTCACTTTACATTCAAATGATTATGTATAAATGTAATTAAAAAAAACCTAATTTAGTGAAGCAACATAAATTTTTCATAAAGAATTTCGGGCTTTTAGTGTCAAGATTTCCTGCACTGGTTCGTGTCATGATCTACTATCATATAAATATGATGCTCTAGCTTTTTGTGTTTAATTGCAAGAGCGGTAATAAAGTTGTCATGCTGATCCGGTTTTCTCATTCGACTAACTGGTATGGTCTATTTGCAATCCATATTCGTTACTCACCGGTAAACGTATGATGGCATCAAGGGAAATTAGAGAATACTAGTAAATATTAACATACTAAATAACATGATCTTTTTTTCATTTCCAAGTGCACAAGCTAAACGGCTAAATTTTGCAAATACTCTTGCTAAGAATGTAATAAGCCATCTACATTTCCAAATACAAATAATGAGTACAAATATTAATGAAGTATATAGTGCAGCAGACATTGTTGCTATTAAAATGACTACTGCCTAGAATATCTGGAAATGTGAATGTTAATATATCATATTTTAAATGATGCCTTATAAAAGTTAAGAAATAATACAGCTAATAGGATCAGAAACAAGACAGTTTTATAGTCAAATTGATTAGTCCTTATAATTCATTGAATATTCAAAATCCTTTTAACCAAAACAGCAAACAAACAAATCTATTAGCAACTTGTGTATTTATATAATTTATGCGTATGCATAGAATTTTCAAATTTTAATTATTTAGCTGAGGCAGAATGTTTTGTTTTCTAAACAGTACGGCATTTTGTAAGCTAGATTCTAACACTCAGTGGCATGGTTCACCAACATTAGATAGTTGTGGCAGAACTGTAACCTAAACAAAATAAGTTCCCGAGACGAATCAGTAGAGGAACCTTAATCAAAAACATTCAGGTGACAGATGCATAGATACAGGTCTATACAATACATATCGTCCCTCAGCATTACAGGATACTTTCATAGTGTCAATAAAAATACCTAATTATATATAACATTCTTTTCAACGGGCCTGCATTTCTTCAGTTTGATGCCCAAAAAAATGAAATCCTCATTTTTGTTATACATACCCAAAATAAAATCGTCAAGACATCTGACTATCAAATTATCTACTGCTCAACATAGTGTTTATATAATTTTTTTTAAAAATCATGTGCATTTGTTTGTCAAAGACATAATATTAATGATAGCTGCCACTTTATATGATCACAATTGACCTATTGTGTAAATGTGAATGCTTTCCTGTCAAAAAGTTAGTTGACAATACATTGTTGATAGAATTGAAACGGGACAAGTGTACTTTTACTTTGCAGCAACAGATGGTGCATCTGATATTAAATACATGATATCCGTGCACGTAACATAAAAAGCTGTAATGTAGGTAATGACATGGCACCATCTAGGATTATAGCAGAAGAAACAGCAATTTTAACTATAAAAAACAAAAAATAATTTTACACATCAATACTGCTATAAATCAGTAGTGGTCGTCTCCATACCTGTAACTTCCATAAACCTGTTCAACTGTTCAAGCTGCACTTTATTCAGGGCATTTGCTGTGGTACTTGCACATTCACTGGAATCATCCAAAGTGACATTAGCCACTTTTGGCTCACAGGGTGACTGTGGCAATGATTGGCTAGAGTCTTTGTTGTTATTTGACAGCCGCTGAGAGTTCCACTCATTCTCAGCAGCAGGCTGATTCTGGTGTGAGGGTTCTTGAGTTAAAATACCATCTAAATCAATACTCTTGCCAGAGTCAAATGATAATATTGGAGGCACAGAATGATAGTAATCACCTGGAGATTTCACTGGACTACCAACAGAAGCACTTCGTTTGGTAAATAGGTCTAAAATTTTAGCACCACGAGCAGATAAACTACGCAGGCCTACTCTTGATTCACTTTTTTGCTTTGGTTCACTGGGTATAACTTTTAGATGGATGCCTGACATGTCCGCATTTTTTGTATTCAATAGTGGATATTGAGCTGAATCAACAGAACTTTCTGACATATAGGAATCATCTTCGGACGTATGTCGAATTCGACTGTTTGGCATCTTTCTTGAGAAAACATTGCCACCCTGTGAATTAATTCTGTGTGATGGAATTGATGGAGGTCTGCTGTTAACAGAGCCATCAGTTTGCAGTGATCCATGCATCTGTTCTAACACGTCACCAATTTGATTAAAAACTTCATTTTCCATCGCCGATGAAGCATCAGATGAAAAGAGCTGATGTCTTCCAATGAAAAACATGGGTGAACTATGGCGTCTGCCATCTTGTTTTTCTTTTACAACATTTGGCCCCGGAGAACTAAGCCGTCGCCGTCGCATGATGGGTGTGGTGTCCTCTGAATTATTATTTGGCATCACTTTTAACATTTGTATCACCATTTTTAAGTCTGAGCTGAGTGCTGCAACGTCTTGCGTCAAGTTTGCAACTTGCTTATCTAAGCGATCAACACCAGAACGAGTGTGCTCAACTTCTTGCCGTAATTCATGCAAGGATTCTACTGAATTAGAATGTTGCCGTTCTCGACCTAGAAGGAAAGAATATTGCCAACATTACAAAGGTAACCTGTACAGTAATGAGCAAATATTGTTTCAAATTGAAAGACAAAATGTTGCACGAATTAAACTCTGACTTGATATCATCAAATAGTAACAGTAACAATAGAAAAAAACCAACTTTGTAACAAACTAGGCATTGTTGATATGGAACGTATATTTGATAAGTGATTTCGTTTCCAGTCGAAACCAGCTCTTCCCATTTTGGCAGATTTAGATCTCTGCATGTTGTACTTGTCAAAATGTCTCCTTGCTCTTGACAAGGGAGGAGTAGGTATTTCCTCCATGTCTAATCTGTAAGTACCAGAAAATGAGTTTGTGAAGTCACTTTGGAACAAAAATAATGTTTGAGGTGGAAAACGTAATAAAAGGTTAATCACGAAACAGCCCTAGTGCAGAAATAAAAATTTTGCAGGACAGCATTTTTTTCTAATCATTTCTTTTACAATTTCATACACGTAAGCCTATATGTGCAGCTGTTCAATAAAAGAATAAACACCGAAGAAGTTCAAATTAGCGAATAACACCAGTTTTTATAGCAAACAATTGGGCCTTTTTTAATTCTATGGGTATTGTGGAAAAAATTCGGAGCACAATATGGAATCATAAAAAAAGACGAAAATAGTTAACCAAATGCAAATTTTCTCATTTCTCATTTCTCATCTAGTATTAGTGATTATAAGTTTGTATGATGAAGCAATCGATCGTGTTCTTGTCTATTATAGTTAAACAAAGCTAAGCTTGGTTAGTAAATGAATGAGTGACTACAAGGGAATGTTTTTGTGTGACCTGTTTTACTTCTTTTCCATGTTGCCTATTCCTACTCTTTTCTAACATTTAGGTATATATTATCAATGCCTCATCCTAAATGCCGAGAGAATTTTTTTATAACATCCTAACCTGCTTTTTTTCTGCTAAAACTATTTCCAGTAGTAGGTCTTGCCTAGTGCAGCTTGCTAACATATAACCCAATATGATTAAATAATGGATTAGGACTTTAGATGCCTTTGTACTGTACATTCATTGTTCTTGACAGTTGTAAAAGGGTCCAGTTGCAGTATACTGGGTCCATTTGCAAATTCCCTTTCATTATAAAGACATTCATACACTTCAGTTATGATTATTATTTGCTCTACTCTACAGCTGGACACATTTTAATGGTATTTCAGTAAAAGCCCTATTTCTGATTGTAAGCTCAAATGACCCTTTTTTCTTCTAACCTAATATGTGTAAAATGTACCAGAAAGTTTTAATATGTTGCTTGCATGATAAATTAAAATAGTCCATTTTGACTATTTCTATTACGTTATATAATATTACACTATTAATGGATTAAGCTTTGCATTTTGTTAGGGTAATTTATTCTTCCTCGGTTATGTTATTGGTACAATAATTAATTGTTAGCTTTAATTTGGTTGACTCATTCACTTTTTACCTGCACTCATAAGCTGGTTTCGATTTCGGCGATGCCGTATTACTGTTCGTTGGAGACAAAACAACTTTTTCCTCATCTTCGTCTTTGTCTTCATTTTCTTCTGTGATCGATGGAAGTACCAATGTTGGACCACCATTCAGGTCAGAATCCTTTAAAAACAGGCCAAATTGGTTTAACTGCATTCATATGCAGAGACATTACCAATAGGCTAAGTGGGTAGCAAATTTTGAAGGGCACCAAATTTTAGGTCCCTCTATGTTAAAAAATTCTTATTCGCCTCAGGAAATCCATATATCCTGTCATATTTATGTAAGCATGCATTTTATAACATACAACATAAATACGTAAACATTTTCACGTGGGATGAGTTTCACAAGGAAGAAGTACCTTATCTTCATATCCCTCTCTTAAGTTAAATGTTAGATCATGTGGAAGTTCTTTTTGAAATGCGCTTCCAAAGTCTGGATACCATTTTAGTACCTCCATAATGCCATCTGTTATAATGGAGAAAATGTCATTAGATACAAAGCTGACAAAGAATAGCTAGTCTTTACCAAACAAACAACACTCAAATTACTGTCCAGAATTAATACCAGTAGCTAATTAAAACATACCAATATTTACACACTGAAGATCACAGTACGTCAATGCTTTCACATCCCCTATGCTCTTCACTATTGGCGATTCCAGATCCAAGTCTGTTCCAAATAAGTCTCCCTTACCTGAAAAAAATTAATAAAAGGACAAAATAAGAACTTTGCAGCAAATAACCATAAATTTTAGTGGAGAAAGATGCAAAAGTACATGTACACGTATATCGTACCATTTTATTTTGGCAGAGTAGTAAAAAATCTAGTTATCTCATTCCTTTAGTATTTCCTGTGTGACTGATATCGCTATGCTGTGCTGATGCTGATGCCGTTGTTGTCATTATCATTATTGTAGTTGTTGTGATCATTGTTGTCATTGTTGCTGTTGTGATTTATAAAATGGATTTCCGCTAATCAATATCCACAATAATTTACTTGCAGTTAAAAAATCTCACTTGAAATGGTAAGTAAAAGAAAAAAATTAACAGTAACAGTTGAAGGAAATTTGAATGTCCTTGAGGATAGACCAAAATATTTCCGTGCAAAGCAGTGCACGTATACATGCAAAGGAAAAAAACCAATAAATTTTGTAATTTCAAGGCAGCATTGCACTGTAGCTAGTTGATACCCCAAATCAACCATGGATAAGGGTTGAATAAAATTGCATTACATGTGATTCAAAAACAGTTATTAATGAACATTTAATGACGCCCTAAAACTGGTCCATTAAAGTATTTGTGTGCCACTCATTCCCCTATATTACCTAATATAGCGACTACCATGTCTCCCTTGAGTATCTCCATAGATCCATTCATTACGTAGTATAGATTAGTAACTGCGTCGTCCTTTTGTATGAGAAATTCTCCTGGAGCACAGAATCTACAAATGTAATGTATAATGTCAGCAAACGCTGAGGTAATTACGTAAACATTTTCACATGGGACCTCCTTGAAATCAGAAACTTGTGTGGTTAAACCACGTTTAGAATAACTGGCTCAATTGCATTTGCTATCTACAGTATTACTTTGTAAGAAGTATGGTTCAAGACGTGTTCTTGTTTTTGTAGTTACAGCAAACAGTTAATTCAAAATGTGTGGTTGGATTTCATATTAGTGACTGATACCAGTTTAACTGAGTGATTACTGTAATACGGATTCAGATTTGGAAAAACTAAAAGATAGCTCATTAAATCGGAGCATTTAAACTTCATTTTATTTAACTGTATCAATATATAGGTGTAATTGCATTATAAAACACTGAGGGGATAAAGTGAGTTTTTACCTGGGTTAGAGCCAAAAAACTAATTATTGGCTACAGTGCTAAAAGCAATTCACCTACTGGCAGCTTTCGCGCATGAAGAAGAAGAAGCTGATTACTCGCCTGTGACTTATTTTCATCGCCATGGATTTTAGACATCCATGAGATGCTGATTCAAAAATGGGTAGACTGAGTATTTCCTTGTGCAAATGCATACAGATGTCGCCTCTAAGTTCATCTGGAAATGCTTTTAAAATCTGGAAAATAAATCGGATAAGTGCAGTATAAACGCCAAACCATTCTTGTTTTGTACGCCTTGCACCGCCTATATGGGAAATTCTTTAACAGGCATTTGTTTCCTTATTAATTCCTTATTTACTTCCAAACAATATTAACACATGGTCATTAGCATTCTGGCCATATACAGAAGCGTATTTATCTGTAGCCTAGGCCGCCAAATTTTGTAGGTCAGTAGATTTTAGGGGCTCAGTGTTAAAAAGTTCTTATTCTCCTCGGAAAATGCATACCTTTCATATTCATACAAAGCAGGTACAAACAGCTGCACAGTTTAAGTGAAGTACTGTATAATGTAAATATGTGTAATTAACAATAACCACATACGTACTAGGTAATAGTGCTACGAATAACCGTAATCTCTTAAACTGAGGAGCTGCTGGCTTTGTTTAGATGAACAATACAAAATATTAAAGCAAAAAAACTGTAAATCACCTTAAGTTATGGATAGTAAGAACTCACCTCACTAGGGTCAATTCCGTTATTAACACTCCACGTGGTCTGAAAGTATTCCTGCATTCGTTGTTTTAGTTGTTTTGGAATGTGATGAAGCCTGGAAAATATTATTAAACTATCAATCACATTAATAATTAACCAATAATTAAAGCAGTCAGAAAGTTGATTAAATGGCGAAACAGATATTCAATTACTCAGTAGATCACCAGATAGTTAATCAGCCAGACCGGTCAGTCAGTCAGTCAGTTTGTTGGCTGGCTGGATGTCCACCAGCCACCAAACTCAATTATGTGCAATGTCCATAAGCAGTAAATTGTACAATAAACAAGAAAAGCTTACCTAAAAAAGTCTTTAAGATCCTTAGTTTTGGAATGAAAAAGAGATCGTCTGGAATACATGCGCTGGATGATGGCTGTCACATTACCAAAAACAACAGCATGCATCAAAGCTGTAAAGAACATGTTTGTTATCAGTCCAACTCATGTTTTAGGCCCTACTTGCTCTAGTCCACAACAAATGTTCCATGTTATAGTCCACAAAACACCAAGCACATGTAATTACTACATGTACCCAAAATATTCTAATATATTATACAAATTCCTAAAGTGTTTAAAATCTGCAAAAGGCTTAACCAATAATCAGCAAATGTGATATGGTGCCTATTTGGTAAGCAGAAGGTTGTGCTTGCGTTTCCATAATCGGATTTTGCTAGACTTACAAAGTCGCGCTACCTGATCAACGTACATATCGTATCGAAATTCATTATAAAACTTATTAAACTATTCGTTTGTTATTAAACTACGATATCTCACCGCCTATGAGCATGGCACATATCGAGAATATCTTTTCTGCATTCGTGTTTGCGGAGACGTTGCCGAATCCGACGCTCGTCAAACTACTAGTAGTGAAATACAGCGCTGCTATGTAAGATGTCTCCAGAGATGGGGCATTAATGGTCTTGTTTACTATGGGTTCATCAAGACGTTCTGCCAGTTCATATAGCCAGCCTGACACAAAACAATAAGAACAATGTCAATCTAGTAACGTAAACTGCAATAAAAGACGATCGGATTAGGCTATATAATGCAACACATACTTATGTATGATTTCAGTGCGTCAAAAAGATGTTTTGTACCATGAGTTAGTGATGTAGCCGCTATTTCGGCTAGCTCCAAAATATCTTCACTGTCCCGCTGGTGCGTATAGCCTACATCCCTTGTTACCTATGTTTTGTCTATTGTAATTCCTTACAAGCTCGGTTATACTGACAGACCTCAATGTCTCGAGAAAGGGCTTCGGCGTCGACCCTGTCGTCGCTGTGACGGTATTTTCGTCGTGAGAATCATATCAGCAACGATGGTAACAAGATCAACTTTGCATCATTTGAATGTATCATTTAGAAGTATGTATATGTATACAAGCACATGTCATTTTAGAAGATGTGAACCTTCGGACGAATGACTTGTAGCAGTGCCACAATTTCTTGAGTCTTTCGTGTTATATTTTCCTGTCTCAAGTAGGCCTACCTCTCAAGTTCTTATAGATCTATATTTAGAATGCCTAGTGAATTTTCAAAAAATCTTTCTATGTGAAATCAAGTTAGTCAGATAGATATTTCTCATCAAATAGTTTTAATTCTAATTTGTACAGAAAGGCTCGGTGCGTGAATAAGCCCATTACTGGTATTAAACTTTTATTATAGTCGGTGGATTTAAATTCTGGCTCCGTAAATGCTGCACCTTATTAAATTACAAGTCATTTTGCAACAATTGCCTGCACGTAAAAATGTTTCCTCTTTAGAACCATGCATCCAAACACCGTAACATTCTAAATAGTTTAATAGTCACGTTAGTAGTTTTAAGCACTTGGGGTTTGAACGAACATAAATGTCATGCTAAATCCAGCGGGATTTTATACACATGCTTAGTTTGGAAATCAGAAACAATTTATTGGATTCGTAGAGCTTTAAGCGCTGCCATAAAGCAGGTTCTATCTGCATCAGGTGGAACCATAATCAACAGAAGGTAAAAAATGAATTAAAAGTAAAATGCAAACCAGAGGACTTGTTGTCACAACGATATACGGGCAATTGTGCATCGGCGACGGACAGTACTTGTCAGAGGTAAGGTACCTACAGGTGCTAATTTCCCGAGACGTTGATCTGGAATATTTATCCAAAAGTGACATCGGATGTGTCGTTACAACTCATTTGCTTTTTAAAGTTAACTTGCAGTATGCTAAAAAGTGATAGGATAATCTCAACTGTAGAGGATTTTGTAGTCTCAATCAGAAAATGCATGATTTTTTTTCATCTAGTATTCCCCGAATGTACTTATTAATAATACGAGTAGTAACTTAACAGCACAAGCTTACATTTCAAATCTATAGTTGAGTCACAGTCTGCAAACTAAACATAACCTAAAATTATAGAAAAAATGAAAAGTAAAAAAATTATAGGTAGCTGACAACACTAAATTAACAAGTGCAATTGCTAGGCGTGCATAAGTGCAAGAAATTTCTGTGAATATAAAAACACATGCAACTCATGGCGGTCTGATAGCTATTAATTTTTTTCCGCGTAATGTACCTTAAAAGGCTCTCTGACAAAAGAAACGTTTACAAACATACGCTTGGGAACAGCAATTTTAGACTTTTCAAATCTTTCAAAAGTTAGTTTTCGCGCTGCGTCTTTTGATTCCGAGAAAGGCTTTATACCTGCTTTATGAATTATTGATCTTACACCTAACGGTTACTATAGCAACGTATCTTTTGACAGAGAAAATCTAAAACTAGTTGTATTGTTGTTGTTAAACCATCGAGTTTCGAAGAACAAAATGTCTGAAAATTTTTAAGATGTCTCAGGTGACAAATGTTTTTAGATGGTTTTCTCACTTTTCTTTCAGTAGGATAAACTCTTCACTGTACCATTTTCAAATAAACAAGAAAACAACAATCAACAGGGAACTGCATCAAGTGCTCAAAATGGCAATATTAAGGTCATCAATCGCCAGCTTGACAATAAGTCATTTCTACTGACTCCAGTTAAATCTCATCTCCCTAAAGTCGAGTAACAGTAAACTGCAAGGTCCTAAATTCAGTCTCAATTCTCGAGAGTTTGTAACAATACAAAAAAAACCAAGTAAAGTCTCTGGTCACGTCAAATAAAGGTCTGCTTAGTCGAAATGCAAGCCAAATCTAGTTCTTTCTGACACAAGCCAAGTCTCAAATCGAACTCACTTTTAGTGAAGTCAAATCAGATGAAGCCATTTTACATTTAAGTTCATGTCAAGTCTTAAATCAAAAGAAAAATCAAGTCAAGTTTTGTCAATAATTCAGCATTCTACCCAAACTTACCAACAGACCAGTTAGCGGGATGAGTCTCAATCTCCTCTTTGCCTATCACAAACCAAACGCAAGCTAGCCAGTGAGCAAGAAGAGCAAACATGGACATGAGCAATGTAAGAATGATGGCTGAATATTGCTGATATCTGTCTATTTTCTGCAGCAGTCGTGCTAAGCGCAGTAAACGCGCAACCTTCAAAAGGTGTATCAGCGTACCCTGGAAAACACAAAAGTCACGTAACGCAGGAATCCATCATGGCAAAATGAAGACGGTTTCAGCTTTGGTTAAAGATTTGTGGTTAAACTTTTAATAATAATACAAATAAAAAATTGTCACAAGAAAAACCATAATTAGAGTAGTGAATTAATTATCTCAAATTAGCTTATACAACACACAATGACGTAAGAAATAATATAGGTCGTCACAAAGCTTTCTCTATAGACTAGGTTTGTCTACTAAAGATTAGTACTTTTAATTCACACTTCTTTAGTTAGTTTTTCTTTCAGATTTAACAAAAACTCTTTCCTTCCCCAATTTCTTAGAAATTCCTTTTATTTACTATTTATTTATTCTGCATTAACACTCCCTATTCTTCTTATCCCAGACCCACAGTAAACTAGGTCGCTGTTTTTTACTAATTACTGAAACCAAGTAGACCTACTAATAAGTTTTTGCGGCAAAAATAGTGAAAGCATATTTTCAGTCGAAAACAACAGTTGAAGTATGATCATAATTGTGCCGACTAGATTTTCTTGGAAATTACAGGGCCGCGGTTTTTGCAAAATGCAATGTTCATTAATTACTATTCAAAGTTCGGCTAATGAATATATACGCTTTTAATTTGACACCCCATTAATTTCATTTTTTACAAAACTGAACAGTAAACAGTGACGCGATTAGAAACACTGCTGATTAAATGAACGTTGAAGAAGCCATACTACAGCGTCCTATGTAAAATTGTTAATTTCGTCTCAGCAATAAACTTAATGAAACCTTTCACCGTCATCAGAGCAGCTTAAACCGCTTTCGACTAAATCCTGATCATTTTTGCATCAGCAACGTACTTTGTTGCCATGGTAACAAACAAATTTACTCCTGTTTTGGCTTTTTTACAAAGAAATAAGAGGATTTATACTTTAACCAACTGAGTCGAGTAAAACATATTGCGCTGATCGTATTCTAAGCAACTCACGCAACATGCTTCAAGTGCAAAGGCAGGGTTAGAATGTCCAAACACAGCACCATAATATTGTAAATTGTAATATTTAACCACTGTAAATACCGTTTACTATTATTATATTATTATTATTATTATTATTATTATTATTATTATTATTATTATTATTATTATTATTATTATTATTATTATTATTATTATTATTATTATTATTATTATTATATTATCATCATCATCATCATTATTATTATTATTATTATCACTATTATTGTGTTTTATTTATTGTGCTGATGATTATACCCCATGTGCGGAGTTCTGCCTGTGCAGTTTTTCTTCATTGCAATGTATTGTATTGTTTATGTAATGTTTTGTAACTTGTAATGCAATTGTAATTGTATGGCTTGTAAATCGTCAAAAATGTGTATATTAATACATCTAATTTGATGAATACACGAATTCGTGTATCAGCAAAAACATGATACTTATATGTTTGTAGGTATTTGATTTTCCTACATAGCTCTGCTTTTGTTTTATCATTGTTGGAGATTTTTGTACATCAAACTATGCATCTTCATCTGGTATCCACAGAAAGACTTAAAGTAGCAATCAATGAAACACTGCATATTACGCCTTGTGATATTAGGTCGCCCAAAAATACTATATGAAATAGTTGCGACCATATACGTCTGTGATATAACTCTTACTTCTGTGGTATAACCCTCGTGACTATGACATAATTTTTTTCACTCTATGAAGATAGTAGAAAATGACTCATTATTATTTAAATGACGTTACAATATATTTTCTTAACCACTTCTCACGCCAGCAGAAAGGAAATATGGCGTTCTCGTAGATCGATCATGAATTTGTGAATAATATATTAAATTTACTAAGAAATAAACGTACTACTTTCACTTTGTCTGTGTGCCGGTATGGTTATTTAATGCTCAAAATTTCTAGAAAAACTACATTAGTTCCGCCTTCTTTAATTCTTCTAAGTTACTGAAAATTAGTTAAAGTTTGAGCATTACCGTATCTACTCGAAATGCATAAAGGAGATCAAATGGTATAGCAGCTAACAAATCCAACAGAAACCATCCTCTCATGTAATTGATAGCAATGAGTTTCTGGTCAGCTACAACCTGCCCTGATTTACTCACATAAGTAGTACGGAAATTAAGAAGTATATCTGAAATAACAAAGCAATTAGTATTAGCAAGAATTAGTAAGAAATAATTTTCACTTGGTCTGAAGAAATGTCGTAGAAGGTTTGCCTTCTAAAATCAACAAGCAGTTTACTTTTGTCAAAGACAAAACAATATAACTGTTTAGATTTGTTTTGGTTGTGTAATAATAGCAAAAGCAGCAACCAATATTATTCGCACAAGTTTATAACTAATATTCAAACATTTTTTTTCGTTGGCTTAATAAAGCCTAGTTATGAAATCCACCTTTTGTTCTTTATTATCAAGCACATCGCCTATAGGAGTACTCGTGACACGTTCAGAGAATTTTATTTTGTTTAAAGTTGGTAATTCGCAAAGTTGACTGGCGGTACACGGTACAGACCAGAAAGTTCATTTCATAATAAAAACTTGATATGCATCTTTATGATTCTGTATTAGGCTTAGTACAATGACAAACTTTTTTGTGCATACTTTAATCGAATCACCTTCCGAATTATAAATTATATTATCTTTCCACTCACCAACAATAAATATAATTTCAACAATAACGTCACTGTATATAGAATGCCTGATGTAACCGTCCCGAGTAATGAACGCTGCATTGTATGGCACTATTATGGCAACGTAAAAAGTACAGATGAGAATGATCCAGTCCCAAAACGTCTTGAAGGTTCCATAATGAGAAAGTATGAACCGAGATTTCTTTACTGCTGTTTTACCATACATGGGCACCTTATTGAGACCGGTCGCCAGTTTCTGTAACAAAATGTGTGTTAATAAGCAATAGTTATAATCTGCACTGTACTGAATCAGGTAAAAGATTTAAGTAAAGCATTGTAACTACTCTAGGTATTTTAGATTTGGAATTTAGTAATAGCGTTGTAGGACGTATTAAAGGTTTATGCGTGATTAAGAATAATTAAGAAGATCCTGGCAATATTAGTAAATTCTTAAATTAGTTTTATCTCAAAAATAAAATCCTAGACTTAAAACAAATAATCCTTTCATCTCGAGACTAGCTTTATACTTCAACTGTAATTCACTACAAACAAAACATCAATGCAGTACTAAAACATTGTACTGTTTATGCATTCTTATGGGGTTGTTTCCTTTTAACGTTGAAAGCATAAGCAGTATAAAGCAGTTGTGAAGCTTTATGTCTCAAAAAGTGCAAAATTCAGCTTTGTAGATGAAAGGAAGGAAATGAGGAAAATGGGTTTTGCAATTGTTTTTCCTTTTGCAACATATGATTTTAGGGCACAGCTGTTAGCATCTATCTGGTTCTGAACCTATGACGTTTTGATTTTTACGTAAATTATGAAGTTGCGCATCTTCCGAATTTTTGCCTTTTTCATAATTTTGTTAATTAAATTATCATCTTCCTAAATCTAGAACTAACGCAAACTTGTAATTTATTAGGTCCATAATAATTTATCATTGCCTGTTTAGTTCTCTAGGTGCCTTTAAAGCTACATGTCTTCTAAGTATCCATTGGGCACGTATGAAAATCATTATAATTGCATTTAATAAGCTTATTAACTGCAGATTGCTGCATTTTAATTGATTATTGTCGTATTTTAGCGGACAAATGAGTGTTCGGACTTCACATAATTCAATTGTCATTCTCATCAAAATTCGCATCTTAAATTACTTTATCGTAAATAAGAGTACATAGTTTTTTATTTTCATTATTATAACATGATCTTTGCATGTATTTTAAATGACAGCAAACTGCGTTAACAGATAAAACATTACACATTTGTGAACTTAATGATATAAACAGTTCCACAATGATAAATTATTGTTTTTGCTCAGTTTATAATCTCGATTCATTTTAAAAAAACGTGAACTAAAAGATTTTTAGAGCGGTTATTAGATTAAATAGGGAATATGCAATTTTTAAAGATGTAATAATTAGATGAAGTAGGTAATAAAGTAAACTGTGGCCACTGTGTGACTCTGTGATACGCATAGATTTTAAATAAACTTAGATGGGCGATGCGTCCCAAAGTCTGATTTTTAAATACGCCTACATGGTACCTACATGCATCTGTCATTGTGCGTAATGCAGGGAGTTCCAAAAGAAATATGGCAGTAGAAATGTTACATATGACAAAATTAATCTGGACTTCTGCATTATGACATCATAATGACTGAAAAAATATTATATTTTTATGTCGTCATTTTCAATTTTCCGATCATATAGTTTGGTATGCATATAGCATTTGTTAGTGCACTCATTCTTTTGGAACAACCTGTAGAACTATGTTAATCATTTCAAGCAAGTATTTTGATGAACTTATTCTGACTTTATGTACAGCTGTATTTGCAGCCTACTTTGATGTTTATTTTCAGTGTTTTTTTTGTAAACAAAATGTCTAAAACTCTCGGCGCAATTGAACCTATTATATCAATAAACGTTTCTCATCATGCGCTAGTAGAGGCCTTCGGGTAAGCGCTCGTCGCCAAGACTCCTGCTGACATTTCCATTTATCCGAACCGAAAATTTAATTAAAAATTTTCATTTGCTAGATGAACTGAGGATCATGATTGTCATGAATCATTTTGATCTTATAACAAAAGCCAATTTTGCGCCGAAATAGCAAATTTTGCGGAAATTTTTGCAAGCACCTTCGCGCTATGGAAATTATCAACCATTTTAGCGAAATGGAACGTGAAGACGTTGTCGTTAAATCAGTTATTTAAGGCAGTTGCGATTATTAAATTCGAGTTAAAAAGAACGTTTTAAATTAAGACATTTGTCTTGCAAATCTTCTGAATCAGGAACAGTAAGTTTTCTTGATTAATTATTAGCAAGTATTTATAATTTACTAACAAATTCAACAATAAAGAAGAAGAAACAGTATACACGTGCGTATTATTGTCATCATTTTGTCACACTTTTTCGTTGTCTTAGTATTCACTTGGTTACCTGTAAATATGTAAATTCTATAAATATTTTCTGTGTACTTTTATAATTTCAAATAGTTTTTATAATCATAGTTTATTTTCTTAAGTTAGTTCTAGACGATACTCTTACAAATATTTGTCAGTCGTATACGTTATGTGTGAATGACTGGTATGCTGGCTTTTGTACGTTTGTTTTGTATACGTAAGTTTTTAATTGACATTTGTGCACTGGGTATTATATCTAGCTATCTTACTAGCAATGAAATAGGCCAATTTGTAAATTCAATGAAAATTATCTATAGATATTACAATTTATTTACAAAAAGTTAATTATATGCACATTATGGCTGATATCGGTCACGATACTGTGTCATCGAGGAGCATCAATTGGAAATTTTTAGTAAAGCAGTTACATCTAAAAAGACGCAGAAACTTATGAATAGCCGCTCTCTTTTCAAATAGAGATTTGAAACAAATCACTTAGTTTCACGAATTATTTTTTCTTATTTTTTTTCTCAAGTTTATATATTTCGAATTTTTAAACATTACTCGTCGTCAGCAAAATATTATTATAGTGATAATAATTGCACAAATTAATCGCAAAGGTTAGTCGCTCTAACAAAGAGACATGCCAAAAAAATGAGAAAATCCATGTTGTAAGCTCAGATTCCCCAGTTTCACTGACAGAACAATAAGACAGTGCCTGATATAAACTGGTTCAATACCTAAACGTTGTGTAGCTATTCTGAATTTTTTGTTGAAGTGGACAAACATCACTTGAATATTACTCACATGGTTTAATTTTTGATTTAGTTTAAGCGTTTTTGATTTCTTCTGGTCCTGGTGAAAATGCCCAGATAACTGATACAAGACAGCCCTACTTCTCCGCCTGTCTGTGTAGTTGTATCCAACACCCAGATCCTCGTCATCGTCGTCATCATCGTCATCACCTTCGCTGCTGTGGCTATCTAAACGATATGCATAACAAACATCGTGGTACTCAAGTAATTTTCATGCTGTTAGTAACTCAACTCACAAGCGCAAACCAACAATTTCACGACACTTCTCTCCAAATCTGCCCCCTTCTCTCTCTTTCTATCTCTCTCCCTCTCTCTCTCCCTCCCCTCGCTCTCCCTTTCTTTCTCTCGCGCTCTCTCTCCTCCCGTACAATCACTTTTTTAGGATTCAGGCCTATAGCAATTCTGTAATTATGTAATTACTGCTCGCAAAAGTAGTAGGAGAACACAGAAATGTTACATATCAAAGGGATTCTCATATCATCTACAAAGGGCATCATTACAGCTTTCTCATGCGCATGAACCTTTTGTGAGTGCAACATTCAAAACCCCGCACTTTGATATTTCAAGTTCAGTTTTAATGCAGACCTGATGCAAGTCATTAGTTTTCTCTCATGTATTGAGCTGGCTTCTCACACTTGTTGACTTTGAGAAATTTCGTGTCTTACATGTAGCGAACACATTGCAAATAACGTATAATTTATTTACGCCGGGTATTATCGCAGAAAGGAAATCGGCAACAACAAGCAAGTATAGAATATCACAAGGTTTGTCAAGCAAGTCTTTCTGCGCAAAAAGGATAATCTTTAGCGGTAAAAAGTATGAAATAAAAAGAACCCATTTAATAATGGACCTAAACCTGAATAGCTCAATGGTCAGTTATTCTAAGCTAGTAAGCATCCACATTCCTGGTTTCCTAGTTTGTTCACTCTTTCATTCCTCGTAAGTATGTACGTATTTTAGCAGTCCCTCAGTAATTTGGTTTTCAATTTTCTTTTCAGCTAATCAACCAACAACGTTGATCTTGTGATAAGCTCTTACTCGGTAATTGAGAATTTCGAGTCTTATTTGAAGTTTTTGCAACATTTTCTTTTGCTACAATGCTGACTCTAGAACAAAGCTGACTGTATTTCGCAGCATGGTTATAGATGAGAAAAGAATGTGGTAGGTTAGTTGTAAATTAAAAATTGAAATCTCTGCAGTAGACAATGAACCCAAATTTACTGACAGAAAAAAATTCTTATGAAGTATTCTTAAAAATTCTGTGCGTACGCACAGTCAGCAAAATGTCATCCTGCTTTAAACGCTATCAATTTTTAATAAATTATCAAAAACAACGAGTGACTCATGGAGCACTCTACGTAATGTTACTTCGCATCATCTGACATGTACCTTCCATGCCTGGCATAGGTGGCAACTGCAACAGCTCTGACTGCTTAGATTTTGTCACATCTTTGTGTGAAGCAAGGAATAGCACAACGTCGCCTTTTTCATTTTTGATTGGCACAATGTCCAGCAAACACCAGAAATGCGATTCTGCAAGAGCAAGAAAGGAGTCAAGGTCAGACTAATTTATGAAAAGGGTACTTAAACCGGACAATTGTTTAGACTCAATCTCATTTTAATTTACAGTCCAAAATATGCGTTTTCTTGCATATAAAAGTTAGCAATTGTTTCTTACATTTGCATAATTAACTTAGAAAGTTAATTAACGGTAACCGAACACAACTATTGCTTACGTCAGAAACTAACCACAGTTTGAGCAATGACAGGCATCTTCCCTTGCGCATCAAGCACGTTTGCGTAAGTTTTACAGTACTGCTTAAACGCATGACGTCACGACTACGTCATATGAAGTAGTTGATGACCAATCCATGGTTATCATGGCGCGCGCACGTGACAAAAAGGCGCCGTTACCAATCTTAGTAGATTCACCGAGCCGCGCGTAGCTTTGAAAATTTAACGAAATTTGGGTATCCAAGGTAATTATTATTTAACGTAAGCTTTGAATAAAAAAAGCTATTGTAGTTTTAATATTTTAGAGCGTACTTTATTCTGAAGTAATGTTTACGCAATCGCCCGGTTTTCTTTAACAAAAGAATTTGTTATTAAGAGTTTGCAATACTTTCACAATCTTATTGGAAATCAGTTTATTCTTTGTTAAATTTTCTCCGCCATGACAGTGAATAACCCCAAAATCATAGTACTTAGATTCACCAAACTTCCTGGGCAGACACGTAGGGAAGGAACTCAGGCAATGGTATAGTGACCATGTAGTAAAGGGTCAAGGACAACGAACATCAGTTAGTTTTTCGATTATTACTCAACTCCCCCTGAGAGCTTTAAGTTAAATTCCAATTCCAAGTATTTAGGCAGGACCGGTTAGATGCGCACCTGGAATTTTAAGAAGCCGGAATTCTTTAATGACCCGAGATAGGAGCCAAAATGTGAAAATTAGGACAAACAGCTTTGTCCCTCAACTCCACTTACAGTATTCGTCTAGAAGTTTATATTTTGCATAGTACACAACAAAGCATCAAACATATAATTTTATTCACTAATTAGTTAAAAATAAAAATAAATTACTGCTTTTCTTGTAGAATAAGATTTCTGTTTGTAATTCTGTGTGGTTTTCCAAAGCCGCGTCTACTTCCCTTTTCTGTTCCTCGTCCGTATCCGGTCCTTGGAGAAATTTGCAGGCACATCCTTTGATGTAATAAAAAAAGTCGCTGAGCGACACAAACAAAGCTTAGTATAATTCACTTAAAGTAGTGAAGGAAGGCAAGCTTAAAACTTAATTACCTCCGCCAAGGAGGCAATGCTTTCATCGCTGTTTGTCTGTCTGTCTGTTAGCAAGATAGCAAATTAGGTATGTTTTCATCGCCGTTTGTGTGTCTATCTGTCTGTCTATTTGCCTGCCTGTGTGTCTGTCTGTCTGTCTGTCTGTTTGTTATCAGGATTACGCAAAAACTGCTATAACCAATTTCCATAAAATTTTCTGTAGGTATGGAGCGTAAGACAAGTAAATTTTGGCCAAAATTGGCTAAACATTGCGAAAGAAAATCAATTTTTATTGATAGCGGTCAGACGTATGAGAAAATTCTGTGACTCACAAGAGAGAGAGAGAGAGAGAGAGAGAGAGAGAGAGAGAGAGAGAGAGAGAGAGAGAGAGAGAGAGAGAGAGAGAGAGAGAGAGAGAGAGAGAGAGAGAGAGAGAGAGAGAGAGAGAGAGAGAGAGAGAGAGAGATTGGTCTGGGGGCTCCCTGAACTCGAAATAGTGGCTTACAAATAACTTTAGTTCTGCCATCTTAAACTAAGACCGGGAACTGAAAATCCAACTCTGTCAGTCGGTGCAGAATGCGTTCTAGTATACTCCTGTAGAGTTTCATTATGTTCTGTTGCGAATTGATAGAGCATTCATTCAATAGTCGTGTTATTGCTACCATTTAGAATTCAAGATGGCAGAAAAAATCCGATTCCGTCAATCTACGCGTAATTTATTCTAGATATATTTCTAGTATATGCTAGTATAGTCTAGTTTATGCTAGTATATTTCTAGTAAATTTCATGACAACCTATTGCGAATTGGCAAAGCCACATACTTTTTTCGAAAATGGTGTTATCACCGCCATCTTGAATTCGAAAAGGCATCTCCCTTGATGTGGTATTCCTTCTATTATATTCCCATGAAATTTCGGTTGTATATTCCAAGGACCTCTATAACTAAAGTAACTTTAGTTATAGAGGTCCTTGTATATTCCTACGGCTTTCTTCGAAAATGGCAGTTCAAAATCCAATGCCTTAGGCTTTTTTCGAAAATAAGGTCAACGCCACCATGTTGAATTCAAACTAGCCGATCGAAAATCCAACTCACGGAATTTCTAGTGTATTTCTTTAAAATTTCATGACAATCCGTTGTAAACTGGTCAAGCATTCTCTTAAAAATTACGTTTTCGCCGCCATCTTTAATTCAAAATGACGAATCGAAAGCATGACTCCATCAATCAATGCGAAGTTTTTCCTAACATATTATTGTAAAATTTCATGACAATCCTTTACAAATTGACGGATTTTTGAGTCGCCGCCATCTTGGATTCAAAATGGTGGATCAGAAATCCGATTCAGTCAGTCGATGCGGAATTCGTTTTAGTACATTCGTGAAGTTTTGTGCAAATTCGCGTGGCCTTAAACCTTTTTTTTCAGAAGGTTAACCCCCCCCAAAAAAAGAACAACATCAAGAAGAGAATCACGATTTTGGTTGAAACCCAAGAATAAAAACAAATTGACTGCCGACTGAGCTATTACTGCGCGGAGGCAATATCTTTGCGAAAACGTGTAAGTTTAAGGTTATATCTTAGTGTTTTGACAAGCTTGCGTAATAAGTTAAGAAGCAGTCTACTTGTAAATTAAACAGACTCTAGCTGCAAAAGTGATGCATAGATCTTCCGATTAAACGGTATCAACGCAGACTTAATCAACACAATTACACCAATTAGTTAATATGTAAGTGAATGGCCAGTTTTATGGCGTAAGACATCATTGCGTTAGTTATATGATTTGAAAAGCGAGAACACTAATATTAAACCATTTTCATGCATTCACAATAAAATCGTTACCATTTGCTACAAACTATAAACTTATATTTTAAAGTATGAGAATGCATAACCCCAAGCAAATATATCTACACTAATTTACAACTAAGCGGCTGTAGGCCGGTTTGATTTGGACTATAACCCCAAGCGACATAGTATCGTGCTGCCACTACTTTCTGTCGTTATTATTACAGTATTGCTGAATAGTCTTGTGAAATAATATCCGGTAAAGTACTATCTAAATTTTGTTTACTTGTTTTTCAATAGCAAATTACTAATATCATTTAGATTATCATTTTCGTAAAATATGCTTAACGTGATTTTGTTATTGTTTTGAGTAGGTGAGATTGGGCGTGTAGGGTTATGTTTATTGTTTGAAAACCCGATTTAAAGTTAGTGTTCGCATCAGCAGAACTGAGCAGACTTGCACAATGCCTTAGGTTTTTTATAAAGTCAGGATTGTTGTATTGCCTCAGGATTGTTATGTATGTATACGTTTCTTGGTATTCTGTACGTTTCTCTGTATACGATACAGAAAGTATCAGCATACTGGTTTACGAAAATTTTGGAAAATTATATTAACTTTTAGGCAAGGTGTACAGACAGACTGAGACAGTACAGCAACCTGGTTACTGTATTAGTAATATCACCCCTCACTGAAAGGTTACGGCCTCAATAGCGCAATAGTGAATGTGATTGTATAAGAATTATGTTTACCTACACTGAAGTACATGTACTTCTTTTAGTTCGGTAAGACTTATTAGGACGTTTGGGGAAATCCTGAGATTTAGAGCATTGTGTTCTTTGTAGCTTATGCTCTGTTCTTATGACAATCTGCAGTGTTATTGTAACGGCATCAAAGAATATACATGTTGTACTAACTGTGTTTCCGCATTTAACTCGCAAAAATCTAAAAGTTACATTGGAAGTAAAAAGCGTTGACATTCGGCTTTTTTAGTTTTCAACTATATATTATACTAAGTGAAAGTATCTGATTTCAGTAGCAAGAATGGATTTTACCATAGTCCAGACCACCAAAGAAATGATACCGCAAGTGCATGCACTAACCATACCAGAGCGCTGGAATTACGGTATTCTAAAGGTGAAGATGCTCTGCACTGCTGATCCAAATGGGTCATTCTGCGCAGTAAACAGCAATGGCGAAGTTATTGGTAATTAAATTATTGTGTGTTTGGACTTATACGGTCCAAGGGTTTATAAGGTAAATTAAATATAAACTAATTAACTTGAAAAAGGCGTGCTGATGAAGAAGAATTTGAACTTAGAAGCCTTGAATGAAAAACACCGAAAAAGGGTATGCCTTAACTGGAAATAAGTAATCTTGCTGTTGACCATTCACAGAAGCACGTTCAACCATGAGCATGGGTACTGACATTAACTTCAGCAGCTTTTAAGTTATAACGGAGTCTCGCAGAAGAAAATATTTTTATCGTTGACCTTTCGTCTTTATTATTTATGTCACGTAGATGAAACATCAAATTGAGCAATGTGCCCAAGTTTGGTGACTTTTGCGCCAACAGCCTCTGGGTTATATAAGAGATTCAGCAGTACTTACATTCAGTTTTTAAGCAAAGGCAAACATGCGTACACAACACACTTGGCAATCGTGCTGAAAGGTCTACCACAACCCTCATTCCGCTTGCAGAGAGTAAGCAGTGTAGTCGCTTGAATTTGAACCAAGCATATGGAATATTCGATATTTATTCATAGGGAAAAAAAATTTTATACAGCGGATTATATTTAAATGCTGTAGCATTGACGGCATGTGCTTACTGTAGCAGCTAATAATTATAAGGGGATATTTCTTTTAACGTTAATTAACGTTAATTAACAATTGAGGTTAATTTTTACAAAAAATTATGTTTGGTAGATCATATAAACGTTTATGTTAATTGATAGCAGTGATTTTTTTCGTTAGATTTTTTATCACTGATAACAGTAAAATATACAGTGTGAAGATACACCCCAATACGGAGATTACTGAGAAAAAGACTGCTGAAAAACAGAAAAGACACAAAAAAGAAGTCGAATAACAACAAGAATTGAAAAGAAAAACGTCAACAGATGTAAAATACACTGATGACCGACGTCAAGTTGTTCTGTAACGTTGGCATAATAAAATAGATATTTTTTTTAAATTATATTTCTGCAGGTCACTGCAGCGCTGCCAAGATGAAAGATGATCTGGCCATCGGTGGATGTGTAGTTGTGAGAGAAGACTACAGAGGGAAAGGAGTATTACGGGCACTGCTCAAAGCATCTAACTCCTATACTGGAGATGCCAACGTTGGAGCTGACGTTGACGTGTACTCAGCTCACACCTACCATAAAATGCACAAATTCCGCGCATTCCAGATGATCACTTTCTGGGGTAAAGTAGAAACAACATCCGTGAAAAACCTATGTATAGACAAACAATATAATATTGTTCCTTTGAATGAGGTGAACTTTGAAGCTCTGTCAGTCTATGACACGCATATTCACAACGGTATTCCTCGGCCCAGAATACTAGAAACTTATTTAAAAGACGATGATGCGCACACCCTTGTAGCTATTTGTAAAAACAAAATAGTTGGTTATGGAACTCTAGTACCAGCTGATGTGGATTTTGCTTTGGGTCCTCTGTATGGAGATGAAATCAGCGTCATGGAAACATTACTAAGAAATATTTTGCAAATGTTCTTGCCTTTTGGACGCAATATATGGCTAATTGTACCAAGCGAACACGAAATAATTCCAATTCTCCAAGAGACGTTGAAATTACAAGAAGTAGAGCGTCAGACTCGAATGTATAGTAAAGAAATAGTTAAACCAAATTTAAGAAAAATTGGGGCTCTCCTAAATGACGATGTATTGTGTTGAATGTAATTATTAAAAGGTGAATTAGCGAATAATTGCAGTTTTTTGGCAATTTTTACCCTGTGATTTGCTATACACGCCTGGCTACTCAGCAATTTTAGACTTCTCTGCTTCTACCTAATGCAGAGTGCAGAACAACATTTTTATTACAATTTTTCTTTTTCAGTTGATATCACAACCAGTGCAAGAATTTTGTATAATTTTCGTCACAAACGCGTGGGTGATGGGTCCTTTTTAGTGTGATGACCGTGCATAACACTGAAAACACCATTGTCAATATCTTATAAGTAGTAATAAATTTAATTTGTCAACTGAGACCTATAAGACCATTAGCGGCTATCCAATCTTGCCATTTCCGTCAAGCTTCTGCGAAGAGCGGTACTAACATGACATTGAATTCATAGAAATTGATATAATACGTCATTTGAACTATGCATTACAATGATAATTTTTCCTATCCAATGAGTGGAAACCATTAATTGTTTCACATTTACATTATGAAGCTTTGAAAGTGACTGAGAAGTGCATATTTAACAATTCGAGCTAAGGATAATGATAAAATTGGTGCCGCTTGTTTTTTGACACATTAATTATACAATGTTTTTATTCCATCTGGTCAGTCTTTCCCCAGTAGTAAATCCTCGACTGTTTTTCCACAAATTCTGAGATGGCTGCATCAAAGTCATGCAATATCAAGCTTTTGTGATAACATCAAACTGTGATAACTTCGATGTTCCGATACCTTCGTTAGATTCTGAATCAACGGGCCATCATTGTGCGGAAACTGCAAAAACATTGCATAAAACGATGTCATCTGGTCTCTGGCTTGGACTATAGCAAAATGGTAATAAAACCTGCTCCTGATGTACTATCTAAGGGTGTTTTTTACAGCTTACCTTTCTGCATGATTTGAGCACGTTGAAAGCCTGTGAGCTCACAGAATCCATCGCTGCAGTACACAATAGGGTACTCCGGTGGGACTTGTGCGTTTCCAAGAACGAAGTTACTATCTGCAAAACAAAACAGTACACCGATGATTACAGTTCTTAATCTGTAGGTGGCACAAACGTATCTGATATCATATCATCTAGAAGAAAATGCTTTGCCATTTATGCCTGCCAGTAATTGAACAAATGATGACCATTCCTAATCACGACTTTCGTCATCAATAACTGTTGTTCACGATTATTTGATATTTAATGTGTTGCCTGTTGGGAAAACAAATCGTAAGACTGTTAGTTTCTCATTTTGACGTAGATTATACGGCATTAAGAAATGCCTGACTTGATGTCAGTGAACTCAGTGATGTCAGTCAGTAAGAAAGAGTTGGGGGGAAATAACTTTACGACGCAAAAAGAAATCAAGAAAAAGAAGCGAAACTAGAACAAGTAAGTCAATGTGTTCCTGTCAAACCAAAAATAGCTAGTCTATTCTGGTATAGTCTCGATGAGTCTTTTGCTTCACTTGCATTTTCATAGTTGGTTTCTAAATTTTCATCCAATGCAACAAGCAAAATGGCTGGGTGTACATTGCTGAGCTAACCTTTATAATAATTTTTTTATCAAGTAAAAGTTGGCTAGGCAGGCTGATCTATACTATGCTTTATTTACAAACTCAAAAATGCAGAGGCAATAATACACAGAAACTTGCATCTAATTTTCTACTTCATTACGCTATAACTATTTTACAGCAACATTGCCAATTCAATCTTATTTCATTTATACATCGCTCATTTTTTTTAATTGAAAACGTTTTAAAATGTACAGTACATAACACATTAAACACTATTCAGAAAAGAAAGACAATAGGAAGCAAAAAATAGAAGAATAATTACGATGATAACCATAGAAAAGAAAAAGAGATAAAAAAATTAATAATTATAAGAGCGCACACATTAAGTTCACAACAAATGAAGCATATATATATATATAGGTGTCAATTTGAGACGACTGTACAAATACGTCTATATGTATATAAATGTACGTGTATAAACAAATATAGACAGTAGATAGATGGACATGTAGCACACAAATGTACCTCTATATGCATATAATGGTAGAATATGTCCACGATTATTAATGATTGCAGTAAGAGAGCGATAGGCTCACCTTCCTGTCTCAATTACTCTTTCCTGCGCTGGCTTAGCAATAATGACTAAACTTATGTCAACGAATTCCTTCATTCAATCCAAGGGTATGCAATACTACTGCAAATCATATAATATTGCAGAGTACTTATAGTTTCCTTAAAATTTGAAAAATAGGACTTAAATTTAGAACTCAATCAATTTTAATACAGCCTTTCGAAAGTTACAGAGCTGATAAACCCAGATGTTCCACGCATCATTGATTTAGGTGGTAGCAATAATCAACCGCAACAAATTGGACATCAGTTCAGGAAGTTGATAGATCCTAATATACATACAATTTTTGCAGAGTAGATGCATAGTGGTGACATGCATACTTTTAGATGTCGCAAGTTAATATTCATTTGGCAATTTGTTTAATATTTAGTTATCCTCGGTGATTTATCTGGATAAGCATTTCTAGCATTTAAACAGCTTAGTGGTAGTGGTACTGGTAGTGGTACTGGTAGTGGTAGTGGTACTGGCAGTGGCAGTGGCAATGGCATTGACAGTGGCAGTAGTGGTAGAAATAGGGCAGTGGCAGTGGCAACAGCAATAGTAGTAGTAAAGCAGCAGCAGCTGTACCAAATTGATGCAGCCAGATAATAAATTATCAGGATTGCCCCAACACATAACATAAGCAGTATTTTTCAAAGGGAAGAAACACGTATAAAGTAAATGAATAAATAAAATGAAGAAAAAAGAAAAGTGACGTCGCTTTACAGTGTGACAATCAAACCACATGTCCGGAGGACAAGTTTTACAATGCATTAAAAATGCCCAAACTTTCGAAAATAGCACAACATGCTGCATTATAACTTTCAGATTTGAAAATATTTCCAACATTTTGAGTCTATTATTAGTTGTGAGAGTCTATTACTATTATCTATAAGAGGAAGAGTTGACATTTCTCACAAGATTCCATACATAATTAAAGGAGTCATCAACCATGTGGTAGTGACATATTATCTCATGTATCATATGTGGCATTATGTCAATCATGTTACATAATCCCTTTGAGAAACTGAACAAAAAATAATATGAAGCATTCGAACTAAAACACACGCAAACTAATATAAAACGTGAAAAACTCAGGAACAATGCAGCTTTTAGGGCAACTTCCGCAAAATCAAAAAGCCAAATAATTAGCCAACGCATTTTAATTGTTTTTATCTAAGAACATAGTACTAATGTTCATATAATTGTGTGATTACAGTTTTAATTTTGATTTGATTTTTAACGACAGCTTTTTACCGTCAAATCGTCAAATCATTAGCATCTTTTCACAGCCAAGTGATTATCTGTTAGATTTGTAATTTTATGCTCTATACGGTTAAAAAACAAACTAGATTAGCATGATTTGTTATGAAGCATTATGCCTTAATTCCACTATTTCATAAAACTGACGAAGAAAATTTGGTAGCACAGCAAGCTTATTTCTGATAATTGCCCTCATTTCATCCTCACCACGCGTGTAAAAACCCCACAGTTATTGTCAAGGGAATATAACAACTGATTATTCAAACAGATTTGAGTTGAACTTATTGATGGCAAAACCGAAATTACAATACACCAGTAATAAATTGTGGTAATTATTTTTAATAAGCTGATGTGGCGTAACGGTGTACGGCCTAAATATCAAGTAGAAGCAATACTGTAAGTCAAACTGATTTTAGGTTATTGTTAATTGCACAAAGTTTTATTTTAAGTAGGCCTACATTTCTAATATTGATTCTAGCAATACAGTTTAATTTCTTTGAATAAGTGCTAGAACTAGTTTAGATTGCTCGAATTTTTAAAGATATATTGCGATATGTGAGTAGTCTCTCAGATAGCCAGCTTGGTATCACATGAAACATGAATACTACAATGGTCTCTCAGACATAAACAAGTTTTTAGGTTAGTTATTTAAGATAGTAGTGTCCTTTTATATTTTTATATTTTATGTATCCGTCATCTAAGGACCAGTTTTTGATAGAAAATATAGACAGCTTCAGTTTAGTTCACACAGTCAGCTTGGTATCATGTGCAGCATAATCATTACAACGGTTTCTCAGCTTGACGTAACGTGTGAAATATGACCCTCAGATAGCCAACTTGGTAATACAGTACGCGAAATAAGATAACTGTAGCAGGCTCTGAGACACCCAGCTTGGTACAATGTGAAATATGATCGTTAAAATAGTCTCTCATAGTCAGCTTGATAGTACGTGAAACATGATCATTACAAGGGTTTCTTATATAACCAGCTTAGTATACATGAAACACATCACGTGATACATGATTATTATATTGTCTCTCAGACGCCAGCATGGTATCACGCGAAACCTGATTGTTACAGTAGTCTCTCAGACAGTCAGCATGGTAACACGTGACACATGATTATTACGTAGTCTCTCAGACAGACAGCATGGTATCACGTGACACATGATTATTACGTAGTCTCTCAGACAGATAGCATGGTATCACGTGAAACCTGATTGTTACAATAGTCTCTCAGACAGCCAATGGTATCACGTGAAAAACTGATTATTATAATAATCTCTCAGACAATCAGTATCGTGTCACGTGAAACGTGATTTGTACGTTCAGCCATGTTTAGTTCAGCTAGTTTAATATTACGTGAAACATGATCTACACTGTGGTCTCTCAGACTGGCTCCTGAAGCCAATATACGCGGTAGTGGTTAATGCATCCATTACGAACTTTGAAACACTTGCCCTTGGCATGCAAATCAATCATGACTGGCACACGCAGTGAGAGAGAACAAATTTTGTCCATTCTCCTCGCGGTGTGCACACAAATCTCATGCGTTGTTTGTGCAATTATTTACATCATTAGCATGATTTTCCGTATCTGCATCTGTACGGGTGAAGTTAAGGCGTTAACTTGACGACGCACAATATCAATTCTCAACACGGTTCGTTTCGTTTCATGAATGATATGCAAACAGCCAGGATCCTAATGAGGGAAATCTTTTTCCTTGGTTAATTAAGCTAGTATGATATCCGAGTTCTCTGGTCGACCATGAAAATAATGACTTACATCATGAGAATCGCTCAGAGTCTATAATGAGTCTGCCTGTAATGAGTCAGAATCTCAAGTTGTAGGCCATTTAAATCTTGTAGCATAAGAAAGTGTTCACATTTACGCGCGGTTTTACATATACCATACCTAACTGGCGGGTAGAAGTCACCAGTTGTTTAAATTTGAACACTTCCTTGATTACTTGTAGTTGTTCTCGCATATGCCTTCACATACACACGCTTTTACATGTACGTAATAGTTAGCAGCTCTGGTACAAAAATGCGTTCCGATTTACACGGTTTTATCTGCTTTGAATTTATCTCCGAGGTCGTCTTATTAACTGCGTAACAAAATCTACCCTCACTAGATCTATTCTATATTTCACTGTGAGTCTGTGACATTCAAAGCGTATTAAAAAGAGTGTTTTTAATCTCAACTGAGAGACAAGTTAAAGTATGTAGAATACAACTAATTGCATGCTGCGCTTGCTTTCACATGTCCTCAATGCTGGAGGAAGGGCCCTCTTCTCCACGTACTCTATTCTAAAAAATATCAGTATATCAATTTTTATTTCCCAGGTATCTCCTTATCCAAGTATCTCCCTACTCGATGTTACCTGTCCTCGACAATTCTCGCCATCAGCTTGTCTTCAAAGATATGGATACACATATTGTTGGCCCTGGTGCGAATCTAAAACACTGTTGCCTAATAACAGAAAGGAAGATTCTGTCTTCATCTTTTGGCTCTCTAGTCCTTCTAGCTTATCAGCAACGCACTGGTTTCTCATTGGGAGGTTCAATTCTCACAATCCATACGGTACACAGGTCACACCAGCGTCCCAGTTTAGTAGAGTTATTGAAACACTGAGCCCTCGAAGTAGAGAGAAAGCTCACTGAAAATCCTCAAAACATCTTTTTGGCTGTAAATATCATCAAGTACTACTGTTATTGTTTCCTTTATCTGTTACATCAATATTTACCAAGGACTCTCAACCGCCAACGTGTTAAAGCAAAACCGGACCCAAATTAAACTGTAGGTCAGAACAATCTACTTTTTAAAATCTCGAAACACAATTTTGCGTTCGCGCCACTAGCTCTTTGCTGTTACATGCATTTCGCCATTCGCTAGTTAGACTGGCACTAGCGCCTGCATCTTGGAAACGCATTGCACAAAAAACAGGTGCTGTACGTCTCAGTTCAGATGTGTTAGTTTGTGACGAACTACACAGGCTCGACAGCTCGTGCGTGGGCAGAGCGTTAAGATTGAAATTGGAATTGTATTCTTAAAACTTGCCTAGTTTTGGTACAGCACACTGAATATCTTGCAGTAGCACTGTACTTCGATTTTCGCTTTTGCAAATATGTGCAACAAGCTCGTTGAACAGTTTTGCTGTTGAAAATTATGTTAGTTTGTGATGTCATCAATAGTTAGGCTCGCCCGCCGTTAATTAAATTTTAAATCCATTATTTAATTATCAGACACGCTTTTGCAATATTAATTGCGTTAAAATGGATACTTTTATCGTACTTGAAAATGGGGTAACATATGGAAAATCATCTTGTCTTCCTATAAGTTTTAGAGGTGTATCTCGTCCAAAGACTTCCTACCATACGCTAAGTGTGTCCAACACTAAAGTGTAGAAATTTTTTTGTGAATGGCAATCTTTACATTTACGTGAATTTTACGTAACAAATTCTTCCGATGCGTTTAACATTTCATGGTAAGCTTGTTAGCGACAAGCATATACGCTAAAATTGCAAAAAAGATTTTTCATCTGTAATAAAGGGGCTATAAGAAAGTTTATGCTAATTTGAAAATCGGGGTAGTTACACATACAGAAATAGATAACAGATCAAAGAAAAAATACCCTTAAAAGAAGAATAGTATGGTAATTAAGGAAAAAGAAGCCTCACGCGAATGCTTTAATTCGGTACTAGGGCAAATAGGAAAGGGTATTGCAAAAGAAAACGTGCAAAATTGGTACATTATGAATTGCAGTATTGCAGTAACTGTTTTACTTAAACTTCGCTGCTTATATGTCAACTGTTCAAGCATTTCCAACAAAATCATTTTTCTACATAGGCGATTCTAGTAGTGACTATAGTGAATCCAGGGAAAAAGACACAGGTAAAAACGTTAAAAGTCATAAAAACCTCACAAGAAAAAAGTGACAAAAAAAAGTAACAAGAAAAGGGTCGCCGGAAAAAAGTCAAATAATAAAATAAACATAACCCTAATGCTAACCCTATTTTCTGTTTTATTACTTTAGTTGTAAATGGTACTTATATAAATTGTGGCTGATTTGAATATTTTTGTTTGATTACCTGACTTTCCTTCCTAGCCAAATATGTGACTTTTTTCTGTGACTATTTTCCTGTAATTTTATTACCGGCCACCACTGTAGTATAGTTTCTTTGTTCAGATACATAATGTTTTTTAGGTCGTTTTTCTTTGTCTTTTGTAATTTCTTTCCTTAATGGTTCAATGAATATAAATATAGTGTTTGTTGTACAGTTGTATTGATTCTTATAGAAAAGGACTTGAATGATGAATTTGCTAAACAAAATTCATGTAAAACACTGTTTATTTATGCATATCGAATACTAACTTCATGGCCAAACTGACAGGAATTAAATATGCACTGTGATAGCACGAAAACTCTCTCTCCATACCATTTGAAATTAGATGTTTTTGTGTAAAGCTCGTATTGACAGATAATCTATCATGCATGAATAGACTGTAGCGAGCTCAATCTTTGATGCTGTTTTCGTAGTCCACCAAAGCGGATCTGAGTAGGTGAAGCGAGTTGGCATTTTCAGACGCACACATTTTGAATGCAAGTGCAACGAAGGCTGAGAAGCTAAAAGAAGGATCTATTATTTTCTGATGCATTCTGGGTTTTTTTTAATTTGAACAACAAAGGCTTTTATGAGAACTGTGAGTCCCAATTAGACTAAACGACTGAGATTTTACTAACGCTTGATTTAATTTAAACGAATATACTGCCATTATTGGTAAGAAATTCATATTTCAGTCCTACAAACTGGATCCTTGTCTCAAGAATCATCAAGCAGTAAAATCAGTGGTGCAAGTAGTGGCAATACCATAACATCAAAAGTGGCAGCTGAGGCGGAGACTTTGGCAGCAGTTGATTTGGTAGCGGTGATGACGATGGTGATCATGACAATTGTGGATTATCACTATGGAGGTAGTGGAGGCAGGAATGGCAGCGCTGGTATCAGTGTTCATCTCATATAACTACTCTTCACAAAGAGTATACCTTTAGGTATTACCATAAACATCATCATCATCCTCATCATCAGTTTTAGTATTATGTGCATTAAGATAGTGTATTGAGTTGAAAATGCGAAATTATACAAAAAATGGCTGTAGCCTGCAGGCCTTTCTTGACGTTCCTCGATGCTACTGATGTCTGTTAATTTAACGCTAATTAGTAAGACCCTTTAAACTAAATGATGACGGTAACCAAAATCTGCATCACAGGGCTAAAAATAAATCAAGACACACGTTTAAGGTACATAGTTGCGAAAATTAATAATTTTTATTTTCATATTCGGGATTCAAATCTGAATCTACTGTGTCTGAATAATATCATCGGCGTCCGTAGACTGTAGTCTACATTATAACTGAGTTACAGAACTTCTGGTTTCATCTGCCTGGTTTGTAATGAAGTCATTGCCTAGTTTATTAGATAACCCGAATGCAAAGAAATCGGCGTAACTGGATTCAGGTCTATCTCTGTAAAAAGAAATTTCTATGGGTATAGCGGGCAAATGTCGGCCAGCCAGTTTTTATGCACTCAAAACAAGTCAAGTGACATAGACCGGCTTTTTACAGCGTGTTGTAGACAATCAGCAGAGTCAGCATCGTTCAGCTAAACGTGTTCCCATTGTTCTAGTTCTCTCTTGGCTGTATCACGAGTAAACTTATCGCGCATTCAGACTACAATAGAGTTCTCTCACAACTTGTTGCGCGACTTCTCTCGCAACTTATTGAAAGCTCAATGAGAGTTGCTGAGAGTTCATGCGCAACTTGACAATTTGGCATTTTCAGAGAGAAAAGTTGCCAAGCTGTTAACAAGTTGCAAGTTTACTCTCAGAGAGAAGCTCCACAATAAGTTGTAAGAGAACTCTTTAGTCTGAACGCGCCTTTACTGACGGAGCAAGTATTAAAGTTAATGTAAGGTTGAAGAATAGAAGCTACTTTAGTAAGAAAACGTAAGCGTATGCTATTATAATACAGAGCATAGCAACAGAAAATGTTCATACTTACATTCGTCGGTGACATACACAAATTGCGCTCGTAAAGAGCATTTGTATCATTTTAAGCATTCTAAATGAAGAAATCTAAATTTGGCACCTAACACACGTGTGAGGTATGATTACATAGAAAGTTGCAAGGGGACTATCATTCCTAATGAATGTGCAAATAGTAAATACAGAAAAAGTTTCTCAACTGCAGCTATAACCACATTGAATGGCTAGTCTTAGTAACTGTGGAACTTTTATCACTCATTCGTATTTTTATATTTGTTTTGTTCATTAATGCAGCTTGGCAATAATCACAACTGACACACAGTTTAGTTTCATAAAAAAACCTTCGAAACTTTCCCTATATGTTTTTGTGTCGCTCAATACATTCTAATTAAATTTTATCCTGAATGTCAGTATAATTATATTCGATAAGGTCATTAGATGTAGCAGGAGAGAAATATGGAGCAATTAGCGAAAGATATTAACAACTCAGCGCTCAGCATAGGAACACGAAACTGCTCGTTAATCAGGCATCTTTACAAGCGTTATAGGTCGTTCAATATTGATTACTGTGATAATCATTGCTGTTGGCTCCTATGTTTTGTCAAGAAAATTATTTTTAGTCGATAAATGCATGTGAGGACGATGCCCATTACGTGCGCTTCAGCACAAAAGAAGCACGTGTCCTAGTTTTTTATTGGCTAATGTCTTACACGATCGTTGCACATGTAAGTAGTGTACAAATCAGACTTATTACATATATGTATCGATTATTATATTGTTATTGGTCACTCTAGTATACACCAGTCATAAGCCAGAAGCAATGCCAGGATCGAATGCATTACTGACCAGTGGCTGCGTAACCAAAGTTATGCCGTTTAATATGAGTTTGAGGAGGTGACATTTGCCAAATGTCACAGGAGAGTATAAAAGACGCCGCCCTGTACAGGCCAGAAGGCTCTTTTCATTAACTTGAGCTATTCAGTCATTAATGTCAATTGAGGGACGACATCTGATACTACTGTTACAGTTGGAAACAGTACTACTGTTGGAAAGGTGACTTCATTATTGTAAGGTACCATCATTGTACAAAGATGATTATTTTATCCCAACAAACCAAGTTCATCCAGAAAAGTCACTGTAAACTACATTTTATAACGTTAGTGTTGTTATAACTGACATTAAGTTTCTCGTCAAATGTTTGTCATTAAACATACCTTTCTGAAGGTTACATTTTAACGAAATTATTTAGTGCCATAAATATCTTGTGCCGGAGATATAATAATGTGGCCGAGATTTTGTTTGTAACACAAAGCTGGGAGGTACAGTAACATTTGAAGTTCGTTTTTTCATAATGTCACGATAGCATCAAAACCGCTATGTCAAATGATTTTGTATTTTTACAGTGGTAAATAAATTTTGCATTTTGCAGTTTTGCAACTCAGTTCCCTTTAACATATTGATCGTACACGAGATTTTAGTTCACGTACTTAAATAATTGTCTGAAGTACACAAATGATGACTCTGCTTCAATAGGTCGTTAACAATGGACGTCACGTACAAGATCTCGACTGTTTCGGTCTATCAACTAAAATAAGATATCAAACCGACGTCTTGGTAAAAAAAATAACCAATTCAGTTTTCCTGTCTGAAAGGAATACTTCTTTCTGTAAGTGGTTTTCTCCTGAAGACATGAACACAGTCTAAATGCGATTGTTCATTACGAAGCCATCAGGGGAAAGTTTGGCACAGAAGCTATGTCACAAAGTAATGCCACAATTTCATTTCACATTTCTTTTGATGCCAAATAACGGTAATTCCCAGCTGATTAACCTTCTTAGAAATCATCATTTTACAACTCACATTAGAAGTAAACAATCGTTGATAACCCTTGGTTTCATATTATTATAAAACTGGCATTCAAGAATTATTGTTGTCTGCATATACATACATGTATAACACAATAAAACATTTAATTACATCAGATTCTGTTAAATAGTGATGACAATAAGGAAATAGATTACATTTAGTCTAGTGTTTAGTTCAGCATTTTAATTATAGAGTTAACGAATGAACAAGAATGAAACAATGAGAAAGAAAGAAAACAAAACTTCAAAGAAGTGAGAAAAGGACAGTAACTATTAAAGAATTAGGCAAACAAACGTGTAAACACTACGTGGAAAACGGAAAATAGAAAATATACTTATTAGAGAAACTATGAATACCCAGGCAATACTAAAATCCTGGCAAATCTAATAACAGAATTTCGCCCGTGCTAGGTAATTTAATCATACACTATAATATAACGAAAACATTTGCGTAAAGCACGTCACATGCACCATATAGAAACACATCACGTTTATAGGACTCCAGTATTCATTATTTTTTATTATTTAAAAAAAATATCGAAAACTCCAACGGAAAATTTAAAGCGTAAGTTTATTCAAAGATTTATTACAGGTCACATAATGGAAAACCAGTTCAACAAATTGTTGCTTTGAGAAGAATTTTTTACCAAGAGCTTTATCGAGCTGGATATAATTTGCCTTTGTTAGATAATGAGCTGTATTTTCTAGAACGAAATGGTTTAATTTGCTCGTTTAATAGAAACAGCAACGAGGAAAAGCTGGCAACTGTCATTAAATTATAAACAACAGCAACAAACCGAATAAAATTCCGAAAACTACAACAAAACTTTCAACTTTAATCTCTGTATATTGTCGACTGGAAATACAATACAAATGCCGAAAAGCAATAGCTTTTCTTAAAACTTTCTGAACATTGAGAGTGCTAATTAAGACAAGTCAATAGTTGATAGGAAGCTGGTATCGCTTTCTATACGGCTGGCTTTAGGCAACAGTGGCAGAGGAGTATTACTGTTGTGATTGAACTTTTAAATATACTATCACTACAGTAAGTCTCATCCCAGTCAACGAGGCAACTGTTTCGAAGTCACTTCAGTTAATTAATGGATACACTATTTTGACAGCCACAAATCGTATTCTCACGAACAAAAACCAACTAAACCAGTTCTGACACCTATGTGCTGCCATAATGCCATCAGTGTCTCGGTGCCAGAAGAACTCGGTCATCTCTGTTCCCAAATACAAACCAAATCTGGCCTAACCTAAGTAATTCCAAGCTCATTCATTCCATACAAATCCTTTAATTTGAGTCTTATTTAACAAAAAGAGCATATTCAATTAACAACTACGCACAAACAATAAGGATGATTTTCCTCTAACAAAAAACCTAAATAAAATGAAGTTTTAGTAAAACAGACTCAGGTGTAGCAAGTACTCATTGATAAATAGCTACATCACGCTTTCACGTTGTTACACTTGATACGAGTTGACAAAGTTCTAAGCAGGCCAGTAGGGGACATAGCCCCCGTCAAAAACTAACCTGAAAACATGGGGCCGAGAATTCAGCACACTAGGCTGCCTTTTATAACTTCTGGTAGCCAAATATGCAGGAGTCGTATATGTAAATATTTTCTACATTCATATGTATATGTCTAGTAGCAATTAGAAAAACCAAATACCACTGAAAACAAGATGAAATGCATGATTAATCAATAAAACATGTGACTTACACAAGCAAGACAAAGTAAGGCTCCACAACGCCTTTTTTAATTTAATCATCACTTTTTTTTCATTCCTTTTTTTAATTCTGCTATTTGTACTAAATTTCATTAACATTCTGACTTCTGATAATAATTGATTGCGAGCCTTCTTTTCTCATTATCCCATGCACCCTTTGTACATCCTGCACAGAACACACAGTGTTTTGTCAACAAATGCTTGTGTTAACATTTCTGATATCTGTCAATAGACGCTAATATTTAATTCAGAAGATCAACAGCATTTCGTTTGAGTCAGAAATATCGCACATCAATTAGGGGTGAATGTAATGTTGGACAAATAAACCAGGTGACACAAATGTGTTTATAGGAAAATTAATTGTCATAGGAAAGTTTCGGTGAGTTTACTCACAGGGAATAATTGTTTCCTTGGACAAGAATACTTGGATAAATCGCATACGCACACACGCACACGCGCGCACACACGCACGTACACGTACACGCACACCGGCACAAGCACACAATCATGCATATCTGACTTCTGATGACGTAATTTGGCTACTTCGTGTGTACCTAGGTCACTAATCGTACCACCAAATGAAACCCACATATAACTTTCTCTGTCTGAGAATGTCTAGGGAGTTATAAGCCTCAAAGTGCAGGACCATTTATTTGACCTTTTAGTGTCCCGGAACAGCGGGCAAAAAGGGCAGAATTTTATAAAAATGTCCAAAGTGCTGTTAAAATGATCCAGAGAATCATTCCTGGAAATTTGACAGTTGTATCCAGTCAGTTCTCATTTCATCACAAATTGGTCTGAACACAGAACCAATACATGCATTCGTCAAACAATAACAGTAGGATCTTTGAGCATCAAGCGAAATGGCCTTAATATTGCCTTTCATAATTATCCAGGTACAGATCCAGTTACAACAATTTACACTGAGAATAGGCCCTGATATTACTGCGTGCTGGATTCTAGTACGGGAATTGCATGAAAAATACCGACACGTACTACTTTAGCATTGAGAAGGTAATTTTAACCTAACGATTTTTGTATTTCGTTTGATTTATTCTTATTTTTGACAAATTAGTTTATAAAATTCACCATTAGCTCATTTTAATTATAGGCTTTGAAATACAGTTGTTATAAAAAAATAGATTAATAATATTTTTCATTTTGTATGGCTACGACCAGTGTACGACCATGACTTTGACTAATAGTCTAACAGTGACATTAACTCGTTTGAATTATTAATGATATGGCGATTTTATTCAATTTCTCTAGACCAGCAATTAATTTTCGTAAAAACGCTGCAAACTAGGTAGCTGCACATGCCTTGAACTCTAACTACCTAGTAACCAATTAAATTTAATTACAGTACATGTATTTTGCTGCCTCTTGCAGTTTACTTATTGCCACAAAAAGTACAAATTAATGACACTTTTTAGCATAACGGTATAACAGTTCATGTTGCGTCCATCTGGTAATGATAAGTTTATAAAACAGCTATTGCAGATAGCAGTGTCCTAGCCTGCAGGATTATATTAAATTTACATTGATCTGACAGTCACACATTACAACAACGCTGTGCATAGCAGCTCAGAAAGTAATCTTATTAAGCCATGCTACGTCTAATTCTCGCGGCGTGTGATAGATATTGCAGAGAACATTAATTACCATATGTCTGTTGATTTGATCAAGCTAAGCAAATTCTAGCTACACCATGCCTGTCGTCTGCTTAAGTGAATCACAATATCGCCCCCGTACAGAAACCATCTATTATTACTATTATTATTATTATTATTATAAGCAGGTGTGTCTGCATTGCAGCAAACTGAAAACATATGCGCACAATTATGAAGCCAGGTAAATTTGCCCAAAAGCTTTTGTTTCGCGGATAATTAAAGACGCTAATATGTTTCTTATGCGCACAACGTTTTACAGAAATTGCATCTCAACTGAGAGCCTACCTTAGTTCCAACTAATATCAATTTCAGAGTTCAGACATATTTGATGCATGGTGACATGGTTTTACCTAGTGCAAAGGAAATTTGCTGCAGGGTGATAATTGTTCTAGTGTACTAAGGCAAGCAATAGCCCCATTAGGTTCTTTGTAACTATTATAAACAACGTTACGATTAAGCTAAAAGGTATAGAATTCTTGGATCATTGCCAAGTGGTTTAATAGTTTTCAAATTATCATGGAGCTTTGAAATTAAAAGGTTTCATAAGAATAAGCGGCTGTAATATGCATTACTGAAGCACCTAGTTTTACTGAACAAGTAGTTGTGAAGTACTGATTTACTATTCATAAGTCTTTTACCTTATTCGGAATTAGTGTTACTAATTAATTCTGCCTTCTTAACCGCGACTATTTGGGGCAATATAGGTAACAGCAATGTACAGGACGGACACAAAATGAATGAAATCAATAAAATAAAATTAACATCTCTATAAAGTCAATATAATCAAACTATTATCGACTTTTTCCATTTTTATTCGCTTGATAACAATGTCAAGCACAAAATGCCTAATTTTTTAACTCTCAGCAGAAATTAGTTCATAATTCCTAAAATGCTTCTAGTTTACACTTTTAAATTAATATTGTCGCGGGGCTGAATTTCACCATGCAAAATTACTTTAAAATAAAAACATCCTGTTAATCAGAATGTAATAATTCAACATGCGTGAAATTCGCTAATCCTACTTTCTGATTGGATTAAATTTAAAAACCTACCCGTCTTACTTGTGCAAAATCTCTAAATACAAGTACCTTATTCTGAATCTTAGAGTTCGATGGTTGCTGCAAACGTACCCTGTTTTATTTTAAAGCTTCATTCGTACTTCACAAAACGGCAGCAGTTTGATGGTCTCAAAGTTTACTCTTTTCTTAAATGATTAGTAGGTGAAGCCATTTGCTGCTCTTTTAAAGCTGACTTAATGTCTCCCAGTCGTTTGGTTCGCTAGTCTATTTTCAGGACGTAGTGGACAAAAACAAGGCCTCACCAATAGCTCTTGCTTAAACCGTTCAGCGGTTATTGTCGCGCCCCTGACGGCGAAAACCCGACGGCAAAACAATATACAAATTGCGTAAAAGCCCTCGGCTCTGTGTCATTTTGAAATGGGCTTACTTTTTTGTGTCCATCTGATATATGTTACAGGCAATGTGCAAAATTTAGACATTTTATAAAATTTTCCTGCATCTCATATAATGCATTTCGACAAAAGTGTGAAATAAATGCTTTTGCTTCGCCACTTTCACACTTTACCTAGCCGTTTTGTGTCATAACAACGATCTACACAAAATGCGAAAAGTGACTTTGGCAAACAATAAAATGAACATAATTCGTGCTGGATCCAACATTTGCTAGATTTTTTTCTGCTATACGTAGGTTTTGTATAGAACGGCCTAGCCATTGTATTAAATTAAGCATGGAGTTCAAATAAGCTGGTGAGTTAATTGTCTTATTAATATCTTAAAATGTTTTATAGAAAACAAAAATATAACTGAATGTTATAAATATAAAACAAATAAATAATACGGTTATAGCGGTCGAAATTTAGAATAATTATGGGATCGCACAATCGATATGTGTGTGTATCACAAATTATGCCAAGCAGTTCACTTTATGTCCGCATTCGTTTTTAGTACAGGCGTTACATGATTGCTTTTCAGCTGGACAACCAAAGGCAATAATGAGGAGGCAGCTTTTTCGCCTTGACACTAAAGTCATTTACATATTTACCATTTACCAATTAGTGCTGGTGTTTTCATCACTTAGAAAAACAATGTTTAATACTTTGTTTACTTGCCTTTTTCTAATTGAGTGTAAAATCAGGTCTTTTATTTTAAACGTGGAGCGGTTCTGCATCCATCCTATATGAAACACAGCTCACAAAAATGTCCTTGAATCCGGCATGTCCATTTTGCTCAATTAGAGGTTTTTCCATAAAACAACCATCGAAAGCGTTTACAGTTGTCCAGAATCAGTTTTTATTAACACTCAGATTATGCATTTTTGGGGCAGATCCACTTTTACATTGGAATGAAAAAAGCCAACACTGTAACAGTGCAGATATTTTAATGGGCGTGATCAATTTAATGGACATATTTGAAGTGAAAAATCTGTTACTGTCTGGTAATCGTCCGCAATACCCTTGTGCGCAGTACCTACAATCAAAATTGCATGTGGCCTGTCTTTTTCTTTCAAAGATAAATGTGTCAACAACTTTAAGAATCCCGCACTTCGAGCCGGATCCAAAAACACAACAGTTCTAGAGCAGGCAATAGTTGTGAATACCTACTACCTATTTACCTATTTTAACACAAACTTTACATGTGCATAAAATATGTCTGTATGACTTATTTCACACATTCCTTGGAACAAAAGTAGACTGATATAAAATACCTAAAAACATTTTACCAAAACAGTTGACCATTTGTTTTACATTCACTTAAAATTTATTGAACATTCTATAAAAAGCCCAGGAATAGTGCACAAGAAATTATTGTTTTGGACAATTTACTTGGTGTACAAGACACTTTGCCTAGGAAAGGTTTACAAGAAGTTATTTTGGACACTTTGCCTGGTTTGTCATAGTATTTCATGAAGTGCCTAGGCACTATACGGAATACCCAGTTTCACACTTTGCCTGTGGCATATACATATACATACATATATATGTACAGGAGTTACAAATAGTTATTGATTTTATAATATATATATTATAAAATCAATAATTGTTTGTAACTCCTGTACAAAACGGGTGGCGCACGACTTCTACGCCAATAACATTTACACAAACAATTTTAATATAACATATATAAACTTCAACTAAATGATATAGTAATCAAAATAACGTTGTAAATGAGAAATCTGCTGTTGCTGGCAGCAACTATTGGTCATTGTGAAAGTTATAACTGTATATTTAGGTGCTGCCATCTATTGATTCGTTACTTTAAACATTTACTAGTTGAATTCACCCCTTAATGCAATTGTATGTTCCAATGAATATTCAAACTCACTGTATCTCCCCTATTTTCTGTAAATGGGATATGTGAAGCCATGTTTTTGCATAGTTCTTTACATATATAAACTGGCTAGATTCCACTTCTAGCCACTGTCTACTCATTCGTGATCACTGCAGGACACGCTGGTCCTCAGTGTAGCAGTCATGTTACATATAACTATGTAGTGCAATAAAAGTGTTTCAGTTCTTGCAAATATTTAATCTTGTGTTTAGTTGTTTATACCAGTGTTCAACTTCGTCTTCACCAATATCTTTCACATATGGTCCTTCGAGCCGGATGCGAGCCCAGACAGCGCACAGGGATAACCACACAGGACTTCTACTTCTGTTGTCAACATGACGGAGCAAGTGGAGAAAACTAAACGAGTTCGTCGAGCTCTGAGATCTTCACTCACTAAGGCTACCAACTTATTATCTGACGAGCTAAATCAAGAGATTCCGAGGAAAGAAGAGGTAAGCCTTCTCTTATCAATTGTTACTGAAAGGGCAGAACGCCTGTTTGAAGCAGACAACAACATCTTGTCACAGTTGTTAGACGCTGACTCTGAACAGGTATCACTCGACGAGGAAGTCGAATCTGTTTATGAGTATAAATTGCGAATTTCACGTGAAGTACATCGTGCCAATCAATTTCTTGGCCCTGCTTCCGCAGTTGACCATCCTACCACTGGTCCTGCCGCAGGTGTCAACCGAGCTGACACTCTCTCTGACAATTCACTTGCTCGTTCAACAGCTTTTACTCGCTTACCTAAGCTAATACTGCCGAAATTTGATGGCCAGATTCTGGAATGGCTGGCGTTCTGGGAACAGTTCGATGCTGCCGTTCATTCTCATGAGCATTTAGCACCTGTGCAGAAGTTCACTTACTTGAAAGGTCAACTATGCGGTGAGGCTGCCACAGCCATTGCCGGGTTGCCTCTTTCTTCAGCTAATTATGCAACCGCCATTCATTTACTTGAGCGTCGCAAAGAAGTACTAATAAGCACTTCTTCGATTGTGTGGCGATTCGTGCAGAACCCCTTTCCATTGTCAGAAGTTCTTGAGCTTGTCCGTTGATGCTCGACAGCAGCTCATCAGGGACAGACACTTGTGTTTCAATTGTTTACGGTCACACGACTACAACAGTGCACATCCAAGAATGTGTGTCAAGAATGTGGTTCCTTGCACCATACACTGCTGCATCGTGTTTCTTCAAACAGTGCATTCAGCGGAAGTTCTCCTAGTGGTGTTTGCGATCTGCCTTCTTCTAAACTCAACTGCATGGTGAAAACTACCAGCAATGGTCACCGCACCGTTCTACAGACAGTTCTTGTCCACATGGATGGAATTGATCGTCCGGTTCGTCTACTCCTGGATAGTGGATCGGAAGAGACTTACATCAGCGAAGCTCTCAGTGAACAAATTCAACGCAAACGGGCTACTCAATCAAACTTTCAAGTTCAAACTTTTGGTGGGAAGAATACTTCCTCAATTAACAGACAGAAATATGAGTTCAAACTGCGTTGTATGATGATCAATGGTATTTTATGAATTGTTGGGTTGTTCCCTTCATATGTTCACCCCTTCAGGGTGTCGAATTGTCGTGCTTAACTATGTTACCACAAGGTTTAGATTATGCTGATGATTACAGTCAATTGCCTATTGATGCCCTTCCTCACATCTTTACCTCTAATGCTCCCATCTTCCACTCCAATCTTATGCTGATTCCTGCCATCTTTGGTTGGACCTTGAGTGGTAGTATTCCAAACTCCCTGTCACAACATTCCTCCTTGGTTCCTCTTGTACGCACTCTGTACTCTAGGAATGCAGATGCCAATATCTGTGAATCTTGGTGGCAGTTGGAGTCCATGAACATTCATCCTGACACGGAAAAGGACGAGTTTCCTTTATCCATCAAACACATTGATGGTCGATACGAGACTACTTTGCCATGGGCTGGGTTCGAACGTCCACAGTTCACTAAGCAACAAGCCTTGGCACATAGTCGATCTTTCTACAGGTTGCCTCCAGAACGGCAACATCGATACAGAGACTCTTTAAAAGAGCGGCAAACCCTTGGAATCATTGAAGACGCACCTAACACAGATGGTGGCAATTTCCTACCCCATCATAGTCTTATCCAAGGATCAAAGTTGCGAGTTGTTTTCAACGGCTCAGCAAAGCCTACCATTGGCCTCAGCATCAACGATTGTCTGGTAACCGGTCCCAACATGCTCAGCGACCTTTTAGCCATTCTGGTACGTTTCCGCAGTCACCAAATTGGTCTAATTGCTGATATCGAGAAAGCCTTCCTGATGAATGGAATCTCGCCTCCAGATCGAGAGTTTCTCAAATTCATTTGGGACTTGGACGGCAAACAGCACGTCAGCAGATTTGCCAGACTTCCCTTTGGGCTTTCTGCAAGCCCCGCCATTCTTCATGCCATCATTGCGATGCATCTAGACAGCCTACCGGCGACTTCAACAGTCACCTCTCTTAGGCACAATATGTATGTCGACAATCTCGTATCCGGTTGCGACTACGAAACCGACATCGATTCATTCAAATCCGAAGCTATTCAAGCCTTCGCCAGTGCCGGCATGAACCTTCGTGCTTGGCAGACTTCTTCCTCTTCTACAAGAGAACGGTGGGAGTGCAACACTGATGACTTTACCAAAGTTCTTGGCCTCAGCTGGTGCCATCAATCTGATACCATAGCCACCAGATCACTAAGCGTCAAATGCTAGCCGAAATCTCCAAGATTTTCGATCCTCTGGGATTTATTTCCCCCTTCACCATACGTCTCAGGATTCTCTTTCAGTCACTCTGGAGAGAGTCACTCAACTGGGAAGATGAACTACCTTCCAGTACTGCAGTACAATGGGGTCGTTTCATTGAGGAAACTCAGCAACACGAATCTCGGATACACTTTCCTTGATACGTACCAATGACTTCACACTCGGAACTTCACATCTTTTGTGATTCTAGTGAGGCAGCTTATGCAGCTGTTGCGTACTTCAAGACCGACACAAATGTCGACTTACTCATTTCGAAGAGCAAACTAGCCCAACTTAAACCACAGACTCTGACTCTTCCACGTTTAGAGCTGATGGCTGCTCTTCTTGGGGCTCATCTAGGGACTTACATCCAGCAGCATGTACCAGTCCTATCATCATGTCTCAGACATTTCTACTCGGACTCAATGGTAACACTCGGATGGATACGCAGTTTGCCAAAAGACGAGTTCGTGAGGAATCGAGTTCGTGAGATCCACACACTCTCGCAAGCATGCGAGTGGTCTCACGTACCTAGTTCGCAGAATCCCGCAGATCTGCCAACTCGAGGTTGCAAGCTACTCTACTTGCAACACCTGGACCTTTGGAGACATGGTCCACCTTTTCTCACCCTCAGGGAGGAGTCGGACTACTCTGTCTGCGAACAGAAGTCCTCCACTTTGTTCACTGCAACAACTCCTCTTACAGACTCAGAGAAGACACCACTTTTTCCTGTGGACCGATGGTCTTCCTTACAACGAGCTATAAACATAACCTCTTATGTGCTCAGATTCGTTCATAATTCACGACTCCTCAAGTCAACTCGCGTCGGCGGACCACTTACGCCACACGAGATCATCAAGGCATTTCCACGACAGCTACAGAAGTTAGCAAATGCTACTGGCTCCCAAAGCCTCACAGGACTGTCAAGAAGATTCTTCAGAAGTGCGTTTCCTGCAAGAAGCTTCAAGGACGACCATACACTTCTACTGAAGGCAGTCTTCCACCATTCAGAGTCACAGAAGCGCGACCATTTGCGCATACTGGACTTGATCACTTCGGCCCATTGTATCTTGGCGACCAGACCAAATCATGGGTTCTTCTGTTCACATGTGCCGTCACTAGAGCCATACACATGGAAGTTGTCACCGCACTCAATGAGAAGGACACTGGACTAGCTATTCGTCGGTTCTTAGCACGCCGTGGACCCGCACAATTCTACAGCGACAACGCTCGATCATTCCTCAGCTTGGCGAAACACATGCAGAGGAGTCTAACCTGGACCTTCATCCCTGAAGCTGCACCCTGGTGGGGAGGTTACTGGGAAAGACTCATCGGAACTATCAAATGTTCTTGTCGCAAGACACTTGGCAGCACATCTTTATCTCTGACTGAACTCACCACAGTGGTCACAGAGTTAGAGGAACGCATCAATCGGCGCCCTCTCGTTTTGTCCGGAGATGACCCTTTGACTCCAGGACACTTCATCTTTGGAGCTACTCCACCACCACTTTTGGACATAGGCATCCACGATTCACCACCTCCTGAAGATCTCCAGAGGAGATGGAAACATCGTCTCACCATCACCACACATCTTTGGTCCAGATGGAGGAACGAGTACCTTCTCTCCTTACGACAATGGAGAACCAAGACAAGATCTCCAGCTACTCCGAAGGAAGGAGACATCGTTCTCGTCCATTCCAAGCCTCTACCTCGATGGCGTTGGCCACTAGGGAGGATCGAATCACTGATTCCCGGTCGAGACGGAAATCCACGAGCCGCCTACATCAGGAGTCACGGACGCCTTACTCGCCGTCCCCTTTGTCTCCTCTACCCCTTAGAATGCACCTGATCTTTAATGACATACCTCCTAATTTGCATTGTTTCATTTATTTGACATTTTGTATTGTATTGACATGTATTGAAACTTTTAATTATTTTCGTTTCATGGTGGGAGGATGTGAAAGTTATAACTGTATATTTAGGTGCTGCCATCTATTGATTCGTTACTTTAAACATTTACTAGTTGAATTCACCCCTTAATGCAATTGTATGTTCCAATGAATATTCAAACTCACTGTATCTCCCCTATTTTCTGTAAATGGGATATGTGAAGCCATGTTTTTGCATAGTTCTTTACATATATAAACTGGCTAGATTCCACTTCTAGCCACTGTCTACTCATTCGTGATCACTGCAGGACACGCTGGTCCTCAGTGTAGCAGTCATGTTACATATAACTATGTAGTGCAATAAAAGTGTTTCAGTTCTTGCAAATATTTAATCTTGTGTTTAGTTGTTTATACCAGTGTTCAACTTCGTCTTCACCAATATCTTTCACAGTCATGTTATGTGTGACACTTCGGGGATGATATAGATTAGTTGTGATATAAATTATATCGTCTGGATATCATTATAAGCAAATGGTCTTATTATCGTTATGTTAGTCTAAAGAAATAAATACATTTAAGCTTTTATGTGAAATGTCGTGCTATCTGCATCTGCAGCATTTTACCTATAATTAACATGTGCATACATGACATAAGCAATCAGCCTGAAGACGTCATGCCCATCTGGCAAATTATTACTCCTGCATCTTCTTTGGGTGCTGATACTGACGTACATTACAATGATTATAATACAAATAGTTTTGCGCTCGCAGTGGAGAAATTCAATTTCTGTAATGCCTGCTCCTTGGAGGATAACAGATGCCAACATGATAAAAAATACGCATGCTCAGTGTTCAGTGCATTGCCTTCAGCACACAGTAGAAGATCACAGTGACGATAGCCAACAGTTACTGAACACGTTATTTTCAAATCCTTTTGACGCTAACTATCCCATTATCCATCGCATTCTCGTCATTTTCGGTAACTTCAATATCATAATCGTTATCATCGTCAACATCATCATCATTATCATCATCATTATCGCCATCATCGCGATGATAACGACGGCTACAGCAGCGATGACGATAATAACGGGAATAACGACGTCAACAACAACGACTACAACAACAAGGCCAATGGTAAAATTCGGCTTCTAACTTAATTTAAAGCATCTACGAGTACATACAAATCAGAAACGTAAAGCAAGCAGTTGCGGCAAAATCATCCTTATGTGGGCTCATTTGCATGAACTTTCATCACTGCTTTGGATGGGGGATCACTTTGAAATCCAAAAAAATTTAAGAACATTTCCACTTGCTTGTCAGAACCTATTAGGCGAACTCATTAACATCCTAATGAACAACATTGTTTCCGGCAAAGGGTACTTGATCACTCTTCGTCCGAAAAGTAATTGCTTTTTAATCAGCAAGCCCATACATTGTATATTTAATATTCATAACGCTAATGTACATGCAGGGCCTAGATAAATACTTACTAAAGACTGCTACTAGAAACTTAATTTCCATGATCACAGTTAATTTCTATGATATAAAACGTACCATATTTAATATTCATAAAGCTAATGAACAAGCAATAAACATTCGTGGAAGGCTGTAACAATACTGTAACAGCTATACTTGCAGTAACTACTTTTTGGGAGTTAATTTCTATTATATTGTATAATACTTCTCCTGTGTTAAGTTGTGTGAAACTTGGTGATGATATAATTACAATGCTAAATATTATATTTTTAAACCAAATTAGATGAAAGGGAAGAAAATACGTGAAAAATGGAGTTAAACTTGGATCTAAACCAGTGAAATTAAGGCAATGAATAATTGAAATCATACATATACCCCAAAACAGACAGGTATGGTAAATAGTGAGACCCTTAACTCTAACAGGACCACCCTTAACGATCTTTGGAAGAGAAATTAGGTGTTCTGTTTATCTGTGACGCTTAATGACTGGCAGTTTTCGGTGTTTTTTCTGGTCATAAGCAGCTGTTCTGCAGATGGAACGAATAGCCAGGAAATTACATTTTTTTCTGTAGAGTTCCGTTGCCTGATTGGCAATACTGTATATAATTATAAGCTTGGAAAGGAGAATGCAGCACGGAAATGAGCAAGACCACGTGATTATAAGCACATCTCGACTTTTTGCTATACATCTTCACTCTTTTAGATAATATTACAAGTGCTTATGCTATGTTTTAGGTTGTATTACATCAATAATAAAAATGATCGATTGAAAACGAAGTTACAATTTCTTTCAGTATTTAACAATTGTTATTGTATTTAACAATTTATTGTATTTAACAAATCGAAATTTTTCAAACCTGAAAATTGATTTCACTGCAACACCGGGTTTCCTTCGTTAATACCTTTAAATAACAATTATGGTTCTCTCATAGATTTAGTACTCTAGACTGTCGTAGCCTCAAATATCTAACAAAATTCTACAGGTAACTTGGTGTGACATTTCTGCACTATTTGGCCTTTAGCATTATTTCATGTGATGGCCAATCAGGATAGTTACCCCGGATGAGGTTTAACACACCACAAACAATTTTTAAATGACTAAGCTTTTACTCTCTTGAAAAGAAGTGTGGTTTTTTTGCTGAGGTTTGTTTTTAATTTAGTTTCAATGTTATATCAATTTATATGTATGTTTGTGTTGCTGTGGAATAAATTCATAATTCAAAAATGCTGAAGTACCTTATGTGATAGTAGTGCGTGAAAACACGTCACATTTTAGAGAAACAGACTAATTAAAACGCCAAATAATAAGAAATATCTTGCCTATAGTAGTAATAATAAAACATTTAATCAATAAAAATTCAATCGATATAATGATGTGTGCTAAACATAATGCTCGTTTGCTTGTTCGCTTTACTTTTTATCTTAGCACTTATTTCAAGCAGCTTACTCTGTATGCATCACGCCTAGGCTATCCGCATTGGCAGCGCTCACACTAAACTTGGTTTTGTAATCAACATTCAACAGCGCAATCCACTCAAACAGACCCAAGTAGAAAGCAGGAAGTACTCCAATAGGCTTCGAAGGTTCTGCCATTCGGAAAGAATAAGGCTTCCACTGTTGTAAAGTGGATAATGAAAGCTCCTATACTGGCTTCAGGAAAGCGTCAGATTAACACTTTGTCTTGGATAACAATCTGACATGAATTCTTTGTTCTATATTTAGCATATAATGCAGTATGAAAATCGAGGAAAGCCTAGAAAGGCCCAATAAAGCCGAGTAATATCAGGTAAAGTCGAGCTAAACCGATTGACACCGAGGATTCTTCCAAGCCAATATTACAAATATTTACTGCTAATTTGAACTAGTTTACCATTGCCAGATCTTTCACTATATATTAATTAAATAAATGGCTTTCCCGTGTTTCAGTATGATACAGTATTATTTTGAACAAAATTTTTAGATTAAGATTTAAATCAACTTAGACGAAAATAATTCAGTGAATCTACTGCTGCTTGGCGAAATTTGTCTTGATTTTAAAGGGGAAAAATGAAATGTTAAAGTACATCCCAAAAATTTTTTATACAAAAGTATATTATTTAGTATTGCGCTTATGTTTCTACTGACAAACTTATATTGCTTAGCATTGTGCTTACCTGTTTGAAAGACTTATGTAACTGGAAAATAAAATTCTTAATAATTTAATATGTTTGCGCCAACTGGTAAAATGTCACCGTTCAACCATTCCAATGTCCACTACTGATTTACTAAAAAGCGCATTAATAATCTTATTTGCAAGATTAAGTAATTTATGTTTACTTAGTTAGTGAAGTGTACGCCACGAATGCTCCGATTTTTTCGAGGTTTACGAAGTGCTATCTGAATTTAAATCAGTTCTTTACTACGCAAATGACCGTTAAAATTACTGCGCCTATTGGTAAAACGGAAGTTCATATTTACTTGTACAGCTACCACAACTGTACACAGCTAACAGTTACTGCTAACGTAAGCTCTGTATGCAATAAGGCAGCATGTAAGTGATAAAAAATTTCAAGTTAAATTTTTTGAGCCTTGTATAAAAAGTGTTTGATTGTCCTTTAATATATGTTATGTTATGTTACGTTACGTTGCATTATATTCCTTTACATTACGTTACGTTATACAGTGGACAAGTACACGAGTAGCTTATAAAACTTTCTTATCTGATTCTCATGAACTATTTTGTTTAGATCAGTAGTTTACATAGAAGCTGAACATATAAGTTGTAATACCCCCCTAATCTCATTACAAAAGGTAATAAAACCGAGTATGCCGCGATTTATAAAAACCATTAAGCACGTGCGGTAATGGCGCATGCATGGTGTGACGAAAAACACTATAGGACTTTGGAAATGGGAAATGGTAGTGTGGCAACAAATAAAGCGATTATTATGAAGATAAAGCAGTAAAATTAACATAAAAGGTAGTTTACTGCAACATGAAACCTTAACGAAACAGCTTTGAATGAGCTATGTGATTTTTGTACTTAAACGCCGGTGCCTGAAAACTCAGTATCACAACATCAGTACCTGTAACTTCAGGACCACTAACCCCAGTTCTCACAGAGATGCATGTCAGTACTTTAATTTTATTTTTGTGTTATCTATTTTACGCCGAATCTTAATAAAGTAAAATAAAATAAAGTTGTGCGTACAAAACAATGCACACATAGACCGACACTGTCAATTTGCAAAAGATATGGCAAACCTATAGACGTATAGTACAACTTTGATTAGAAAATAATAATGATGATAGTAATAATGACAACAACAATGATATCAGTAATAGTGGAGATATTGATGCTGTCTATGACAATGATGATGTAACATCAATAATGGCAATGGTGACAATGTTGACAAGGACGATAAAAGCGGCAGCATCAACGATGACAATGATAATAATGGCAATGAAGATGATTTTTCGACGATTGTAATGATGATGAAAGACGAGGATGACGATGATGACGACAATGAAAACGACGGCAATGATGATGGTGATGATGATGATGATGACGACGACGACGACGACCATGACAAAAGTGCGGTGATGATTGTTATGAGAATTACGATTACCATTGTGATATTCAATTGTGTAAGGTTCATAGGTTCAGAAACGCATTATTCATTGTGAGACGTTTCGACAAAAACACTTTACGAGCAATCATGTGCGCTACACGCATGTTACATGATATGATGGAAAGTCAAATTTGCATGCAAAAGCTATATTGTTGAAACATTTAATGTATATTTCTTGATCGCCATAGGGCAAAATGTGTTTGCGATATTCATGCAGCGTTTCGAGTGACATCCGCCCGCGAACAATAGAGAAAACAAAGGAGATCATTTGAGTCGCCTTATTTTTGCTGCCTCGCCAATTACGTACGAAACACGCGGTAGCGGAAGCCAGTTCGGTTGCCATGGTAATCGTAACGCAACTAGATGGCGATTTTCCGCCAATAGGCACGTTTAACGTGATGAACGCGGCATTGAAGAAAACTGGACGCTGAAGTGTAAGTACGATTTAATGGCACACAAAGGAATTAATTACTCTGTAGGGTATCAGTAAAAACGATTACGTGGGTCGGCATTATAGAGACTAATTAGGAGGCTCCTAAGTACTCCATGAATTATTATGGGCTATGCCTATGCAATTTTTTGTCGCTAAGGATTTTGTTTTGACTGCTGCTGCTGCTGCGCAGTTTATGAGTTTACTCATAACGTATATAGTTTAGCATTTACTGCTACATAAATTTAATAACTAAGTTTCTAAGCCTAGTCGTCTTAGCCCAGCAGCATCAGAAGCCAGGACAATGTTGGAAATGAATCTCCTTAGATAATCGTTGGCAAGAATTAAGAACTCTTTTCTAGAAAAACAGCAAGATTGGTAGAACCCTCTAAACGTAATGACAGTGAAACCTTTGAGTCAAAGAAAAGCAACACAAAAATTGAGTAGTTGTGTATGTAAAATGTTTAGTGTTTTCACAAATTTTAAAGAAAGTTATTGTGTTTAGGGACTTATGTCTTTAATCGCTTTCTGGTATGACAATTTAGGTACAGCTGTGTTTGTGTGTGTGTGTGTGTGTGCGTGCGCGTGTAATACCCGTAGTACCGCGTCAGATTACCGTGGCTTCATACAAGAAATTGCTGTACAACCAGCACTTCTTCGCTCGTGGGGAATTTAATTTAATAAATGCCATGGTATGCATTATATTTATTAGGCCTTCCGGAATGTGTGTAATTGAATCTTGAAATGCTGCATCTTCTCGGAAGTTTGCTGCATGAACATCGCATCATCACTTCATACTCGTATTTTTAATCTTTACTATATGTATATTTTTTTGTTCACATGTGCTCAAACAACAGGAAAATTAGCTATTGGAAAGATGAAAACAGCTTTGTGTAGGTACATCTTTAATGCAGAAAGGCTCTGATTACGTGATTTTTATAAAGATATCTCGCAAGCAGGGCGCTATGAGAAATATTAAGGCCAATAATGGGAGGCATCACTGAAACATATCTATAATACGCAAAATTTTCTATAGTACCCATACGGAAGTAACTTGAATCTGGTGAATTAGCTGCCACAAAATTCGATATAATATAACCTTCTAAAGCAATATTATGTCATTTTCACATATTATTACAAGTGAGGGATAGAGATGCCAGTCGTGAGTTCAAATACCGTTCAATTACCTATATATTCATAAACGTAAAGATAATTTGATGGTTTAATCAAGTTAATTAACAATTAGTTAAAATGAACGATAAACTTATGCCATAAAAATAAAGAAGTTTATGAGGTTGCGTGTTTATTTTGTTTCGTGTATTTAATGTCATGATTAATGATTTTACCCCATGACTGCTAATCTGCTACTCGGGATAGACCTCAGTATAACAATAATAATAGCAAGTAACAATAGTTTCGTAGTATTCAATAGTAAATAGTTTGAAACAAAGTGCTCAAAAAAGAGTATCAAAAAATATCACACCAATATAAAAGCAGCAAATTGTCAGCCACGAAAACGTGGAAACAAATCTGGACTGCAAACAAACTCAAATGATTTTACATTAGATGCAAAACCACCAAACTATACCAGTAGCCTTTAAGCTATGAAAAAACAGTTAATTTATTACTAGTTTTTAATTACAACCTCAAACAGTTAAAGAACACATCTAAACATGAAAATTTACTCAAGTGAACTTTGCCAGAAGTTTACTTACCTCGATTCTCTCACAACTCATTCATTTATTCTCGCACAATAATCACGCAAGTCAGACAACCAATCCATTAGGTCTAGCAGATATCTATGCTCACCTGACCACACATACTCGCATATTAACCTGATCTGAATACACTCTCGTTACCCAACATCACCTGCAAACTTTTATTTCCTACTCACAAAACTAATCTACCTCTACTTTCTGTCACACTTTCACCCGCAAATTAGGCCACCTTTTCAGCGATTCTCGTCAAACGCAATATTTAATCAACCTTTTGATAAATCTTCCTCTACTGTCATTGGTACAGGTGGCGCTGTTGGATTGTGAGCTACAAGGAGGAACTCGTAGGCTTACTCTGTCATACTGGGCTTGTAGCTTATGTGGTAGAGCATGAGAGTACAGATTCCATGTCTCGGGTTCAATTCCATTAAATTGGTCAAATAAACCGCAATGGTTTTTAAAAATTCAGGCAATCAGAATCATAATTAATTAATTAAAGACAGGCGTAGTCACTTTACATATAATGAGGCATGAATGCAAACAAAAGACACTACATGGTCAATTGAAAATAATGAATACAAGCAGAACGTCTTATTTACGATAATATTCATACAAGAATATATTCATAAGATATCGTGGGTGTGCAGAAATAAATGAAATAAATAAAAATAAATAAATAAAATAAATAAATAACAGGGTTCTCGTAAAGTTGCTGACCAGTCGCAAAGGTGGTACTGTTAACATAAATTTTTAAAAGTTTTACCTACATGTTGCATACATGTTAGCTTCAGTGATTTTAGCCGATTATTCAATGCATTACAGCGCTAGCTCGAGCTTGTCGTTTGCGAATGATTTAACTCATACTATGTACGTTTCAAAGACGCACCCACAGACCAATGTATATCAATATTCATTAAACTACCTATCCATTTTATTTCCCACAGCAAGAAAGTACATTACCCTTAGAGTTAGAGCATGTACCCATTGCACCGTATGATTTTATTTGCAAAAACACGAAAATTTTTCCATCATTTCAAATGTTTCAACGACGACAGCCTGCAAAAACTCGGAAATTTTACCAGAAAGGCGAAATTATAAATTTTTTGTCCCCAATAAATCCGGATTACGATTGTTCGGTTAATCGGCTGCATTATTACATCTCGTATAAGATGATCAAACCGCGATAAGAATGTCAACTCCACGCTATCACGGGGGTGATGAACGAACAAACGGATTAAACGGATTCATTAACCAGGGTAAAATAATTGAAATTTAGAGGAAGGAATCTTCCAAATTGCCGTTGTGTTTAATAGCTTTGCTAGTACAGTTGTAACATTACAGGTCGAAGTCATAAATGTTGAGCCTGACGTAACCAATCCACCCATGGAAGGAAAGCTTTACGCGACAAGAAAATACAATTTTCCGGAACGGATTCGCCCGTCTTTTATGTGCAATTACTAAATGAACGGAAAGCCTCAGTGCAGAGTATAGTTAATGCGACGATTGCAATATACGATTAAGACTAGCTCTGCGCTGTTCACTTCACAGGTATTATGTGTATTGGAGCTAAGAAGTATAATTATTAAGACTGTGATTAGTTGCTGGAGAACTATTCACGCAATAATTGCTTCAACGTGTATAGTGAATAAGCCCATTTTGCCGCCATGAAATTAGTTCATTTTCCTAAGATTATTAGCTGCTAGTAAGCTGGGATATTGGGTCAGGAACACGGTCGTAATTTGGGTAACGTACAATGGAACTACAACATGTTTAACGAGGACGTTACGTAGGTGTACCTGTTTATGCTAAGCGTTTCTAACCTATTCAAAAATTTTCAACAGTTTTTTTATTTTTCAATTTCTATTTGAATGTATGAAATTTAAAATTGTTGAGACATTGTTTTACTTAAGTAAATTGGCAATATTGAAGTGCTCTCTAACGTAATTAGTTCAAGTGGTTACGCTACTTGCATTGCCACTTACTAAAAATTTGGTGAACTACAATATATAAAAGCTAGTTTTCCTTTAAATAACAGCATGTAAGCTCACTGAATAAAGTATTTACTATAAGGCTTACTATACATAAACAATTTACAAGCTTTGCATTTGGAGCGTTTTCTATTTGACTCCTCAGAACATATTGTGTTCTCAAGAGAAAACGATTGGATAACCATATGAACAAACGCCTGTAATTGCAGAAGTGCTGTGATCAACATGGCAAGACATCAATGCAGTCGCGTTTCATTTACAAAATCTGTTGTGCTCCTGTGACTTCTCGTAGTTTATAAGCCTCAATTTAAAAATATCTTACTCTTTAGGCATAAGATGAAATGTTTTATTCTCAAATAGAAAAATGTTTTTTCTAAAGTACTGAACTAAAAAATAGAAAAAAACGTGAACTTCGACGTTGTCAGTGTCGCACGTGATGATCAGATGTAATTGCTGCCTCTCAAAGCATTTCCCCAATACAAATATGCGCATATTTGCTTATATGAATAACTAAAATGTGGTGATCCAGTCAAACGGAAGACACTACTAACCTGCGACAATAATCTGCTTTAACTTATATCAACTATTCCGCAAACAATTCAAAGTAAATTCGATAACTTGCCCCGGGAAACAACCTCTTGCTCATAGACAATTTGCAAATATGCATACATACTAGTGGGGAATGGTGTCAAGGGCTTGCTTGCGGCTTTGTTTCAAGTGAATCCGTTACCAGAAAATATTTATTGTGCTGATACTGTTGAACGGCTTCTCCGTATAGCTTCCCAGCATCAGGTCCACTATAATCGTAAATCTATCATCGATTGCCATTATGATCCCACAAGCGATTAAATAGCCGCGATTATACAGATAATTACGCCAATCACGGACAATTATACATAACTGCAGGCAACTCTAGCGATAATAATCCAGCAAGAATATCAATCATGAAGCTTAATAATTATTAGCTGATCGAACACCACATAAAAAGTAAATGCGTGGGCGAGCGATAAAAACGCTTCCCGGTAAATAAGATAAATTAGATGACAATCAGTCATATTATACTTAATACCTTCAATTTAAAAGTGTTGTTTATTAGTACATCCAGCATAACAGCGTACAAGAAATAAAAAGTAGTATCCTAGCACCAAGCTCAAAAAGTAAGTATTACAACGGTTTGCACCTAAGCTGAATAGGTTTTCGTACGTTAGGCTTACAAAAAGAAAAAAAGAAGATGAAATGGTACAAAAATCATTAAATATAGTTGGTTTTTTAGGTTTTATAATTTGTAAAACGAACACTGATTTAGCACATATTGTGACATAAAAAAAAATAAAGGCAAGAGAAAAATCCAAAAAGCGCAAAACATCACTACTAACAGTGTGGACAGCTGGTTAGGCAAGCAGAGGAGCAATTTCCAACAGATGGGAAAAGAGGGATGAAGCAGCTTGTCGTGTGTAACCAGAAGGAAGATATATATACATAAATTTAAAAGGTAAGGTAGGAAATAAACGGGAATAAACTGCAGTGAAAACACTAGTTATCTAAATATCTAATACAGAGCATGACGTAGTCTTTATAGCAAGTACAGTAGATTGCAGGTATAGAAAAGGAGATTGCAGGTATAGAAAAGGAGATTTTTGCAAACAATTTATGGTGTGTTGCTTCTTTTTTACGTAGCATCGCACCGCGTAGATGCTCGCAATCCAGGCACTCGCAACGTAATACCAACAACCTCAGGATCCGCAACGAGAAATGTCTAAGTGCGTTCTTTCATCTAGTTTGACCATACTGTACAGTGTTGGCAAAAGCCGTCTGCTGGTACCACCGTATAACTGCTTTGATATTTGCTCATGATAGTATATTAAGCGGCAACAGTGTTGACATTATTTCCCCAGAAACTAATCTGAAACGAACGAAATAGTTTCGTACTATAGCTTCATGAGCAATAAAGTTATTTTTCCGCTAAATAATGTGCCGGAGTAAAAGAAAAAGTGAGCTGATAGTAATAGATATACAGATATTTGAAGGACAATTTGTAGCATCAATAGAACTTTGATACTTATTTGATACTAGACTGCAACAACGATAGCTTACAAAGCAAAAGCGGGCTGGTGTCTGGAAGTTATGAATGGACATTTATAAATATGTTTTTAAGGACTGTGTTTAAGGTCCTCTCCTTTTATGCCTGTTTGATTCGTCTGATTATACTGCTTATGTCCTCTTTTTCATGATTTTCTCAGGGATCTGTTATGTAGTATTAAATTTTGTTATCAATTTTCAATCAATGCAATCAAATTTCAAAGCAGAATCACACACGGTAACCAAAACCATCATTTCAAAATAAACTTCACTTCCTCTGTAAGAGTATAACAAAAACGTGGATTCGCATATTAAAACATGCAATTTAACTATCGGGTTCTAATTAACTCTTATGTTTATAAAACTGACATCAGCAATTTCATAACACAATAATTTTACAAATTAAAAAAATGAAGGACAATGGTCACAATAGCCCAAGAGGACTATTATCATAATAGCCATTACTTCACTGTATCAAGCAAAAGTTTCTATACACTTACACTTCTACAGCTAAAGCATAACAAAATCTTTTACGAGCAGCTTTTGTTGCAGTGAAACCATTTATGGAAACAAGCGGCATGCGTTTTGCCAATCCCCAAACCAATTCCAATTACTATGACAGTTGTTAAAATTTATGACCACGTAAATCACCCAGTTTACTTTCAAGAAAACAATGCTGCCAACAAGGCGAAATAGCCTTAGAAGTCTATCTCAATAAAACACGCCCTGTTAATTAAGCAAAAAAAACACTCAATTATGTGTGCACAAGGTCGGTTTAGTGCCTGTTGTAATGCAATGTCTTGTAATATATTTAGGAAACAATTAACTATTATTTGTCAATGTATTTGCAATTAACTATTGTCGATAATTGTGGATTCGTGGTCGTTGAATTTATAATCATTGACAATGCAAGAAAACAATGCTATTTTGTATGACAAAGTTATAAAGACGGAAAACGTTGCTAGAGAGGTTCGTAAAAAAGTCACAACGACGAACAACCGGCAAAGGGGACAAGAAAATTCGATCAGTCGGTCAGAATTTAAAATGATCGCAAGTCTGTAGCTGGCTGTATTTGAAATGAGAGTTTGATGCCCTTCCACCACGTAACAAGCACTTACGACTATTTAGGGACCTTGAATCCCAGTTCTGTACTGCGTATGGTATTGTCAAAGAAGTACATTTTTAGGATCCATAGAAATGAGATCCTGACGAGAACGTTTGGTGCTGCTTAAATATGATTATATTCCTTTTTGCAGTTGTTAACCGATAATTTGTTTGCTTTCGTCCAATAACCAGCCTTTTTGAAATCAGGCCTCAATTTTCACGGCAGGAAAATATAATAAAATGCACTTTCAGTTTATTCCGACCGCAACCACCAAGATAGCAGTAGGTAGCACGTGCCTAAATATATATATTCCTTTTACGACCGCTCTGCGTATCACAAATTCATTATAGCATAACACACAGGAACAATAAACAAATAAAAATTAATATAATTAGTAATAATATCACTTTTAGCGGATAGGCGCAACACTGGGTGACTGAAGTTTATGACAAAAATGTGCAGAACAAAATCGACAGCGTTATAGAAACGCAAAATGGGTTTCAATTTGAAACTGAATAATATACACTCGTCTTTGGGATACACTCGTCTATTTGCAAGAAACTGCACTTTTGCGCTAGACAGCAGCCATCCTTACAGCTGTTCTTTTAGTAAATTTTTTGGTTCTCGCGTTCTTTCTTTTATGTATTTTTACTTTACTTTGTGTATTCGTTGTACCTTTGGTTTTTAATTTCTAATTTTGTATCAGTTATGTAAATTAAGTAAGATTGTGTTATGGGCAACCGGTACAAGATTTGTTCTAAATGCTTTCTGTTATTTCCCACGTCTTAATTTAAGTACTATGGAAGTTAATACTGGAAATCAATAGTTATTAGCATAAATGTAATGAAGTTCTTTTATTAACAAATTACATCATCATTACTTCGCCTAAAGTGCTGAAAGTTGCAAACAAAATAAACATTAATAATGTAAATATAATTATAGAACCTTGTAATTAGTGTATATAGGGTGCATGGCCAGTAATAATCCCTTTGATGTGGTCATTTAACTGTGTTACGCATCTCCCTAATTTATAACGAACTGAAATTGTGTCAGCTTCCGTATCCCGCCAACTCTCTAGACGAGACAGAACGGTTATCCAGTCCAATTAAGTAGATGCTGTGCAGAGTAATTACTACAGTGAATGGAAGACACGTCAAGTTGCAAACATAACATCGCAGAACATACACACAGTTAACGTTTGTGTTTGCAAACACAAACGTAGAAAAAACAGGTAGAAAGCATTACTTTTTATTTATTTATTTATTTGTTTATTTATTTATTCATTCATTTATAGTGACATAGTGTGGTGTCGTTTTTTCCAGTTTATTTTCAATTTTCTTCTATTGTTTTATGATAGTCACATGCTGAAATTATATTAATAGAATAAATTTATATGCTGTTTATGTTCGGCGGGCGTATGACTATTTACGCTCAGCAAGCATATATATCACCTTATATATTTCATTCATTCGTGCGTTCGTTCGTTCATTTATTCATTCATTCTTCCATTCATTCATTTATAAAAACACGCTGGGAGCTAAGAAACCAGTGCATGGATGAATAGATAAATAAATCAAAATTAATGAATGACAGGTCCTTTCATGTTAGTATAGGGCGATAAATTCATTCTTACTTACACATTTAATGATTGAATGAAGGAAAGAAAGAATAGACAAATAAACTAAAGAATAAATAAATAGATGGGGAAATCACTGGTTGACCGTGGAACAAAATAGCGAAAGTTAAACAATGTCGAGCTAGGTCAGTAGTGGCCAGTGGGTGACTTCCGAGAATTTGTCTACATTTGTCTTATAAAGGGAGGATGTACACGCATCTGTAAGTAGCAGAGAAGTTCCTGTCCTTTAATTAGCTAGGTCTGGTCCTGCTACAAGTGCAAGCTGCCATTTGCAGCTGCGTCCTGGCTCAAGCGGCAACCTACATAAGAAAACAAATGACTACACGACCAGAATGGAAAAACAAAGTAACTTACAGCGCGCCAATTCAATTTGATCACTAATTCATTCATTCCATTCATGCCATTCCATTGTTACAGCAAAAAATTACACAAATTTGTTTATCCCAGAACTAACATGTGCACGAGAATTTTGCTTAGTCGTTCGCAATGCAGGAAAATGTGGATAACTTGTTATGAGCCATAACGTCATGCAAAGTGCAAGAAGCTTTTCTGTGTTCGCAAGCTTTAAAATTATAAGCAAACGTTGGAGCCTTGCATATATCCGAGAATTTTACCTTCAGCTGCAGTGCGACATCTATATTATGTTCTATGTACAGATTACGAATTTCTTTACTATAGTGAAAACTATATTAAGTTTATTATAACAGTGATTAAAAGCACATATGACAGGGCATTACCGTCATGCGACGCACGCATGCTATATTTACTAGTCGCGCCCACTAACTAATGATGTGTGCTCTTTCTGCGATTCGACGCGTCATTTTTGATAGGATAAAAAGGGTTTTTTATAAAGAAACGAAGACACTACCTCAGGACGCGATGACAGACAGTACCCCAATTTTCACCCCATGTGTACCAGTCGTACTTGTCTCCGAAATTTCGGTGTTCCCTTGCAACCAAAATAGGAACTGTAAATTTTATAAAGTTCACACGAGTAATTAGTTTGCTTTTTCATATTAAGTGATAATTATAACAACCTTTGTGCTTGGATCTCGAGTCATGGACTACGTCCCATTCAATCACTTTTTATAGTACAGCATTATGCCTAATATATTACAGCAATTACGTGAGTTAGAATTTTGCACATGTAGACGATATGCGTTATAAGACACCGTCGTAAGCTTATACCGAAAAGTAATTTAAATATCAGTAAGGTAACGCCGGGGACAATCTAGAACTAAGAGACTCTTGGAAATGCTTTCTACTCTTGATGTCTATATTGGTGACCTACTACCGTTTTTGCTGAACCGATACAAACAATAAATATAACTTATGATGATTTGCGATTAAATTTATTTGACGATTAAATTACCAATTTCAGTAACTACTGCGGTGTTAAGAATTTAAAATGTGATTGAAGCAGCAGTAAAACACTTAGGGAAGCCATTGTGAGAAATTTGTCTGCGGCTTTAAATGTAACATGATTTTTAATTTTCATAATTGACCATCTTAATTAATTTGATTTGTGGTTTTAAGAAATAGACAAACTGTTATAATAAAACAAATACGTTTATGTCTCCATTTTTGGGAATTAATAGTTCATTATCGATAAAACAATATTTTAACGCATTATCAATCACAAACGTACAACGCCCGTAAATGTTATTTCAGACTAATTTTTTCAAATATTTTTTTTTCATTTCACTATCTGATACTATTAAATTTCATTCCTTGGTCTCTAATTCCCAGATAATTTACTAGCTGACTGACTCTACCCATTACTAACCATTAAACATCCTCCGTTCTAGGCGTACTTCACGTATCCAGTTAAATAGCAAACAGGGCTGATCCATTCTTGTCGGCAAAATCCGTCTCTCACCGAACGATAAAGAAAGTTATCTTGCAATATTACCTTTTGAAAAAAGACTAAATTGTGCACTCTGCGGATTCATGATGAACTTAATTACTCAAAAAAATTAAAATATTCAACTTGTCTACTAAATTATTTAAGGTGCGCCCCGGTAAGAAGAAGTCAAGCAGACATGATAATTGTACCGTTCTGAAATGACGAATTTGCTGTGGATCGTTTTTCGTTTTCCAAGCAGCTAGCGGTCAATGAAAACAAGCCCGACCATCTTCAAGGACAACTTCAAGTGGGAAATGGGGCTTTCGAACAGGGACCTCGTTTAAAAATTGCAAAATTTGCCAAACGTTCCTTAAGACGACTACATAGAAGTGGGAATTGGACTGTTGAACAAGAAACCTCGTTTAGAAAGGACGAAACGTTTGTTTGGGTAAATGAAGACAAGCTGTTATACACTGTCCCAGCTGCAAGTATGCCCATTCAAAAGCGATTAATTGTAATAACTAAAGAGCTATAGAGAAATCAGAGTTATAACTAACTAGGGGTCAAAATTAAAACTTCACTCACTGAAGTAACAATTACTTTGGGGAAAATACGTGATCATTAGTGCGCGTTGTTAATTACGAAGGTTATTAGTGACAGTGCATAACGATAGCACTATTTGGAAGTCATAAACCCTTAATGTCTGTTGTGGGAATAGCTATTGGGTAAAGGAAGCCTCTTAGTGCTACAAAAAAACCTGATGTGTAAAGTAAAGTGAGAAAAACAAAGCCAAATATCAATACCAGCATGTCATAGCACTTTTTTCATAGTACAAAGTGAAATATCTAATTTAGTTTTGTTATAGTATTGTTTTGTTTCAGTGTAATGTAAAAATTGTAGCGGACTTGTCTTAAGAAAATTGACACAGAATCCATCTTAATGTGGATAAAAAAAGCAGTGGTCTAAGGGTAAACCCTTGAGATATACCGCAGTTCATATTCTTCATATACTGCAGTATTTTGCTCCGTTTAAACTGTTTATCTTGGGCAAGTTGAGTGACGAAAAATTTCAGAACGGCCCAAAAAATTAAAACCAACAATGTTGTTGTTGCATCACTGTCACTACGCTTCTGAAACAAAGAAGTCCATTATGTACAAAAGCTCCACGGTATCAGGTATGTACATTTACGTCATTCATTAAGTCGCTTTAATACGTATACGGACCTATCCTACGAGTGAAAACGTGCATGCCATACAGTCATACAGATGGGTCTTGATGCACTATATTTATGACTACACCAACTCACAAAGGTACCGCTTTTAACAATTTGCAGTACAATGTAAGGAAGAGCGCGATTGGACTGTATTAGACTCATTAGGAGAAAGTAGCATCGCAGTAAATAAATGGTAAATATAAAATTATACACAGTGGCATCTGGCGCAAGGGCATTACCCACACATTATGTTTTTGCAGTTCGAAATACTCTGATGTAGGCGTGCGTTTAAAAACGGTTCATTTAATTTTTCTTATTGGCCGTAGATCCTACTGGTTACTAAATATCAGATTGCGAGTGAATGTGAACATGTCGATTTTTAGTGATCACTAACATTGTATAGGAATAATGAATGTATTGAAAACCATAAGAAACATCACGAAAGTGTAAACAGTTTGTCAGGTAAGGTTGAAAAGTGAAACTACCTCAACATCAGTAGCCAACAGCACACAAAATGCATGAGTAAATTTAAGAAGTATTAGTCATGTTACTTTATAATAACTTACTATGATTCACATTATGACCCATTCACCATAGGTTGTATATATAGCTTTCCACATATTGATTTAGAGTTTCACTTTCAAACATTCAGAAAAGATGTAAGAAGAAGTTTGTCAAAATTCACCTTTCGCAATGTGACTATTGACGTAACCTGTAAATGCAGATACATCCGTGCATTGTGATGTATCATCGTACAAAAGTAAATGGAAATAAATTTCCTTGGCGAAGAAACGTATCAATTTCAATCATTCTATTTAAAGACTGATTGCAGTTCGGATTTGCCTGCAGCGATTTGGTGATTAGGAATAATGATCTGTGGCACGAACAACCCTTATAATATGAATACGTCGTTCGTGCGTGCTGCCTATGATTCCTATTCGCCACATTGACTCAATCTAGCCCGATAATTAACTACTTCGTGGTTAGCGGCGTCATTTTCGTGGAAATCTGCTTCACAAAACCGCTTATTGAGGTATTACCACTGACATGTCATAGTTACAATGCAATGAACTTCTCCCGAGACTGTCATGTGTAACTATTCGTATGTCATAGCGAATTTTTCGTATGTTCGAATTTTTAGTGATAATATGTGCACGCGAATTAAAAACTTTGGCTTCATTGTCTTTGTAAGTTTAATCAGTAATGCAGGTGGAAGACAAAGCTCAACAGATGTTTGACTTAATTAAGTAATCAACATAATACTGTGAAGGGAAATAGGGTTACGTTCGTTAAATTTCATACAAGAGGTCCAAACTTTTGTTAAATTTCACATAAGACGTCTGAATTCAGTATTTCAGCTTTGTTCTTAGATATTTGTTCCTTACTGCTTAGCTACACAATCCGTTCTGCACAATGTATTCAGTTATAGTACTCAACACGCATTGTAAAATACTATGACTACAAAACCATGTTAGTGAACCAAAGCGAAAGTTTAATCACTGGTGTTCAATACAGGAAACGTAACAAATTTTGAACAGCAATATGGCAAAACGACGCAGAATGCTGAACTATTCTATAGAAACTAAAAGACTGTGGTATGCATTGGGTGAGCAATATAATATGGACGCCTTTTCCGACATTTGGTGACTACAGTTCTTTGTAACAATGTCTTTTAAATTCTTACATGTATTTGTGTCTTAAAATGCTAAGCAGGGACTTACGTGTTCCGTCGAATCGTGTGGCTATGGTCTCCAGAAAGTTATTCTGTGGTGCTAGTAATCCTTTCCTAGTAGGCATGACTTAATTCCGCTAGTTGCTGATATTCCCTAACAGCTGCAAGAAAAAAATAAACTTTTGTAATAGAAGGAACAATTTCTTTTAATTTTGATAATTTAGGAATGCGATTCAAAAATTTTAGTATGTAATTTTTGTAGTAATTTTAGCACACTGTGAAACTTATGTAGTATTACTAATTAAATACCTGCTGCAGTGCCATTGACAAATGTCCAACACGTGTTTCGCCCTGCATAGTGCTTCTTCGTGGACTAAAATCCCGTCTGTCCTGATTATGTCAAGATGCATGGTCCTTGATGAAACCGTGTGCAGATCGAAACACGTGCTGGACATCAATAAACATTTGCCTATGCGGTATATTCATGCTTTTCTAAACTTGAATCCAGCTCAGTCAAACAAAAGTGACCATTAACAAATATGACTCAATACAATGCAGTATTAACTGAATGTCAAAAGAGTATTGTTTAAAAATACTGTTTTCGCATCAGCACAGTCTCAAGAATACCAATCAACGACTGTCATCGTCTTCGCTATAGACTTTAGTGATCAGACGTTTTTTAGCAAACAGGATTTAAACAAACAGGCAGGGATTTTGCGCTGTTAGACGGGAATTTTAACAAATTATTGACGGTTTTGTAGTTAACGCCCTTCAAACTATAGAGCATGACCTTATATGCCATTTGATAATATTGACATCACGCTAACTGCGACCGGAAAGCTTCGATTTCAAAATCTGCTGTCGCAGAAGTTTCTGCAGAGCGATATTATAAATGTTAGAAATGATTTATACGTGGTTGCAAACATTATCATACTAGAGAACAGAAGCTTTGGATTGTGGAGTGATGAGCAAGTTGGTTAATCCTGTTTTGGCAAAGAGTTGGTTTGACCATGTTTCTGACTATTTTTTTCATAGCATGACTTCATTGTATAGCCAAATATGCCGTTGAGTCCTGACAGTTTCAATTTTCTCTTCTGCCACGTGTTTTTATTACTATGCTGCCATCTACACTCGACTCTGATGTTGCTAATCTAGCTTTAAAGTCTCTGTCTACATTCTTCGTGAGTTACTTAACCTACTCTACCTGATCACTAGCAGTCTTCAAGGCTAAAATTCGTGTTTTACGGGCATGTTTTTTTTTCAATTTGGGACTGACACCGAATCAATATATAATCCGTTTTTGTCTTAATTAATTTTTGCCTGCAACAAAACTCGTGCAGCTGTTCGAGTTCCAAATATTTCTTCTAACTTTCAGCCTACGCTGTACCGTTAAATATTGACTTTATAACGATGTGTTTCGATTAGAGCATGCCTAAGTTCTGAGTTAAGAAAAAAAATCTCACCAGAATTCGACCAACCTGCAAGCCCGATAAACAAAAACTAAGAAGCCAAAGTGCAACACAAAAAGTATAGAATCATTAAAATGTCAGAAACATATGATGTAGAATTCCATTGCAGTGCCGCTTACTCTGACTCATAATTTGTGGCATTTTAGGACAGAAGTGTATTTCATTTGTTAGCAGAAATAAATTGAAACCGTCTCGATTAAGGCTGACAGTGTTTCAGTAAATAATTGTCAGATGGGAGAACATGTGTATATGCAATTCCTCAAATAAATCTTCAGGATTGGACTCGTGTTCTTGCAGCAGTACTGAAAATTTGCACAAAGAACGGACATCCGCAATAAAGGGACTACAAGAATGATGAATGTTTAGCATTTCCAGAAGTAACCAATTCAAGAGCAAATGATAATTGAGTTTCAGTGCGAGGTTTATGGAGATTTATAACATAAAAGTCCTCTTGAGAAGCAGCGTTGGTGAATCATTGATAAAGCTGGAGCCTTTCGTGGAGTCCGGACTAGGCCTTACAGTGACCGTAAGGGATTTTTAATTCGCCAACAGTAGGCCAGCTGAGTGACGCAGAGTCAACTGGCTGGATAGCTTTATTTAAGCTATAATTTTTCTAAATTAGTAACGCTGCATATAAGATATTTGTTGAGGCAAATAATGCTAACTGTGTATTTTGGGAAATACACTACAAAAAGACTGTTTTCCTCTTATTGTTTATAAAAAAGTGAGCACAGTGAATTGCAAAATACAAAATTAATGACAACTGACTACACTGAGTGTTTTTTTTTTGGAAAACTGGTGTAGCCTCATCCTGTATTGCGTTGCGTCATAATCTCTATATTTGTAGAGTATCAAGAGAAAGTAGATATAATTGAAATAAAAAAATGTTTCTGTTTCAGTTAGGTAAAATCCGCGCTAATGTTAACCGAAATGTGTTTTCATACAGGAACAGTCAGAGTTGGTAAAGTTTTCAAATTATTAATAAAAAAAATTATCCCACAATAAAAGGAGTTTTTTATACTTTTTTATTCAAATGACGTTTCAATTGCACTCCAGCATCATCATCAAGAAAATGTGGGATATTTGTAATCGTACATGATGTACTGGATTTACTGAATAAAGGCAAACAAAAGTTCAGACAGAAAATCAACAGCTAGACTTTACAGAAAACTCGCCAAATAAAATCTCGCGTTTAAATAAAAGCCAATTTAATCTTCATTCCTCTACCTACACACGCTCAGTTTTATGTGACGAAATTCACATAAACATTTTACGTTCTGGCTTTAAATTAGAAAATGTCTTTACTTTTGGGAAAGCATAAAATTGTCGTCACGCGATACAAGCGGCTAGCCGGGATTTATTGACTAGCGGACATTTCTTCGACATGTGATCAAGATCAAAATGGTAGTTCTCCCCCTAAAAGCGGATCTAGAATGCATTGCTACAAGGTAAAATGGTCGTACATAGCATGCCATGCACACAGTCATCATCCATTGAATCAATCTGAGAGTATATGTACCTACACCTCATGCGCAGCTTTGCAATTTTATTCATACGTACAGACACATGAGCTGTCTACGAAGTCGTATAAGTTTTAACTCCGCTTCAGACTATAAATGTCGAATACAGAAAGGAGCTGTTACCCACCAGTAGTAGTAGAATATTTGGTTGGACTCACCTGCTGGCTCTGGAAGGGAGAGATATTATGTAAATATATATTACGACCTTATACAAAGTCTTGAATGTAAACTACATAAATATCATTGATGACGTAAATAATTAAATGTACTGAAACACTTATCGTCATATAAAACGTTTAAGGAAGAAAACTCGATTGATAAATAAAGTTTTGAAAATTCGTTTTGAAATTATTTATGACTTGCATGCTATCTTATTACAGAGTTTGCGTTTGCCCTATATAGAACTTATAAATGTAAATTCTTGTGTTAGACGCAAAATGACCGCCATAATCGCAGCCATTTTGACGCTAAGTCGTTTAAAACAAGTTTAGACAACACTGCGTAAATTTTTAATAAGCAATCAGAGCACACTCTTCACTAACTAAGCAAAAGTTACTTTATTACAAAAGCATTACTTTATGTTGTCAATAAGATTAACAATATATTTTTGGTAAGCCAGTAGTGCACACTGTGATGGTAATATAGCGACGTTTTATCAGTTGGCGCTAAAAAAATTTTAAATTACCATGAATTTTCTTTACCTGTTACATAAGCCTTTCAAACAAATAAGCATAATTCTAAGTAACATAACTTTATAGTTAACATTTTAGCGTATCTCTAAATTCTCTTTTCTCCCTCTGATAAGAGACTGCTAGAAAATCAACACGCCTCCGCTGTTACTTAAAGGAAAATCGGACGATTGTGTAATTATTAGTTCAGTTGCTGTAAAATATTGAAAATTGCTATAACTTTTTGAAATCAAAGCTTAGGTTAAATAATAATTACCTCATATACTCAAATTTTGTTAAAGTTTCAAAGCTACGCGCGTCTCAGTGAATCTACTAAGATTGGCAGCGGCGCCTTTTTGTTACATGCACATGGCCGACAAATAGAAGGCGGCACCGTGATAACGATGATTATGAACTGCACTTTAAGTTTCTGACGTCATATGACGTAGAGCGCATTTTCGTGACATCACGCGTTTAAGCAATACTGTAACACTTACGCTAACGTACTTGTAGCTCAAGGGAAGATGCCTGCCATTGCACAAACTGTGGTTAGTTTCTGACGTAAGCAATAGCTGTGTTCGGTTGTCGTTAATTAACTTTCTAAGCTAATTTTTCAAATTTAAGAAAAAATTGCTAACTTTTATAGGCAAGAAAATGTACATTTTGGACAGTAAATTAAAATGAGATTGAGTCTAAACAATCATCCGGTTTGAGGCGATGACATTTTGTAATACCAATAAAACCTTACAATTCAAAATTTCTATAACAATGTGATGCTTTAGTATGAAGTGATTCTTTACATATATATGTGTGTGTGCGCGCGTTTGTGTGTATATGTGTGCGCGTGGGTGCGTGCAACAGCAAAGTTTTGGTAATGCTAAATTGGCTGGCTTAATGTTCACTAACATTAGGGTATTAAGGAAGAAAGATCAATGTCACAACAGCTCGTAGATTATCTGAAGACAAGATCATTAATTTAAATATGTAATAAATATTTGCTCCACACACACACACACATATATATGTAAAGAATCACTTCATACTAAAGCATCACATTGTTATAGAAATTTACACACATAAATTTCATGGTGGTACGAAAAACTATGATGGTTTAATTATATGTGATGCAGAGAAAATAGCAACAAATTGTCACAGATCATCTGCACTTCACATAGTCAGTCATACAGTCCAGTCAGTCAGTCAGTCAGTCAGTCAGTCAGTCAGTCAGTCAGTCAGTCAGTCAGTCAGTCAGTCAGTCAGTCAGTCAGTCAGTCAGTCAGTCAGTCAGTCAGTCAGTCAGTCAGTCAGTCAGTCAGTCAGTCTGTCAGTCAGTCTGTCAGTCAGTCAGTCTGTCAGTCAGTCAGTCAGTCTGTCAGTCAGCCAGCTTGCCAGTCCCAACCCTTTAGTGGCTCACGTCAAATAATTATGGCCTCACCTGCCAGTCAAAGAAGCGGACTGAGCCAGTTAGTCAGACAACGAGGCCAGCTAGACAGCCATAAGTCATTCAGTCCGTGTAAGTGTGTGGATTATAGGATCGTAGTTGATCAGTTTCTTTAATAAATGCTGTGTCAATACAGACTCATGTTACAGTACATATATTCATTGAGTAACTGAAAGTCCGTGCAAAGGTTGATTATAAACTTTCATTTTCTTATAAATACGCGAGAAACCAGTGAAAATACTTTATATTTTGCCCAAACAAGAAATCCAATATAATCTAAGATTAACACGTCACTCTTTAGCTGCACGGGTGTAACTGTTGTAGCTATTAATTTAATTAACCTTAGCAAATAGTCATTGGCAAATATGGTGTTTATCAAGTTCCTCGTGAATAGTGCCCTTCCTCTTTCTACGGCATTTTAGTAAAATTCATTTTAAGGTGGTTAATAAAGCCACTGTAGCTAATATTATACAATACAATATATGATAATGTTGAAGTAGGTAAATTCTAAGCTAAATTAATTGTGCTTATAACTGTATTAGCGATTATCTTTACGTTGAACTTCATTTAGTTACTGCAACGTGTTGCCTATAATTATGGTATATTATATGTCCTCCCTCAACGAATTAAGTAATTTCATGGCGTATACTGATAAAACTGTACAGAGGCAAATTTCCCGGTGGTCACCAGTGTTGCTTAACTTTGATCACTAAGCGCGCACCATGTCCACGGCAACGGTTCCATTCCCTATATAGCCGTCTGCTGACGATTCATGTAACAGGTCTAATGCACCAACACCTGGCGAAAAAGCATCAGAGGCAGTTGTGCAAAAGAGGAGCAGATGTGAAATATTAAGTTTAAACGGGAAACACGTTGTAAAAAAATGTTAGCTAATAAGAAGACAATGGCAATTTTCTGAAGTCACACCGGATCCAATGAATGATCTTGTGAAGCCCTTTATAGCAGTTGCAAATGTAGAAGCAAATGTAAAAATTCGTTTTACTTTTTACAACAAACACCAGAAATATAGCATGCGTATAAGTGTATTCGGGAGCATGTTTATGGGCACTGCATACCAGCAATTAGTATAATCATGGCCGCCAAGAAATTAATGCCAAAATTTACTTCTTTTGAACGACGTGTCTTTCCATTTTTTGCGCGTTCTTCTGTCTTCCACTCCTGCCATAAACTTGCGTTGCTGATGGCTATTAAGACGTGTTCATATGGCTCATTGTACCAGTTTCTGGCTTCCCAAGGAATTTCAATTACAACATTCCCAGCGTTTCTTGCTTCTACGCACAGAAGAAATTAAAGAGCAACGTAAACCAGTATTGTAGCCGTACACACCACGACGCGTTAAAAGATAATAATGAAAGATCGATTCATTGCAGTTTTCAAAGGCATGAACGTTTAGTCACTACTCTTTCTTTTCAACAGGTGGCGCCAAAAGGTCTTCATGCCCCAATACTTGCTCTTATGATGTAGCCATATCTTTGTTAAGATTGCATGGCGCTAGCAGTTACCATATGTTTTTGTCGTTTTTTTCTTTATAATAGCCTATATGATTTACAAAGGTGACAGTAAGAGTTTCGTATGTCGCACATTTATAATGGCAAATGTCACTATATGGCAATTCCATTTGTGACAGAACTGTATGCGATGCGTGTAGGATTTTGTACAAGGTGCTTGCCATTTTTTACTGCTCACAAATTACTGTTATGCAAAAGTTTTCATTTGTGATATTTGTTTTCAGTTTTCAAACCGAAAATGCATCAAGCGTAATCGTATATCACTTTATAATGACTATTGTCTCAGCATATTATAATAACTTTCATGTAATTAAATAAAACAGTTCCAATACGGCATCAGTTTGTTAGGACAACTCGCTAAATTGCGTCAGAGAGGCAAAGGCTACCAAAACAACCTCGAGACCTTCTAAGTTCTAGGGCAAGTAGTACCATCGTTGTTCAAAAGAAAGTCACAACATAAAGAAGGGCGTTTTTTGACATCTTTTGATAACTAGTAAGAATAGTTACTACCAGGGTCTTTTCTTTCGCTAATGCTAGTAGAATTAACATACTTAATATTAACAGATGATGACGTAAGGTTATGCGCACGTGATTAAACTGCACTTTATTTATGGTGATTAAAATTGTCTAGGTGTTTCACATTTTCAAACAAATTAATCAATCATGACAAATTAAAAATGAGAACAAAAACAAAATTGTTTTTGAAACAATGTTTTCTACTTTGTGTGGTCTTAGATGCAAAAAAGTGACGATTCGATTGTTTACTTTTGATGTGTGTGTGTTTCATATCCAGTCAAATCTGTGAGCATCTAAAATTCAGAAAATCTAGCTGAAATTACGTATATAGACTTACCGGTACAGTTAATGAGGAAAATCCTATTAGCGCATCGCAAATGTTTAAACACGGATAACGGTTACAGTTGTCACCTTACATCAGTGCCACTCAACAGATACTAACTGAAGCCCGGACTGCCGAAGCTTTGGCAGGGGAGTCGTCTCACACGGTTATCGATTTGTGCGTGCAACCTGTTGCGAAGTCGAGTAGCATGAAACCTGTAGCAGTGAGAAGGCTGCCGTGCCATTTATAATTTTGATAAGGTCAGTCAAAGTATAGAAAATCAACGTATACGGTAATGATGTCATCGTGTCCTGCTGTGAGTCATATACACCTGGGTGATTTTTCATTGTTGTCATGCATCTGCGTGTTGTTGAAGAGCTTGGGTGCCAATACTGAACCCTACAGATGTGTGCGTGTGTAATGGCAACGCCCCAAACTCCCAACCAACTGAGTGTGGGAACAAAGACACATATCACACACAGACAGAGACACAGGAGGAATTTTCCGCAGGAAAGTTTTTCGCGTCCCAGATAAACAGACCAGTGACTTCATTTTGCGGGGCATTCTTTTTACTTCCTATCTTACATCACTGCAATCATTTACATGGATGACATAAGCAAACGAAGTTTTTTTTACAAGAGCAAGTTTTTCCCCGGGTCAATGATATGAACTAGCCAACTTTATATTTAGTAAAGGAATAATTCTTAATGTTCCGTGATACTTTCACTAGAATAAGGTTTGAAACTTGTTATAGACTGCTCGAATGGCACTGAAAAAGTATAGCTTCGACTACCCTCTTTAAGATGTCAGCAATTTTTGTTGTGGGGAGGGGGCGAAGGGGGTCAATGAGGTCCATATTTCAAAAATACACGAATCCTAGTGATATCAAATTATTCGTCTTGTCATAATAAATAAAAAATGTAGTTTGACTTATCTCTGACTTTTTCTTATGCACTATTACAGCAAATTTGATAAGGTCAAAGCATTTTAGTTAAAAGTTAAATTTTCTCATGACATTGGTATTAACATATTTTGAACCTCATCATACATTTTTTGATGTAACACAACTTTGAAAAATGAAAGAGGCAATCTTAAGCCTGAAATTATGATTTTGAACAAAAATTCACCATTATGTCAGGCTACATAAGTGTACAATGTACAATGCCTAAGTTGTCCCGAGTTCGTGCTCATTGTCAGATTCACTAGACTCAGACAAGTATTCATAGTTACCAAGTATCCGAAAAGTTATCAGATTCATAAGTGCCACCAGCCACGTTACAATTGAGTAGTCTTAAGCAAGAGTAGCACTGATGTTACTGATGAATGCTCCAATATTCAGTGTGAATGGAACACTGTGAAAGGAATGAAATCAAAGTTAGTTGGCAAGCTCAAATATCTGTTGAAGTAGACCTGCACGATAACTACTAAGCTTGAAGTAGACACGGGCTTAATTTAATGTCTCAGCACTCCATGATGTGAGGGAGAAGCAAGATAGTAAACAATTTACTTAGGGTGATTATATGTCAACAAAGTTTTAATCCTGCGTTAGCTCGTCACCCAAAGATTTCCAAGATAATTTTTTAAATGATCCATATGACCTGCACCTAAATGTCAAGGACACTGAACATCAATGGCTTTTAGGATTGTCTTTCATTAGTGATGATGAAATACTTCATAAAAAGAGACGATAAACTGCCATCCTTAAAGCATGTTAAAAACGAGTTCAACATTCTTGTAAATTCGGGTACAGCCATTTTTTGAATTTCTCTGTCATTGCAACGTCCAGAGAAGCGTTTCATATTTCGTTGGGACTTGAAAATTGATGTGGAGATGGAAGAGTTTAATGCAAACACATGGAATCGGCACTATTCTTCTATGCATATATTCTCAACACAGAAAATTTGGACTTGAAGATGTTGTTGTGGTCGAAGCAGAAGATATTGGTATTATGGTCTTTGCAACTTCGTCATATCAAATAAACAGTGCATAAACAGAAAAGGGGCTGCTTATGATTGTATGACACTATGCAGTGCAGATATTACTTATACAATTGCCCGTTCCAATAATCATACTGACGTAGATGCCATCTCTAGTTTCTAGGGTGATGAGAAGCAGTCTATCTATGAGGTTAGAGGAAGCTCGAAAGTTGCTCCAAGAACTTGGGGAAAAAACTTCCAATAACAACATACATACAGGCTGACATGGAACAGTTCACGATTATATAGACACGCACAAAACTAGCAAGACAGTTGTAAAAACTCGAGCAAGGAAGTGGGAAGCAATGAAGAAAAAAATCTGCCCTAAAAATACTATCTTTTAGTGATTCCACAACATGAAGGTTACCAGAACCAATTACCAAGTCTTCATCTTGTTGAACTTTAAGAATCCAGGTGATACTCCAGCACCTCTACAACATAATTGGTGTATGAACAAGGAAAATATGCATCTGCACAATATATACGCCCTGCTCTGCCTCACTAACTTAACTCTAGCAGTCGCTGGTGGCACTCATGAAACTGACGCCGTTTCGGATACTGGTAACTACAGTGACTTGCCTACCAATTCGGATATTGGCAACTGTAGTGATTTGTCTGATTCTAGCAAATCTGTCAACGAGTAAAGCTCGTAGATACTGTGAACGACTTTGGTATCAAAGAATGTATATTATACTTTTAAAGAGTTTGACCTTTTTTGTTAAAAATGGTAACTTCAGGCTGGTCTGTATTCTTGAAGGTGTTCAGTTGAATTTGTCATACCAAAAAATGTATGATTAATTACAAAGTTCTTTCAAATCGGTTAATCCTAACGTTATAGGAAAATTTGACCTTTGATCGTAAGTGCATTGACCATATCCAATGTGCAGTCTTAGTGACCTAACGAAAAGTCACAGCTAGAACAAACTATATATTTTTCATTCTAAGTGACTAGACGAGTAATTTGATATCCATTTTAATAGGATTTGTGCATTTTTGAAGTTTGGCCAAATTGGCACCCCTATAAATCTGCTGACATTTTGAAGAGGGTAACCCAGGCTAGAGTTTTTTCTGTGCCACTCGGACCGCAATCTAAAACAACTTTAAAATCTTTGGTTCTGGTGAAAGTGTTACGGCACATTAAGATTATTCCTCAACTAATTAATAATTGCTATCTTTAAGACACTATAAAAAACATTATGCGCAGGGAATTTGTGGTAATAGAACTTGATGGTTTTCCCTTATTGGTATAAAGATTTACTATTAAATAGGAACTGCCTATAACGCTTACAGGTATAAAAAAATTATTTCATTCCCAGAAACGTTTTGTTTCAGTCAAAGCAGTGCATTTAAGAAAATTGTAAAAATGACGGTTGACGGAGGTGAATTGTCATTGCCTCACTCTGATTATTTTTTACAAATTTCTTGGATTCACTGATTAGATTGGAAAGAAAATACCTGCTGGAAACTAACTTAGCTATATCATATGCCTAAACAAGCATAACTCACAGTTGCATTTAATCACAATAAACGAACTATGTTAATTACGTACAGAAACAAGCCTACACTGAAACAGTTTTGGCTTTCAGACATGAAAGAAAATTTCCATTGGTATGAGTTATAAATGCCCTCCTATTTTCCACATGTATGACATTTATTAGGCTATTCCACAGTGTGCCTAGTGATGTGGACGCTCTCGCCTATTCGTCTCTCAGAAGCTTTATAAAGCTGAAAGGAATTTATATTCATAACCATCATCGTTTTCCAACAACTTCGTTGTCTATGGCTTCATTTCCACAATTCTCAAAATTAAATAAGAGTTGAAATAGGAATCAGAGATTTGGTTGAAGGACTTATGATTAATGTGAGAATTGCGAGACGTGTGCATCGAATTTACAAATAATGCCTGTATTGGAAACCACAAACACCTAGCTAGGAACGTGCGGTCTGGTGAAAACTGGCAACGACAAAGTGCGGTTGAAATATCCTTTGTTTCGAGTCTACTTGATGAATTTGAACACTGTCCGGGTGTCTGGTTAATTGAATACTTTCGGACTATTTGACGAAAGGTCGTTAAGTGACTGGCTTGATAGACAAAAACTGATAACTGCGGGACTGACAGACAAAAATATCAAACGGTCAAACAAACAAAAACGAGCAAACTACCAGGTGAAGAGAAGAGGGGAGTGAAGAGGAGAGGAAAGAGGAGAAGACAGAGCATTGTTTGTTCACAAAATATGTGATATCTCACAGGCAGGGTCCGTAAGTATACCGATTTTCATTTAAACCATAGGCACAGTGCTAAAGCTATTTCACATTTGGTTAACCTACAAGGAGAGCAGTTGCCAAGTCTCGTATTAAAGGAAGAGCCATTAGACTCTCGTTAAGTTCCGCCAGGTTCTTGAGCAAACTTTTCTTGCAGCTGTAGCTACTATATTTATTACGAATTACAACACAAAACGTTAAACGTGAGAGCTTATTAATATAGTATTTTTTACTTTTTGATGAATACCGTTGCCCACTAGCAATGAAAACCAGTTACAGGCGGTGATGTAATAACGTCCAACTCGGCTACTTAAAGCAGACTAAATAACAAAAAAATATTTTAACAAGCTAGTAAGTCGACTGGCACCTGTATGCTCGCAATTCGCAGAATTCCATGCTTATCTGTAATTACTGTGTGCATTTTGGGGTATAAACCCATGGATTGAAATTATTTAAGCAAATTGTTGCTAATTGACCCGCGACTAATTTTTATTTACTTAAATAAACAGAGTTAAACACAGTGATCAAGTCAGCTGTAATAGCGAAATTTCTGAGTGAACTGCAGTTTTTTTTACGCGTGTTTTTTTTCGTACTGTTCACCAGCTTAATCGCTTTTTCAAATATGCAGGCAGCGAGGCTCGTTTGGCAGGATATAAATTTCTTTTGCATTTTTAAACAAGGCATTTTACACCCGTATATTATGTGATAATCTCAATATTCTTGAGTGTATATTAAAATAAAACATTATATTGTTCTATGGTCGGTTTTTCCTTTAAGTGGTAGTCAATGAAATTACTTTGTACTTATCAAATATATTTTTTCAAGTACATAGTTGTCATATTCTTTACCGTATAATTGGGTACTTAAACTAACAGGATTACTTGAGACAAAACTGGCGGAAATTGTGCTGGTTTATAAACTTTGCCTCCTATTTTGTCTCAACTAATCCTAGTGCCTCAAGTAACCTCATTATACGGTATTGCTTGTCCTGCGTTGATTTTTCTTCATCTTAATAACATGCAATAGCTACACTAACAGTTTTTAATATATAAGATAGATTTATCATATATGTGGTATCATGTACAATTTCGAATTTATTCAGGGCTTATCGAGACTAGTCTTATTCACAGAATCTGTGCTAACGCAGCACCAAAGCCATGCACATTTTCCTTTAACCTAGATATAATTACAAGACCCAAACTCCAGGAACGCTAAACAAACACATTTGCCAGGTAGCTATATAGGTAATATCCGTGCCACTAATTGCGGTATGTAGGTCTCAATAATGTTTTAGCTCAATATTGTGCGGCTAGTGACCCAACATTGGCAACATACGAGGGATGATGTTGAATATAGACTGTAACAGACATGCAAACAGGCAGACGGACAGAAAGCTGCACGCCAGAAAATGATTTTCACTTGTTCGCGACTCTCGAAAGTATTAGATTATGTTTGCTCGGGAGAGCGATATTCAAATTTCTCAACACTTTGATGGAATTCTGTGCGCCCCATTTCATTATTGGCTATTTGGCTTCATTTCAGCTCGTCAAACATTCCATGGTCTGGACGGATAATAAATAAACTAAACTCGTGCATCACGCGTATTTGCGAACTTACTCTTATGTGAAACTCGCTCTGAAAAGGTTACTGGCCAAAAATTAAAATGTGTTCAAGGCCAATTGAGGTTAGAGTTTAACGTAACTAAAGGTTTTCTAAATTATTGATAATTATTGCACTGAAACTATACACACAATAATTGTTAAGGCTACCGACAACGTCATAGTTTCGATCAATTAATATTGAAAAAAATTAGGCATTGTTAATACAATTTAAATTAAATAAAGTTCCGCACGCACTTGTAAGAAACTAGGTAAAAGTTATTAGAAAAACAACTCATACATAAATGCGTCGATAAATTGCTACAAATTAACAAAATTATCGCGTCTCGTAAAAACATAGTTGGTACTAGTTAACCTATAATGGCATCATAATTTTGGGAAATATTAATTTGTATCAAAGTATCATAGAACTACTATACTGTAAAAAGGTACTACAAATAGAAATAAACATGGTTGTTCCTATTATACACAGAGTAAGCCATTTGTAAAATGACACAGAGCCGAGAATTTTTATCCAACTTGTATATGAAATATGGTAAACTAGAAACATTTTGGCACTCACTAATGTTTGTAAAGAAAGTCAAAAAATACACAAACATTTAGTATAAAAACTGTTGATCAATTCAGGCCTTGATTTTGAAAAGCAATTAAAGTGTCAGGAAAACATAGTGAACAATTTTTCAATGCAAGTAAAAGAAACTTAAAGGATAAATTATATATTTTTTGTTTCTAGGAAATTTGAACTTTTTTACAGCTTTGAAATGCCCATTTCTTATTTAAAATTTAGTATTGTTCACAGTATCTGTGTCTGTTTTCACGGCGAATTTTTTTTAGTGCAAAGTGATGGATTTTTGACAAGGACTTACTTTTTATCCACCCGAGTGTATAAGCATTATTTGGTCATTTGCTTGGCTTCACTCTCTCTCTCTCTCTCTCTCTCTCTCTCTCTCTCTCTCTCTCTCTCTCTCTCTCTCTCTCTCTCTCTCTCTCTCTCTCTCTCTCTCTCTCTCTCTCTCTCTCTCTCTCTCTCTCTCTCTCTCTCTCTCTCTCTCTCTCTCTCTCTCTCTCTCTTTATATATATATATATATATATATATATATATATATATATATATATATATATATATGTACATTTTGCGATAATTTTTTTTGTCCAGCACAGCCCACGCGTTTAGTTTTCACTCTAAAGGCTTCAGTTTATTGACCCCTGTATGTTGCAAAATTTTTCAAATGACAACTCGCAAAAATTTGTAAAATTTGTACCGTGTAAATTTCATTTATAGTTCATCACCCAAGCACCAAAGTGGCAAAACGTGTAAAATGACTCAGCTTATTTGCTCTGCTTAACATTAGAGAGAAGATCTTTATGATTTGAGTAGCCTGAGAGCAAGAAAACGTGACCACAATAATAACCATAAAAACCAAAAAATGAGCTTGCAGAAACATCGCCATTTCCAGCATGTATCTTCAAGCGACCGTTTATACACAAACCTAAAGCCGATTCATGACTGGGTCTCTAATACTTAGTATATGCACCTTCGGGAGGCCTCCGATGCCGATGTAGGCCACCCGCTACAGTAAGCCTCCTACATTCATGTAGGCCACCCATTACAGTATAACCTGCTACGATTGGCACTAGGCCGCAACACATGATTCCTATAAATCTTTTCAGCGTTTTATGGATGCACTTTATTATTTGTACATTATTTTAGATTAAATGTTAATAAATATTAATACAAATAATAATGAATATCATTATATTTATTTTGCGGGTCGGATAGAAAAATTCTACACAAATTCTATAGAAATTTTGGGAGTATAATTGTTCAACTCCCATAATTGTGTGTAATATTTTCAGACGAATGAAATTTTATTTAAAATACATATAATTTATCGATAATTGTTTTAAAATAAGAGATTTGATTCGCTACAACAAGAAAGCGGTCTTACTGAAAGATAATTTTCTTATTTCTACAATATTTCAACATCTACTTCAGAAATGTCCAAGTTAATTTCAGGTTGCCCAACTCAATTTCAGATATTTGAAAACGAATTTTACATTTGACCAAGTCAATTTCAGATTTCTGTCATATTGTAGGTATTTGTATTTTATTCTGTACTATATCATTAATTTTCGATGATTTTGCTCAATTGATCAAAATAATTACCGTTAATGCAATTAACATGTATATTTATTTATTTTTTGTGTACATAAAGTTCTTTTTCCCTTCAATACAAAACTTTTCAGCAAAACATTTTATTATTTTAACAATAGCCAAAAGCTACTAGGGCTATAACGGTACCTGATATTACAAAATCTACAGAAAATTTGACACAAGCAATTATATAAAATTTGGAGTGATTAACAACAACTCTTCTCTTACTTTCTTTAAAGTAGCACGTTAGCTAATGCAGCAAGCTTTAACACATTTGGACAAAATTGAAATTCGATTGGACATTTCCGAAACTGACTTGGACAATCTTAAATTCATTTAGATAAGTCTGAAATTGAGTTGGACACTTCTGAAATCGTCTTGAAAATGGAATAGTCCCTTGTAGCCCCTAGGCTTTATCCTAATCAGGCTATATGGATAATACGGCCACTGTGCAAACCGCGCACTTTTGAACTGGAAAAAATTACTGGATTATCTACATATATCTTCCTGACTTTAGCTGGCTGATTGTCATCCGTTTATCGAACTCATTGCTCCCTGCCATCATAAAGATTAGTTAACTGCCCAACAAAATCGCTCAAGCCCTTAGGGACTAGTTGCAAATTTCATTTTAGACTGCTGAACTTTTATATTTTACTACAGCTATAGTCTGGGATCAAGAATGAAGATCACAGTTTAAAATCAGACCAGACTGCAAATCAGAACCCCTTAATCACTCTTTATCATCTCAAGACTGTGGCTTCTAGTAACACATCTGCATAATGTACTATGGAGTCATTGTTTTGAGGGGTGTTTGAGCCTATATAGACGGTGGCGCCATCGGTGGAAGAAGAGAGGAACTCCAATCCTCTCTTGGTTCAGTGTCACATTCGAAGGAATTCTTTAACAATGAACTGGATTCCCGTCTCGCCACAACCATGTACATGAAGTAAATTGTACATTAACGATTGACAGCTGGATGTTCTCTTAGTACCAATACTGTAAATGAACGACTTTTTTCCAGCGTTCTTCCGAAAATCATTTGTCAAAACTTCAAATACCAATGATATAATAAGTATTCAGTTCATCTAGCTACCTGTGGCATATGACAATGACACAATGACCAGCAAGCTAATAAACTTAAAAAGGGTCAAAATTTCAGCTGTCAATCAAACGGATCTACTACTGATGCATGGTGGACGTTTTCAAGACAGGCACTATAATGCCACTAATTTTGTTGCTGACGTTGTTGCTGCTGCTGCTGTCTAATTTTTAGTTGTAGTGTTTTATATAGAAATTCGATCCTCCAAAGATAAACAATATACTATACTAACCTAAAGATGAACAATATACTATACTACCATCTCCAAAAAAGATAATGCACCTTTGCTAAAAATTGTCCAAAGCATCAAATTATTTAGTTAATAGTTGATATTTTATTATAATCACACTCTATTCATAAGAGAACTAGAATTTCGACTGAATAATATCTACAAATAAATTTAATATCCATAACATGAAAAAGCTCAACATTTTAATTACAATTAAAGCAACAACAAGTGGCTAATAATATGTACAAGCATAATCATCATTTGCAAAACATGCAGAGTTATAAAAAAGACTTAGGCAAGCATAGCAGGAATTGCATTTGTTGCAAAATTCTACTGTAATGTGGAGTTGGGCTTCAGATGTTAACAAAATAAATTGAGTACTATGGACGGTGTTTCCTTAAATTTTGCAAGCCTGGAAGATCGAAATTAATCTTTATGAAGTTACAATATAACATCACACACAGTTAAGTTTCCGATATCAAAATACAAGAAACTGCTCATTAAAAATACTAAGAATGAAAAGACTGGAGATTCAATATGCGAAATAACAAAGTTGCAAAAAACAGTACAGACAGACAAAAGCCTTAATTGTTATAAATAAATTTTACTTATTGATAAAATAACTCTAAATTGTACTTACCTAGTTTTGTACAAAACTACATTTTAATTTACTTTGGATGCAAATTGGACACTTTCTCAATGTGAGAAAATCAAATTACACACATGAAATCTGTCAGAATGAAAGCTGCATGAACAGAAAATGTATTGTAACTATCACATCTAAAAACATACAGTAATCGTAAATGCACATGCATCAGCAGCGAGTGCATAATCTGGAACAGTATAAACTTACATTATATTGATTATTCAGATAAGAAAATGTGCCAAGCCAAACAAAAATGCTTACTATAAATGAAATTTAAAAAATACAACCAAACTTCAAGCGCAACAGCAATAGCAGTAAACTCTACAAATATTATAAGTATCATGTACATTATTCTTATAAGAAACATACATACATACAGACATTTTTACACATACATACAGCAAATATCACTTTTTAAGCAAAATATGCACCGACCACAATTATCGTAATTAAACCTCAAAAGAGCTATTAAATTTGAAGGTACATGCATCAAACTTTGCAAATGAGTTTCTTAACACAAAGACTCAACATTACATTATTTCAGTGTCCGCAAGTACATAACAGTTTTGATAACTGAGGCAGAAAGCATCTTTTTATGTACAAGCGAATGGCTACGATATAAATATTTAGTAGTCCATTATCACTATAAGAGATAATAATTGGTATCTACAACCTTAGATACGTTAAATATATACTCGAGGTTCTTAATTCACAAATATTTACAAACCTACTCAAAAATTCCAAAACTATAATACACAACCATAACAATCTTTTGCTAATCAAAATTTACTGAAAACTGGCTAATAATAAAAGTATATTCATTTAATAAATTAGTACAAATTAGGAAGAACAGTTCACAGGGAAGTCAAATGACTTTCAATTTAAGTCTCACAAAATACATGATATTTACGTTTTACAAGCTAGCTTTTACACATGTACAATTTTTTGCAAGTAAATACACAATCAAAATAAAACTATTTTGCTATTTTAAGTGCCACTACAAGCCCGTTTAGAAACAACTTCTAGATTCTCTGCTACCTCCAGTCACTACAACCAACTCACATTATAAAAACCAACAAAAGCCAGTAATATAACGCGGCCAGTAACTACCACCAAACTTGCTGAAACATTCATTGCTCCATTTTCGCAATTCTAAATTTGTCAAAAAAGCAGCGCACATGTGGCTATCCAACTATGACAATCAAACATCCACTGACTGACTCGGGTCATCTATCTTTTGTTAACGCACGATCTGGAATGACACATTTCCACCATTGCAGGTGAAATTAAAATGTGATGGACTTGGTGATACCGGCATGAGAAGCTGGAACTGGACTGATCTGATGAGTATCATTCTGCAAAAGACAAAATATTAAACATACAAACAACAGACAAGAGACTTCTTAACAGTTAAACAAGCAGCAGAAAATAGTAAAAAAAAGTAGAACTGGTGAACTGAACATATCTACATAAATTTTCTGAAAATCTAGAGAAAACGATGAGAAAAGATTATGGAAATTGACACGCTGGGCAATAAAGTATGATTTGCAATACTACTACAATAATCTTTTTCCGTGGCATATATACGACTTTATAGAAATCTGTTCATTTGAAAGGTCTAAGAACTTTGTCTGTATTTATGTAATTCATATAAAATGGAAATTTCTAAAAATGAACAGTATGAGAAACTTCAGTACTGTAAACATAAGTATCAATAAGGAATCTATGCAGAATATAATGTAGGACATTAGTGCAAAAATGACTTGCCTAGGCAGAAAAGAAGTGAGCATAAAAATCAAGCAGTTTAAAAGAAAAAATCAGAAAAATGCAGTGCGTGACTGAAAACTGACTATATGCGTATTATTGTTGATATCCCACTAGCAGAAAGAAACAAACTGAGCCATAGAACAAAACAAGATGTTAATGTTAAAAATCATACCCTCATCTTCCCATATCTCCAGCAGCTGTGACACAAACATACAGAATAAATTTATTAGTAAACCATAATACCGAAATTGAGTAAAATATTAATGCAACTACTAATATGTTAGTGTAACTTAATGAAGAGAATAGCTGAAAGTGATGTACGAAATCATTGGATAGTAATTAGAGCTTTTCCATAGATGGAAATCTATGAAAAATATTAGCAATTGTAGAAAAAACATTACAATTGGCACCCTTCAAATGTGAATTAAGCTGAAGTAAAGTAGTCCAAGTTGTAAAACACAGCTATCACATTCAGCAAATTACAGACTTAGCAAAAGCTTTAAAAACTGTATTATTAGAACATTATAAGATTGAAGTTTTACCAGAAATAATGAATGCACAACACGCAACTTTAACAGTAACAATCAAACCTGTAGAACAATAACAACAAAAAATTGCAATCAAAAATGACTTCTGAAAATTTTTTACCCATCTCAAAGTCACACCAGTCATTATTAATACTCAACTGCAAAATGACACATTACATGTGTAATGCAATAATTTATTTATTATAATTGCCGTGAATACAGCAAGCATATCTCTGTCTTAAGCACTGTATCTGTAAGACCAATAAAAAACTACAAGTTTAACAAGGTAACACGACATCATACACAGCAACACCACATTTGAAGCCATCAGGAAGAACTTGACCAGGATGCTTCATTATGTTACTCATGTTATTTTTAAGTGAGTATTTAAGAGTAAGAAAAGCTTGACTTAACTATAAAACCTACTTGATGCTTTCGCCTTTCAATAAAAGCCTGTAACCGGGTGGTAGATAGCGGATGTCCAATGGGAGAAGTTGGAGAGCTACAGCCAGCTGATGCTCGTGTGAACCACCCCATCTCTAAACATTTCTGTGCTACTAGTCGCATACTGAAGGGAAAAAATTCATATCACATTTTTGAAAATAAATAGTGTACAAAAATAAACAATGTATTTTATAACAGAGTAAATTTTAATAAATTTTAATGATGTTAAGAAAAAGAATACTAAGCAATCATGTGGTAACATAAGAATGACACTTCAAAACTGGGACTTTTGTGCACTTAGGAACGGGAAGTAAGTAAGATTGTAAAATCAAGGCAAATGCACTTGCTTTATGATTGTAAAAAGTAATAAAGTGCAACAATTTAGCAAATCAAAAAAGGCAGTTGCAGCAGTTACCTGATTTCAGATATTAACAGACTAGAAACTAATTCCTTTGCTTCGTCAGATATATCCTTAAAATACGTGTCAGGAAATGACCAGTCATTGTGCGCAATATTTGAACAGGTTTCTTCTACTGATTCATCCAGAAATGGGGAGACCCCACTCAGTAAAACGTATAACACAACCCCAACACTCCTAAAGAAAAATGAAAGCAACAATTTTAAACCTCCGTCTTGTTTTTCCCCCAAAAGGCAGTAAATCTTTGGAAAAAAAACAGAGCATGAAAATGAACAAAAATCAGTTTTCCATTACTAGTGACAATATACCTTTTTAAAGAAAATAAATAACTCATAAACGTCAAGAGAGTACAGGCAATGCAAATGATTCCATCAGAAAGGTTTACTATTTAATGCATAAATAATTTAATGGCAGAAATAGATGGCAAATAAACCCATTTATTTGATAACTATAATTAGTGGGATGTTATCAATAATTCATTACATTATTTTAACAGTGCACAGGCTAACTTTGCCAAGTGCATTGACAGAAGTAGACTGAAAATACTGAAAACAAAAGCATTTCGTAGAGCAATCAGACAAATTTTACTCGACTTTAGAAAAGAGACACCTACCACATGTCTGTCTGTAGGCTGACCGGCTGACCGAGTACCAGCTCGGGTGCAGCAAACTCCGGACTACCCAACAACGGATGTACATAATAGTTATTACATATATGACGAGCATCTCCAAAATCTACTAGTTTGAGCAGTGGTGATGTCTGCGACAGATCTATCAGTAAATTTTCAGGCTGAAACAAAAGCAGCATTGCTTTAACAAAATCATATTAATATTGCAATTTTTAGCAGAGATTGATTAAATAATTAGAGAACTAGTTAGGCAGCAAAATGGCTGTTTTAAGCAGGCTTCCTAATTTATAGTGCAAAGATAAAAAGGTGTTTCTTGTACTATCTGTTAATAAGCTTGTGGTGTGACTTGATGACCAAGGACACAGCAAAAAGTAACACACTAAGGCAACTAATATAGCTTGAAAATGATCTTATAACAGACAAATACCTATAACAACCACACAACATGAGCTGTCAGTCTCTTAACGGCTAACAACAAACAATGCCAAAAAGCCGCAGGATTTGCCAAGCAAGTCTCTCATTACTAGCAAAACAAAAAAGAAACAAACATGCACGCTAGCTCATTATTACCTTGATGTCCAAGTGAGCAATACGGCAATTGTGCAGGTATTGCACTACTTCTAGTAAATGCCTAACGTACGTCTTTATCTGAACCTCGTCATACAGAGGCTTCTGACAAAGCCAGTCTAGCAGACGTTCACCGGGAACCCTGAAAAATAGAAGTAATGCATATGAATGTCGCTACTTACAATCATTAATACTACTTCTTATAAAGGCAAGTAAATGTCAGCCTGTCTTGTCCAAAGTTAATTCATGAAATAATTACTTGGCAACAAAAATACAAAAACACAAAAAATGCACTGGAGAAGCAATTATTACATTTGACATTACATTTTCTGTTTACGTTATTCCAAACATAAATACTAAACAACTTACATTTTTAAAATAAGGATGTAACTGGACGAAGTTTCGTATGTATCTACAGCTGGGATGAGATGTAGGTGCTGAAGACCACTGAGTATACTAAATTCGTTCTCAGCAGGCTCGACGCTGGATAGCTTTTTACTGATAAATTTTGCTGCAGCTTCTAATCCAGACGATTTCTGCACCACTTGCTTAACTACTGAGAACCTACCCCTGAAAATGAGAAAATAGTGATACTGAAAGTAGTCCTTTTCACAAAAATCGAGCAAAATGCATTTTTTTATTCAGTTTGACAATGCAAGCAAAAATCCAAGACTTAATGGAAGGCTTACTTAACATAGACATTGTAGCAGAACTACAGCCTCACTCAACATCAAAGCTAATGTTCTAAGATGAGACACTAATGACATTAATGTCATGTTCAGTTGGTAAACATATCCTCTATATATGAAGTAACAAGTAAGAATCAGCATGGTGAATAAAACTTCCCAGAACGAGTACTGAACTTGGCAGTTAACCATCCATTCACTGATCAACCTCAGTGTTGCTTAGCCTTTGTCATATATACTGAGAATTTCTTACCTGCCAACTTCGTTCACTTCGACATAATCTTTACTAAAACAAGTCTTCCATTCAACTCGTGACTTGGAAGAACTCTGTATTTCTGCAGAAGCTGGTATGCAGACAATGGCCGAAGGTTCACTTGGTTCACTTATACCAACTATGTTGTTAGCGCTGCAGCGAAACTGGTAGTTTGTACCAGGAGTAAGGTACTCCACTAACTGTGTTGTGGTTGGAGCAAATGCAACTGCAGCTTGCCAAACTCCAGTACCTGCAAATTAGCATTGACCGGCTTTTAATGCAGCCAAAAAGTCTCCAGAATAACAGTATTTAAAGTAATAAGCCAGTTATTGCACTCTTATAATTTGTGCTTCTTGTGCAACAGTAAAACACATTTCAGACACCAGACAAAATAAGGATACTGGCACAAGGATAGTGCTCTTATGAGACTTGCCATGGTCATAACTGTTAAAGAAGTGAAAATGGCCATAAAGTTTTAAACAATTCTTTATTCTTCCTCAGGAGTTTTTGCCCTCACCTGCACAGAGAGATACCATAATAAAAATTACATATTCATTTTATATGTAGTTTTACCTGTAAATTTTATTGTTGTATCTCTGTGTGCAACAGATGAACTCTATGAGGGATGAAAGTGCACAAGGAATAATAAAGAATTGTTTAAGACTTAATAGGCATTTTCACTTCTTTTAAGAATACTGGCAATTTCTTGGTCCAGCTCTACTAGTACAGTGTGTACGACAGTTGCTGAAATACGAATAACAAGCAATAATTCACTCAAACTTTGGACAAAGTCACAATTACCTTGTTCCGTATATTCTACAGTATAAGCAGTTATAGTTGCGTTTCCTGTGTTCTTGGGTGGCGTCCATTTTAATTTAACTGAAGTACCTACTTGTTCAACTATTGAGGGGGTTCCAGGGCATGAAGGCTTATCTAACAAAAAAAATGATGAGTAAACATAACATTAAAGTGACAGATGAATTTTTCAAGTACATTGTGAACTACGACTATGATAAATTTTCCAAATAAACACAAGTATTGTTATCAGTTGTGTACAGTTTTGTAAATTTACTTAAAATAAGAGATAAATAAAGTTTATCTATACAATCAAAAAGGTGTGACACCTTACCTAATATTGTAAGAACACAAGAAGTTTGTGCACAGCCCAGCTCATTCTTAGCATTGCAACTATAGTGTCCTGAATTATCCTGAGCACAGTTGTATATAGTGAGTGTGGCTAGGCCGTCTGATGAATAACCAGTATTTATACCAGTGCAAGCTATGCGAAGTAAAAGTAAACACATTAACAAATACTGCACGAGAATCAACAGAATCATGTTGTGGGGAAATTTCAATCTACAATTTTTCATAAAAAACTGTTTATTAGAATTTTAATGACAAGATTATTATTAATTATGTTACAAACTCAATTATTTAATATTTGATACCAAACTTGAAAGATAGAAATTGTGAAAAAATTGGAATGTAGCCCACATTTTTTGTCCAACTAAGGGCTTTATGCTTACCATGCAAACTGCCTTAGGTCACTAGACTGCCACATTCCCCCAGTAAGTCAAAGCAGTCCAAAGTTCACCCCACATAGGTAGTCAACCAAATTCAGCATTTTCAATGTTAGACTGCCAACATTAGAGTGATTATAAATAACTAGTGTAATTTTTTTTATTATGATTAATATTCAGCCAGAAATTTCTATGAGTTAGAATTGTTAGTTAAATTAGTAATTAGTTAGAATCAACCTAGTGTGAGTGGTCTAACAATGAAAATACTGAATTTCGTTGGTTACCTATAAGGGATGAACTTTAGACTGCATTGACTATTGAGGAATGCAGTGGCCTAGTACTCACATTAGCAGTGTAAGCAGAAGGTCTCTAGTTCAAATTCAGGCTGCTGTCCGACTTTTCACATTTCCTGTCTTTCAAGTTTGGTATCAAAATTGAATTAATAATTTTCATAAAAACTTCCAAAGTAATTAAACTCTTTCAAAAATATTTTGGCAACTAAAGAACACCTATTAAATTATTTAAGCACTTAAACAGTACAAATCTTGTAAATGTTCAATGGAAAACCAAATATTGTATTATAAAAAAACTGTACCTGTTACTGGTTTATCATTCGGTCCCTTCCATACTATAACTGGGCGAGGATAGCTACAGACTTTACAGGTAAGTGTGGCTGTTTCCCGAACATGAACAGTAGTATTTGACAGAGGATCTATGAATTCTGGAGACATATCATGATTCAATACCTGCAGTTTCAATAAAATAATTATAATAATAATTTTATTTATTATTACTTGATGCCTTTCATGCTACGGCTGGATGAGGGTGTAAGCCTGCTTTGTTATGCTTTACTTATATTATTATTACACTCACAAAAGCATTTTAAAAACAGAGATTTTAAAAAGAATTGAAACAAAAATTACTAAACCTTCACATACAGTTTCCATTTTCACAAAATATCTTAGGGATTTTTAAATGGTTATTAATTTTACAATACAGACTGATATGCGAGTAAACTTTAACTAGCATCCCATTTTTCGTGTAGATAAAAAATGTTTGCATTTGGAAGTAGCCAATCACTAAATGGTTATTGTATGTAGTCACAGTGCACATCTTATTGAACTATAACATATAGCATTTTAATTGCCACAAAAAGAATAACATAACACAATAAGTCAGTAAAACTTCAAAAAGAACAGAAAATTTTTCGACAAAAATCGAAATAAACAAGTTCGCTAAAAAATAAAACATTGATCAAATGTATATTGTCATTATAAGATGGCTTAAGAAAGCTTCTTGAATTTTTTAATGTCTTTAGCACCTATTTTTTTAAATGTCTGTGCCAGAAAATATTATGGTAGATGAACTAAAATATCAGAAATCTTTCTCACCTGCATGTTAACTCTACCAGATGGAGACGGATCACGTATTGATCGTGATGTGTTATCATGGCTATTTTCTTTTGCAGGACTAGCTTCTCGATTCTTCGACTTAGATTTAGAAATAAACCAGGAAGATTTTCTGCAAAACATAAATTGGACAGACTCAGTTAAAGCACACTCTTTTAAAGAGAACAGAAATCTGCATTTAACTGACTGCTGTTGAAACATGAATCTTGGCAAGTGAATAAACTTTTGCAAACACATGCAAACCTATATACCTCTTTCTAAACAAATTATTGAAATGTATTGATACATACTTGCCATCACCATTTTTGATGTGGTATGCTAGCAGATGAGCCGGTACCCAACCTTCAGCAGCTGGTGATGTGTTGCTTGCTGGTTTATAAACTAAACACATGTTGTGTGGACTAGTAGCGATTACCTAACAATACAAATTTGAAAATTAAAGTCGCATGTGTACACATACAGTATGTTTGTTTGCAGAACAAAAATAATGGACTGATGTGACTAATGTGTCAGCTGCTTGACAAGAGTTAATGTAAAGTTAAGGTTTTTTTGGTGATAAAAACCTTCAAGTTTCAAAGCCCATCTTGGGACTACTAAGTCAGTAGGGTTAGGTTAATGGTTTCACAAAATGTATTCAGCCCAGTCTGAAGGTTTAGGAACTAATCTCATGCCTTTAAAAACAAAAAATGCCTACTTCCATGAGATTTACGAGAGATAGTGTTAAGTGGGAAATCACAATAAATGAATTTCTGGTATTACACAAAAAAGAGGCAAGTTCTATAAAATATGTTCTCCCTTTTCCAGGAAGATTACTACAAAATAACATCTATTTTAACTACATATTTAAAATATACAGTATAGGCTGTGTAACACATATTAATGCTAATGCTGGAAGATTCCCAAAAGAAAGTGCATTTACTTTTGCACATGCATCGAGATTTTTCCACAACTTTTATCAACTTTTCTTTCCAAGCTTAAACTGTTACATATAAAACTTTTGCATAACAGAAATAGTGAAAATGTGAAGAACATGATTCATACCTGTACAACTTCACCTTTGCTAATAGATACTTCATCTTCTTTCACAGCAGTATAATCACAGATCACATTTGCTAGTGAAGACTACAGCAACAAAGATGCCAGTTATTAACTGAGAAATATCAGGGTATTTGACAAAACTGTAATCACATCATTTTAATAAAATATGTCAAAAGAGTTTTCTATATACAACTGTATTTAAAACATAAAACGAAGGTGCTGTATATAGTTCAAAATGGCCTCAGTGACCAAAACTGTTTAACAATGTTATTAGAAGCATACAATTCAGCACGAAACTTGTGCAATGTGAAAACCTCTATTATTTAATTCATCTAAAACAATCTAAAACAACTAGTTAGCTGTTGCAATAATAGATTATAATTTCGTTACACGAATCAAATGTAAATATTTTACAAATGTGGGTCAAGAAACAAGTCTTTCCAGACGTTGCATTGAAAATGTGAGTATAACTTACAGCAGATTCAACTTTATCACAGTCGCCGGCTGAACGCCGTTTTACATCGAATGGTTCTTGTGCCCATGAGCTGGAGTCTCCTAGTGCCAGATCAGGTACACTATGAGTACTAAAGGTATGCAAAAAACACCAATACACCAGTTAGCTATAAATATTCGTATTATATTCATATTTTACAAAAAAAAGCCTACACAATGTGAGAGGTTAAGCAATTTAAAGACTGGCACAAAAAAAATCAGAGGTACAAACTACGCAACTTGCACAACACACAGACAATTTTCAAAACAATGACTAATTACTGTCATTGAAGATTATTAAAAAAATATTGCAGAAAACAGCAGCATTCTTACTTTGGTATTGTTGAGCCCTCTAACTCAGAATCTTCTGTTTTTGATTTTGGTCGGACAGACTTCTTCATATCGTCAAACACTTTCCGACGATTGTTCTGTGGCGAAGCAGTACTGGCCATGCAAGGAACAGAATTTTGCCTCTGCTCACGACGCTTTACGCTACCTAAATTGATAAAAAATGTCAGAAACTGCAGATATATGAAGTGTAAACTATGTTAATGCTAATTTTTCATAGTACTTTCCTAAGCACTATAATCTAGATTGTACAAAGTTCTGCAACACACATAGCCACATAAGAAGTTTGTGTTCCGAATTTATAGATATTTAAGGATGATTATCACTTGTGCATTTTTAACAGAATGTAGACAATGATTTTTTTTTTGTTAAAAGGGGTAAATAAGGATAAGGTAAATAGGCTAACTGAGCTATATTATTTTTACCAGAGTGACTTTACAACTTGCTCTAGTACAACCCAACAAATACAAAAAACCAATACTAAGTTAAAAATCCTGAAAAATATTGACCTCCAGCGACATGAACCGAAACTCATCTTCCGGACAAATATGCTAACCACTAGAGGCCTATCAATAGGGAATCATCCCTCGTAGCTAGTAACTTGACAATTGTTAAATAAATGTTATATTACAGACATTGTCCACAGTATTCGCTTTTGGTTGCTTCTCTGAAGCCAACTTACCTAAAGATGAGTCGTCACCAATTTCTTCAGACATGGAGGGCATTTTTGCCTGAATCAGATTTGGCCCTGGTGAACTAGATGCTGTCATAGTGTTGGCTGCTGGATCTGACTGACTTGCACTAGCCTGAGCATGAAAAGAACGACTCCACTTGAGTTGAAACTGTAAAATGAGTTAGTGATTGTGGCACTGATGTTAGTAAAATAATTAGTAACTGCAGTGCAAGAACAATGTAAGAGTCGTTTAGACTTGCAACAAGAGAGTAAAATATAAAGTGCAGATTTTTATAAGTTACGAGTTAGTTGCGTAATTATTATAGAAAAACGAGTAAGGGCAGTTACAAGCTAAAGAAAACAGTAAGGCTTTGAAAGAAACGTTAATAAAAGTATGTCTGTTGTACATAAACATAAACATATTGTTGTATTGGTATATAAAATTTTATTATGGGACAATTTAAGTGTATGACTAATTGATTAATTTACGAACGCTTAGTATTAATGTATGTTTACAAATAAAGAAAGTTAAATGGTAAGTTGGATAAACAGCATTACAACTACCACTATAGGTAAGCAGTAATGCATTACAGTGAGAAAGTAAGATGAATCAAATGAACAATTATAAAAGTACAATTTTATTCAACAAAGTGGCCAATCGCTTGGAGTTTTCAGAAGAAAATATAATATTAATATAAGGAAAAAAATAATGAGTTTTTACGTTTAAGTCAGTTTTCCACATTTATTTTTGTCGAATGAGTACCTTTTTCTTGCCGCGAGACTGCTGTTCGGTCTGGTTGCGAGCCCGTAATGCAGACGCCTCCATGTTTGCAACTGATGCTGAATGTGAATAAGAAGAAATTGTTTTCCTGTTGAACTTCAATGATGATGCACTAGTTCCCATTAGATTCAAGCCAGCCCTAAAATGAATGATACTATACTATGCTTTAGAGGCCTATGACTAAAGTAATCACACACAACCAACACCATGTGGGTCGCCATGCAATAAATATATCCTAACATAATCTTTAACATTTAAAGTTCAGAGAGATCATAATTGTTAGGCGTAATAGTGTAATCAGCTGTTGCTGAACCTTCAGCTGTTCGACTTTACTTACTGTTTGCAATGTTGACTTATAATAAGACCAAAACAGTGTAAAACAACAGGGAATGGTGTTTATTACTGTGCGACAATTTACGATGGTGTCTAATTTGTACAATCAGCATGTGATGGTGTCATTCAGACTAATACAGTTTCAACAGGCTGTACATACTACAATATGTATGGAAATCATATTCTCCACACATTGAAACTTCTCATATTTTACGAGTTTGAAGATTTGAGCACCAGTAGCATGACTGATATTAACACCAAATATCTAGAAATGGGTAATCATTCAGATGGTGTCATTCAGACTAATACAGTTTCAACAGGCTGTACATACTACAATATGTATGGAAATCATATTCTCCACACATTGAAACTTCTCATATTTTACGAGTTTGAAGATTTGAGCACCAGTAGCATGACTGATATTAACACCAAATATCTAGAAATGGGTAATCATATATGGTGAGAACTCAATCTATAAACACGGTAAAGTCTTTACTACATACTATAACAATAGGGTTTTTCTCGGGCTAGATTACATCTTGATTTCACTATAAATGAAATTGGTAATCAAATTCTTCTCACTAATGTCGGGCTAAACAATCACAAACAAATGTCTACAATGAGTTTGTGGTTACTGATTATTCATCAGCAGTCTGACACAATTATTGATATCTAAGAGTATGAAAAAACAAGCTTAAACATTTAGAAACTAAAAGTTTAAATTTGATTCTACTAGCTACTTACGCTTCGCGACTCAGTTGCTCTTTCTGATATGCTATCGGATGCTGTAACGCCCGTAGAAAGTCCTGCTGATTTCGTAGGATAGTCGACATGGTGGTGACCCACTGATCTTTTGACTTTTGAGAGACAGCTTGGCACAAATATTCCTGATCACCCACGACTGGATTTCGAGAAGTTATGCTAAATTGTAGTGGCTCACCTTGAATGTTGGGTTGAAAGCTCATATTGTTTACCTGTGATTTAGGAATCAATGAATTAACTGGCAAAATCAAAAAAATGAACAGTGAATTAAAATCTCAGGACACAGAAGCATTTCAGACAGAATTAATCATCAGTGACATTAAAAAGCAAATTTTATAGTCATCACTAGTTCATAATAGTAAGTAGCAATAGTACTGTTTAAAAAGATAGTGAAATATTAGTCAAAAATGTTTAATAGCAAAATTTTAGTTTTTTATTTTCATAAAGTGAAATAAAAAATGCAACATTTCATTACACAATCACACATTAATAAATGCAAAATTTATTGCATATTGTAAAAGAAATCATAGCAAAAAAACTTTAATGCTGATAAAGAAATGTTGCAAATATTAGTCTCGTCAAATATTTTACCTTTTTTCGGTAAGGTATAAATTCAAATCAGGTAAAATTGATGAAAACTGCTCATATTTTAATCTGCTTTACGCAAACCATCTACTTAAAAGTTTGATGTAATTAACAATGTTATAAACATATTCTGCTTTAATTTTTTCTATAAACAGAGGGATTGCAAATAGCATTTATAATTGTTACTATAATGATATAAAAAAAGAGTTGTGAGACCTACCTGTACTGATGCCTTGAATATATATATAGGATTGCTCCAATCTTTTTTCCGCTCCACTACCTCTGCGATGATCACAATTTGCTCAAAGAGGAAAACCCTCCGTTCTTTTAGCTTTTCTTTAGAATCAGCAACTAGAACTGTATCTTGCAGTAATAGTTTACCTTGTGCAGTTATTTTACCCTGAAAAGCACAGGTCTTTTTCCCAAGTTTTTCAGGAGAGCATGGTGATAACAACAGCAAGTAAATGTTAACGCACACACCTTCTAATGAACCTCAAACATGTTTCACTCACTTTATTTGACAATGACTCAAATAATGCTAAATAGGAATATATTCCTCTTATCCCCATTCTATATAGGCTACCCATACTATGATCATAAGAAGTTATTGACTAAGACATCAAACATGAGAATGACTCACATCAGCGGCACTATGCTAAAACAGCAAACACAATTTTATAATATAGGTTTCTTGTGAAAAAAGAAAATCAAGACACAAATTTACTAAGGTAAGTCTAGCTCTAAGTGAAACAAAAGAACTTTGAACTCACAGTAAAACCCTGAAGTCGACCAACATTCATCATGTCGTCAGCTGCTTTTGGCACAATAACCATTACATCAAGTGCTTTCTTTGCATTAACTGTATCAAGGCCACCTTTGTCTGTATACTTCAGAAAATCCTAAAACGAAGTGTGGTCATTTACAAATCAGGTCACTTGGTAATACAAATCGGACCAAAGAACTAGAATAAACATAGTCAAACATGTAGAAAAATACGAAAATAGGAAATGTATTGTAAAAAACAGTGTTCGCAAACTTACTTTTAATAGAAGTTGATATTTCATGATACGTTGCACTGGTTTAATTAAAAGATCAGATACAGATAACTTGGATGACAGTTTAACTCTTAATTCCTGCAAAATTGAAATAGCATTATAAAGCGCTAATCATATGAAAAATATCTAACAGTCAGGTAATCGGGGAACAAATAAAAAGAAAATAAAAAGTTAATATTTAATGATTTTTGTGCTTTTTCATTTTTATTTCGACCTGAAGATAGTGCACACTAGTGTAACGACATGGTGTTGTTATCTTTTCCAGTTTCTTTCGGGACTTTCTGTTCTTCTGGGCTACGTTCCATCTTTTAACGCATCTTATGAAAAAATATTAATCGAGATGGAATTCACTCTAACAAACTGATAAATGGAGAGTTGTATTGAACTTTGTCAAAGTATTTAAGACAAGTTGGTTTCTGATAAAGAACTACCTAAATGTAAGATTCAGCATCACACTGATGCAAGGTTTCATGATAACCTCTCACCACATGGAATAGAATACAGCTTTGCTGACTTAACATGCAAATATTTGAAAACAGTAGTTCTTCGCCCCGAATTTCAATGAATGTGTCAAGATTGTCAGTTTAATATGGTCATTTTCAATGCAGAAGATATGTGCCAGGGTATATGCTATCAATATCAAAGTACTACAGATAAAGGCAGCAATTCTTAACAAGGTTATAAAGGTCTACAAAAAGGCCCACTGTGTGCTACTGCTTACGGGGAAAGGTTATAAATTGACAATGTTTTACTTTCAAAAATGATTCTTTTCTGTCTATTAAACTGATTTCAAGCCTAAATAATGCAGGCATTCTCTTCGTCATTGCCTCTCGGATATCTAATAAATCACATACTCTTCAAGAAATACAATATCAAAAAATACCCTGCATTTTATTCAATATATAAATTATTGCTGCTCCCACATCATTTAATACTGTAACCATAGTAATTTTCAAAATAAAAATTATTGGTATGTGCACCACTCAGTGAAGGGTTGCTAACGAAAGTAGGAAGTGGTAAAGAAACGTATGAAGTCTAGTAATTCCTCCACTCAGCATCCATTCACTGACAGCACACCGCAAACACAACACAGCTGCTTGTAAACGAGAGTTCCAATTTAACAGCTTTTCAAGTGCAAAAAACTCCGAAATTACTTTCTGACAAAAATAAACTTATCAATTACGGAAGAAGAATGCCACAGGCATTGCTGACTTAGCATTAGGAATCTCAAAGATACCATCTACGAAAACATGACGATGAAGCTACAAACCTCAAAATATGTGTCGAATTCCTGCACTATGTACTCACTCTTTGGCTTGTTTTGGCAGTATACCACATACATGTGAAGCCTGCGTTCCTATATATAAAAAATTTGTTCATAAATATAAAAAAACATAAGAATATCACTTAATTTATGCACAATAATTTCTTGCTTTTAACACTCAATATTCACAGTCTGTAAATGGAAAGTTAATAAAAACCTACAGGAAACCCAGAGTTGATAGGCTTTACATGCACTTTTAGAACAACCGAAATAAGCTCAATACCAAGTTACCTGATACTGGACACTAGACATATGAAACAAAAAAACCTGAATGGCGGGAATATTTAGAATAAGTATAGAACATGTAGAATAAAGAATATAACTTTGATTTTTGTCTACATTTCCCAATTAATAAGTGTTTCGTCATACAAATTCTTACTATCGAGTGAGATGTTGCATGTAGAAATAGAGGAGGTACAGTCGCAACTCCAATGATTATATTCTATAAAAAATTGCACATTTTGAGAGACAATGGTTAAAGTCATCAAATTTAGTAAGCTGGAATTAATTATCAGTGATCATAAATGAAGCAACTTCAATTTTCGATTTTTTCAATACTACCAGATATGCCATATGATTGCTTCTAATTGCTTTATAAATAGACAGTTTGCTAAGCCATGTTCCTGACTGTAAATTAATACAAGATAAATTTTGCAATTTTTCTAACAACAAATTAAACACAAAAAAACAGATAAGTAAAAGAAAAAACTCTATATAAAAGATACTCTGTAACGAATTATTCAGGAAGCAGACAAAAACCAATCAACAAAAAATAAATCACAGAAAATAAATGTAAACAATAATAAAACCAAGGATAACATGAAAAGGATAGAAACAAAAACACAAATGAAGGACGGTTTCAGAATTCAAGAACTGACTGGATAGTAACCACCAGTCAGCAATGACTTCTGAAGCTGCAGCATTGCAGACAAGTGGTAATGATTACCACGTAACATGTAGAAGCATTCGCAAAGAATGTGTCGATTAAGCATGCTACAACATGTGCCAGTGACAGTAATAAGAGTCAAGATTGACAATTTATCACAAAACATTTTGCACAGTGATGAAAAGTGAAGTTAATGCAATCCATGCACAATTTTGTGAAGGTGATCCAAGACTGCATGGCAGAATCGAGTTAACCCACAATGCTGAATGAGACTATAAATGGATTTATCAGGCTTTCATTGCACTGCATATTTTTGGTTACAAAAGTTACAATGCAAATTACGAAGTGTCTGGTACTTAAGCACACACATTTTGCAGTTATAAATAACAAAACATAACTTAATATCCTAAACAAATGTAAATTAATACCACATGCTTACATATTTAATAAATAAAGGGCAAAGCCTATCCGGTTCAGCAATGCATTTATCCAACTCTGGACTAAAAGTCTCTCTGTGCCAGTCATATATTTGATGAATGTTGCCGAAAACAATTCGATCCTTTCCCTCCTCCATGTTTTCAGGAAGTGGTCCCTCTTTCATCAGTTCCATGAACCCCTGCAGTAATCATACTATTCATGTTTAATTTTGAATTATTTAAAGTACTTGACAAACAATTTGGGTGAAAAATGTTAGATGCTAGCCTGGGAATAGATCCAGGGCTGTATGATCACTTGTAAACTGGCTATTGTAATTACTATACAACTGATCACTCATTTACAAAATTTCTCAGACCTAATGTTAATATTATCCTAATTGAAGAAAGCCTAAAGGTATCGGAGTTATAAATGAATATAGATCACCCTCTAGCAAAAGTGAAACAAAATTATTGACCACTAGTCATTATAAAAAAACCCTCTAGCAAAAGTGAAACAAAATTATCGACCACTAGATGAGAAATTATCCAAATATGCTGCCAGAATTTTAATAACAAATTAATCATTCACTGATTATTTGCAGTTAATCATTTTGTTCATTTCACTAAGCACCCGTAATTAAGCTGAAAGTTAACTGCTGTCTATAGTGTCTAGACCACATGCTGCTGAATAGAATTCAAGGAAAGTGGTTACGCATCTCCCAGCTGCTAAATGAGACTGCTGCCAACTAATAGAATTCACGATTGCATTAATGAATTTTAGTACTAACATGAAAAGTTACCACCTTACCTATTGATAAATCAAATAATTAAATATCCCTGCCAGAAACTGTGTAGATGATGTAACGTCGCAATATGTTTCTGAATTCTCCAGTTTTTAGACCTTTTCATGGTTACATTCTACATTTTATGATTTAATTACCAATGTGAGTCATTCTTATTTATTATTTATTTATTTACTTATTATTACATTTATACACTAGTCACACAGAAGGGTAAACAAATGGTTTCGGATCATCACTAGTCCACAATAGGGTAAACGAATGGTCTTGGATCATCACATGTGAACTTTGAGGTTAAAGATCAGTAATCAGTAAATGGACCGGGTGACCACCTTCCATAAACCTGACAATGTACGATTTAATTCACCAAACTAATTTTGGCTATCACACAGACAGAGGCTGTACATACGACCAAATGTAGCTAAGATAGCTCTACTTGATCAATGGCTTATTTTAAAAGGCTGTCCTTGATAATAAGCCAGGCTCTGGTCACACCACAAACATTGCTTTGAATGGCGGTTTCTAGCTCACAGTGTGTGGGCTTCTATTTATCTTCTGTAAGTTGTCAGGAATGCTTACGTTTACGATCACACCCAAGTCTCGTACGTAATCCTTTTCTGTATCAACAAGCTCGCGTAGCACATAGGTACGCTTTTTCAATGCTTCTTGCTGCTGGTGTTGCACCTGCTCAGGTGACGTTTCAGCTTCGCATGTTTCAGATTCATCTTGACTTTCGTCTTGCTCCTATAAATTCATTAAATTGATTTCCACATTAATAAAAATGAAAGAGCAATGTGTAGAAAAATGGATATTTTGTGAGGTTAAAGTGATATAATATGAACGCAAACCAAATAACAGTTACCAAATTGAAAGCTGCCATTCAGCCATTTATTCGACGTCAGTATAGTCTGCCACAAATGGAATTCAAATCGAATATAATTTTTGGTTTTTGCAAATTTGACAATCATGGGTATTGAGTGATTTTGTTGCACATTAAGAATCCCAAAAATATGTTAAACATTTCGGTATCATCACAATTTAACTGTGCTGATTGCGTGTTTCAACTGTTTTAATTATTCAATCTATTAGTTGTCGGTATGAACTGAATTCAAATTCTGAGGTGTCAATTACTTTTTCTAATACACATCATAAGAGCAGAACTGAGTACAGAAGAATACTGAAATAGAAAATAAAAATTCTTGTAATAAATAAATGCACACATTGTTGCTAGTCTTTCAGAGACATAGCATTTTGCTTAGATCAGACATTTCTTCAGCAGTTTTATGTCGACACCACGTCAAACGTCTATCTCTATTTAAGACACAATGCACATCATGAATGTTCTTCAGTACAAATGATAACCCCCTGCCATTGACCAAGTTCTATTCTATTCTACTTTTCATTTAGTACAATATGGTATGCAAAAATTTCCAAGCTAAAGAAGTCTAATGACTTGTTTTCATTGACTGATTAAACTACTTAGGAACTTTAAAAATGATTCGAGTATTTTGAGTATGAATTGCAGGTAGCGAAACACTACGAAGGCAACGAAAAATTCAAACTTACCATTTGCTGTTTCACTATTTGCTCAATCTCAGTTGCTAAATCAGAAGGAGTAATTCGTATAGTCACTTCTGGGTTACTCCGACACGACGACTGGTTTGATGGCTGAAAAACAAAATAAGATTTGCAGCTTAAGTAAAAATGGCAATTTCAGCAGACACACTACTGAGATGTGTTGCGCACAGCAGACATCACTGACAACTTAGCAACAACGAAAGCATGCACAGCTTAGGAGCAGATGCTGAAAGCTCCACCCAAAAGAATTTGAAAGGCACTTTTCAACCTGAAGCCATGTCTAAATATAACTTCTAGGAGCATTGCCAGCAAAATCCACCACAAACTGTCTCATTTCCGCAGTTTGCTCATTCCATTACACACACACATTTATCACACAGTTTTATATTTAAATGCTATAAACGAGCTCCAGATGTATCCCTTACAGTGGGTGGGTTTCAGACACAGCAATGGACAAACAAATTCCCATTCAAAAATAAGAATTTCACTTGGAAAACAGACTCCAGATAACTTGTATAAATTATTTTTTAATTTAAAAACAACTACTTTCATGTCATTTTTTTTATTTTTATGAAAATTTAATTTTCAAATGCACTCTGCTCAGGTTTCCTAAACTACCAAAACAAATGTTAATATAACATTAATAGATTTTTTGTTTTTTATGTCAAGTTAGAAAAAAGTCTACAAACTTAAAGAAACATTAGCACATAATATTCATTGTCAGCTTGTTTTTGAATTTTGAATTGCAAAATAACAAGCAGTGAAATTCATTTAGAAGGTTTTCACTTTTACAGGTTGTTTATTTTGTTTACTTTACTACCGTGTTATTTCATCTTGTTACTTATGTGTATTTTCAGAATTAAAATTTTGAAAATTAAAATAATAAAAAAAGCATCAACTTTTTTCCTTGGTAAAATATTAATGCTTATATTTGCAGACACCATGTAACCAAAAGTGTAATTCAGCTTTTAATGCATTTATGATAACATTAAGGATTAACTTTAACGATAACACTAAAGACTAACTTTATTTGGATAAATAGTGATGTTAAAATATATAATGAAAACAAAAGTGAATACTTTTTTAAAATAGCATTGTAATGTCAAAGTTACATCCTTTCCCTGCAAGCACAAATTGCACAGTGTCTGCTGAAACTCAAGGATATATCATTTTAACCTGCTTCTGGCTTACCAGCATTGGCTTCATATATAAGAACTATTGCAAGAAACTTACTAATAGTTGTTAATACAAAACCAAGTTTTACAAGGATTTCTGTTTTTTATTCCAATAGAATCTTGTAATTAAGAATTCTTGTTACTTACAATTTTCCCTCCATCGCTGTCTTGTGAGCCACCAAAGTGAGACTGTATCTCCATAGGAGGAGGTAGTTCCACATCAACTGGCTCTTCCTCATCCCCTGTCAGCTCTGCACCAACTGCATCTGAGAGGGCGACTGTGCTGCTAACCTGTTCCTGCAAAATACAGTTTATGTGAAGGTAAATGGCAGTCATGGATTATTATTATTATTATTATAACTCTATTTTATTATATATATTAACATAAATACATACATAATATACATAAATTCCCTCTATTTGCAGTCATGGAGTACAGTCACGAGAGAAAAGAAAAAACAGTGCAGGGCCTGGCAGTCAGGTAATGATGTATGGTCTTCCAACCATACTGCAGGAACACCGCATATGATGCACAAGCAAAATGCACTAACATTTTTGGTGTTAAATTACGTATCATTTGGCTTTTTTCCTACTCTAATCAGTTATGTTTCAATTTGCCAATTTGTCATTTCATTGAACTCTGACAAAGATCACATCCTGGTACAATATCGTGTCTGCTGTTTGGAGTATCTACCTTGTCTGTTCAAGTACATTGGCTTGAGCATTTTCAAGTTAACTCACTATAGCAGTACGTAAGCACCACTATTAGGAATTTACTTTGTACAAAACAGTGGCCTGGCTGCAATATCCAAAAGGTACTAAAGTTAGGACCTAGTATTTCATATTTTGGCCCTTTTCAGCCAAACATCAAGCTGTACAAAATTCAGTCAACTCCATCACCTCTATCACCCTAATCAGACAAACTGCATTTAATTAAACCTCTATGATCTTCCGAGGTCATAAATTCTATATCCTTGCACTTCACTTCAGACAATTGTAAATTAATTTCAAGACAGCAATGTTAAATATTGTACTGCCGAGTATTTCTTTGGTCTGTTTTTGGCATACGAAAACATTTTTGACCGCTTGATTCTTTTTGTGAAAATCTTAATTTTGTTGTTCTGCAGTCACTATTTGTAATCAATGTGAAACTAAGATTATCGGGCTAATAGAGAAGTTATTACAGTTAACAAAACTCAAAAAAGCCTTCAAATAGTGACCAGCAGCAAAATGAAAATGGTCACAACAGAAATTAATGCAGTACAAAATTTGTGTACTCAGACATTGAGATGAATAAAATAAAAGAAGCTAAATTCTTCTGTAAGTGAAGTTATATAAAACTAGGCAGTCTGCTACGTAGGAAGTAAAAAAAACCAAAACGCTTTTTCTTATGCAAAGCTATGTTGTACCACAATATGCCTAAAGTAAAAGATTGGAAAGAAAGTAATTCGCGTTACTCAAGTGCGATGTCGAGCTTTGTCAAACATTTCTTGCAGTAATGAAGTTTCCTTTGATGGATGAGAAGCAAGTAGGTCAGGATAGATTAAGCGCAACAGAAACAAGCCAAGTGCTATCTACCAATACATACAGCCAGCAGATAATAGGTGAAATTGCATTAAATCCGGTTAATTCAGTTCTCATATAGGATGTCATTAATCAACTCAGCTAAGCGCAAGTGATGTAATCAGCTTATACAAAGGTATCCCTTAGAATAATAATTTCATTAATACGTCATCACTGGAAAAAGAGTGGCATTTTTTAGCTGTTGAGATTTTGGAAAAGTTTGATGAACAGAAAAGCTGTGCCTTAGTTTGACCAAATACTTTTAATAGCCAGACAATTATTGGATAATGCAACCACGTTTGCAGCAACAAAAGCAACACATGACGTCATTATGCTGTAGATACTATAAATGGCACAATTTAGTTATCATAATAATCAGAAGTCTGCAACAATGTGAAAAACATTAAGAACACTCATTCTATAAGAGACACATAACACGATCCATACTAAGTGGCTTGAACTTCTCACAGTATAACAGAAACAAACTCCATGCAACAGTTTCGAGCGAAGTTAATGGCATTTCAGTGTCCATGTTAACAACAAATTTTTTTATCTTTTTAAATAAAGAAAGCCATCGTTCCCATATTTCCACAATATAATTACAATGTACAATGTAAATAGTTCTTTCTACAAGATTATTTAGCTTTTCTTCCTTTTTCATTTTCTTGAAAACATAATAAGTGGATATTCTAAAATCTAAGTATCTGTGTGGTTATTTACATGTATAACTATTTTCATTTTTCTATCCCGTATTATTACCTTTCATAATAAGACAAAACTTTGTTAAGGTAAAGGGCTCATTAGCATTCCAGATGTGGTCTTTATGTGTGTTGCTTTGACAAGTCTACATTTCTTTTGAATGTACAATTATTCTGGTGAACAACTAATTTCTTAGTTAGTGGCATTAATCTATTTATAAACTTTGATATTCATAGTTGAAATCATGTTGTGAGATCAAAATGCTGCAGCCAATAAACTTTTTCTACAATACAAATTACAACTGCATGGCTATTAATATGTATAGCTATTAATATTAAGAGTATAATAACCCACCCTACTCACATCTTCCAAAAGGTCTTCTTGTTGAGCCAGGGGTGGTGAAACCCTCTTTTGCGACTCATCTGCTGCTGATAACAATGTCTGCAAGTAAACAATTCATGAACAAACTAATTACGCATTAAGAAGATAATTTTAATGGACAAATTCTATTTTTAGTCTTTTCTCTCACACTAAATTTTTTGCCTTGTTTTATTTGCATTGTGAAGCCTGCAATTTGCAGACAAAATTGCTTATTTTTATGCATTAACTTAATAAAACAGACCGCTTAACATAATTTTGAAACTCCATAAAACAAGTTTTGGCTGATGTGAAGTAGTCTGAGCATCGAACATTCAAATTCAATTTAAATGAGTTTTTTTTAGTTCGAATTTGATTCGAACCTAAAATTATAGATTTGAATAATTCAGTATTTCAACTACATGCATTGTTTAGCATTAAAACGTTTGAAATGTTATGCAATCAGCATAATTTGCCTGCAATTTGAATGCAGAATAAAATCAAGTAATAAACATGATTTTTGTGAAACTGCTTTTTATTAATAATTCGAAAATTTATTCGAAAATCTTTAAAACAGATTTCGAATTCGATTTGGATTCGAAATCTCGAAATTTGGTCCAACTCGAGTTCGAAAGTCGCAAATTCAATTCGATTCAAATTCAATTTCTGATAGAGAATGCTTACTCCTAATGTGAAGTCTGCATACAAAACTTAGCGTCATATCATGCTGATATTTACACAGAATTACCTTACTTGTCACTCTGTGATGCTATGATATTAAATTATATCATTTGTTTAATTCGTTATAAGACGTTTTGTTAATATAGTCATCTGCTGCAATGAGTTTTTCAACATAGTTTAATAGTTTCTTGTCATTATGTATAGAAATGTGCCCAAATACCACAGCTATAATTGTAAGCATCAATTCCAGTTTACACATGCAGCCCGTTTACAAAATGTGCCGTGCCAAAAGTGGGATTTTCTTCCAATTTGCACAAAGGATTATTGATGAGCGAGCAATTAAAAGCAGATTTATATCTGTCAACAGTATAGGATTTTTCAATAGAAGACAAAAGCTATCAGATACACAGCATTGAATATAATATTCTTTTTTTTTAACAAAAGTTGAAGCCCAAAGAGAATAAAATAAGAAATTTGGTTCTGAAATATGCATGCATGTACGAAGAATCTTTTTTGCTTGTTTTCGTAATTTCTCTTACAAATTTTGGAACACTTATTATAGACTCAAGTGGTAACAATTAGACTATTTTTTGCGATATGCAAGGGCTGTTGCAAATATACCTTGTGTCACGGTCGTATTTAGCAGATTAAAATGAGTAGCCATTTAACATAATAACACATTTACGTGGCATTTGAAAGAACTATTAGCTATATCTGAATTTATTGTATTGAACCTGTTATTAATAACTAATTAACCGAATTTGGTAAACGTTATAAACTGCTGGCTCCACCTATTGGGAGTTCGACAAAGAAATGTTACAGTTCAACTTTTGGACCAAATTTTGACTTCATGATCTCATACCTATAATACCGCTGTGATTGGATGATTAACTGGGTCACGACAGGTATGACTTGAGAGGTGCAGATTATTCCACGAGGTTACGGATATAGTTGTTAAAGGGCCGACTCAGCTAAAAGGCCAATTGATTTTTGTCTTTGTGGGGGCGTTGGCCGACAAGACATTGCATCGTATACTTTTATAATCAACTTGATGACTTGTACTTAGCTAAGTGAATTGAATTGTTCACACTACCAGTCATTATCTTGAGTAGACAGAATGTGAGCCATACGTCTGGTATTTGGCAAATGACATTTTCCTGTGATGGGTATGCTTCCATGATGGTCGAGTTTCCAACCAAAACGGCACAAAAAGCAGACTTCTATACAGTCTGAAAGCCTGGTACCTGACTCATTAGAAGGAGAGGTACCATTCTCTAGACTTATCATGGCAGCAGTCTTTGTGAATAAACAGATTAATAAGCAAGAAAGATTTAAATGTTAAATGTTCTATAAAGTTTCTAACAATGTTACAAATGTTGCCAAGACGTTACACGGTCGTCAGAAGAATCCTGGTGGTCTGTCACCATACGCTAGTCTCGTTAAGCCAGTCAGGCGAGTGGAACATTGGTGCAATCGCCGTTGCCGACGAGGCTGTTAGCAAAGTGATTCCAGCTACCTAAGTGCGTGAACTCCGGAACTTTACGGGAGACGTCCGGGCTACGTGAAACGCCAACGGACTTATATTAAATGAAGGGTACACTGCTGTTCTTGTGCAAGTTGTGAGTTTTTGTTTATTGTTTTTTGATTAATTAATTAATTATGCCAATTAAAATGTTGAAACTATGGCAAACAGTTTGTTTATTTATACTTTGCTGTGTTCACCGTTTTCGTTCACACTGTATCACCATTGGACCATTCTCTGTAGTTTAGGAAGGACCGACCCTTCCTGCGCTTGTAACTGCCTTAGGATTTAAACAAATATTGCTGCTCTTTAACATTTGGAGTCACCGACCCGTTCAGCAATCCATCTTGACCTAAGCTGCCTGACCCAAGTTCGAGGCCCAGTTGAGCTAGCAAAGAATTTCGTGACCCGAATGTTACACCACGCACAGAAAATTATGTAAACAGTCACAGAAAGAATCATAAAGTTAAATGTTCCAACACTTAATCTAGGACTTGGGTTAAAAGCGGTGAAAAATTTGAAGCCGAATTTTTAGAATACACAATTTGCTGGAAAAATTTTCAATAAAAATGGATTTTAAATAATGTCTAGTAGGTAAAAAATAATCCCTGTAGATGATTCATAGAGCATAAATGATTTTCACAATGTTAATCTTACAAGGAAAAAGGCGAGCTGTCTATATTCGCCATGCATTTTTAGAAATCAATGTATCAAAAAAGCTGACTAATATCAAGACATTTGCTCACTGACTTCTACAATTTTAATACGGTAATCAGAGATAGCTAAAGGTAGCTTAAGTACACAAAGCTGGAGAATTTAATAATTGTTAATCTGTTTTTGTGTTATCCTGGTTAACATTATTTTCATTTTAATAACTTTCAAAAATGGTAATAAATTACTTAGTAAGTACTTTGATTGAACTACTTCAGTTAAACTAAGTAAATTAAAAGTCATACAAAATTTACAGCAAGTACAAATATATTGATGTAATAGGTATAAATGGTAATAATTGTCCTGCAATTCAAGAATTTTTATGTGACGCTAATTTTTCAGTGGAAAACGAAATCAGCGTTATTAAGGTTTCAAACGAACAGAGAGGATGTCCACAAAAATACTAATAAGACATACAGTAATGACGATAATATTTTCTTGCAAGTGTCATTTCATGTGACCAAATGCAGATCAAAGTGGGAAGATTTTGTGCAAATGTGCTAGTGTGAACCGAAGCAGGTTTTGCCCTAAGCTAACTCTGCTATTAAAAATTTGTTTACAACATGCACCTTTTTTCTAAAATTTAAACAAGTAGCAAAAATTTTACACACATGCCTTCAAGACACTAAACTTACAAAGTGAAGATAGTTTTCACGGAAAAGAGACTTTAAAACAGAACACCTTAACTAATATTAAATTTCTGTGCTGTTAAATAAAAGTGCTCATGTACTTTACGAAACACTTAGCTAACTATGCCCAGAAGTTTGTTTTGTAAATACTTCTGCCGCATTGTGTTTCTGTTCTTCTAAATATTTCACCAAACTTCACTTCAATGGTCTTTCTTTAACATTAGGCATTATAATCTTAGACACGTTGCATGTCTTTCAGCAAGCACTCCAAGTAGCTAATGAAATTTTATTTGTGGTTTCAGCTTGAAAAACACGTTTAAATCACTTCTTGACAAAATCCCAGAATTATCAAAGAAAGATAATGAACATTCTTTTTCATGCAAAGATATGTCACATATTACAAGACAAGAAAGCTGAAATTCAATTAACAATACAAGATGTCACTTTTTCGTTATATAGTTTTGTAACATAGTCAAGTAAACGCCAGCTTTGTGAGTCGTGACAAAATGGCTGCTTCATGTACAAGAATATTCCCAATAAGTATGCAAAACAAGTGAAGCCATATCTAATGTGAAAAAAAGTTCCCATATTTTGTATCAAATTTTAGCGACAAAGGCACCAGAGAATAGAGTAATTTAAACTTTTTTGTTGTGTCAAATTATGAGGCAAGACTGTTGTATGTATTCTTCAGAGAGCACTGACTCGACAGTGGCTTGCGGTTTCAAAAATGTTTCTAGAAGCAAAAAATGTCCAACAAAATAGCAGCTAAAAAAGAAGGCACATTCATATTAATCTAGCTCTCGAGAACTAGCGTATTCAACGCAAGGCCATTTAGTGGAAGCACCATGATTTACCATTAGTAATTTTTTTTCAATAAATATGTTTTAATGGCCGGAACTGTCTCAATAATGCCTTTAGTTTCTCTCAGAAAAGTAATCTAACAACATTTGCAGCAAGTAGTATCTCCACTGATACTACCAGTTGGGCATCGGATGAGAAGGGAATGCATTAGCTTGCACTGAAGTGATTCTGCAAAGGTGCAGTTGCACTGAAGTGGTTCTGCAAAGAAGGTGCAGCTGTGGCAGACGTGTGCTAATACGTGGTAACAAGTGACAGAACAAGTGAAGATAAGAAGCACTCAGCAATATTGATGAATGACTGAGTTTAGAGCCTTTCAACAAGCTTACTCTCTAAATGATCGATACAGTCAGTATGCAGTGAACAAATCAAAACACTGAATAAAATGCCTGTCCACTAGGTTAAGCTTCATTGAGTCATCAAACATACATGTAATCCACGAGGGACCTAAATTATTAACTGCACGCAACTTTGCAAAAATTATTATCGACTTTGGCTACACTCGCGATCATTCTCCTTGTGGAGAAATGTATTTAAAACCAGGAAAATACGAGTTTGTCAATCTGAATGGAGTTTATCAGTTGTGACATTAATGCTTTTCAACAGTGGGTCAGCTCACATATTAGTAACTTGGTTGCTCCAATTTGTTTGACATTACCAGTTTTGCACTTCCAAAAAGGAATATCGTTTTTGAAGACTCTTAGTGTGTTGCAGTTATTGCTTTCTTTGGTATAATTTGGCGTGTCTAGTGAACGGATTTGAATTACTTTTAGTCCTTAATGTTATAGAATGCATTGCCAACCATAGAGTTTAAGTCATAATTTCCACTAGCAAGTTAAGAGTTTTCTGCTGTTTAAAGCAAAATTCGTGAAAAATTCTAAATCAAAGATTAACCTCGCACCAAGCTAGATCTGCAGTAATGCATTGCAGATGGCTTACTTACTTTAAACTTTTGATGGAAGGCAGTTTTCTTGCTCTGAGATGAAGGTGGTGTTTTAGTCGACAAATCCGGTAAAGTGGACTTGTCGATTTTTCCCTGACTCAGTTTTCGCACTGGATTTGTGAACAGTTTCCTGAAACAGTTAATGATTACACGATAATAGATATTAGTTATATATTGCTGGTTACGTGTAGTATAATAAATATACTACATAGTACTATACTTTTACCAAAAATAGCTTAATACTAGCTTAGCCTACCTACGATATGCTGTGTTATTACCTAAATACTACCTATCAACTTTCTTACAATAAGCCATGGAAAAGTTAATATAAAGTATAGTCCAGACAAAAATTGCTTATGGCTGCTATTCACTAACAAAATGGCTATTAGTCTCTTTGTTCACATAAAGCTTAATTTTTACAATAAAATGGATTTCATATAAACAGTGTTCTAAATGATAAAAACAGAAACAGATGCAATGACAACAAATCTCACAATAAATGACAAAAAGCAGCTAGGCAGATAAAACTCAGTAAGCAAAAACCCAATGCTTCACATTCTGGACTAGTTTCATTACACTGATTGAATTATACAGTAGAACGGATAACAATGAAAAAATAGGTTTAGAAAGTTGACTTCTGCTCACTTACCAACAACCTAAGAACTGATTAAACAAGAAAAGTTCTTAAAGCAACCATCCTAAGTGCCTCAGTTATAACAAGAGTGATATAATAACATTCGAGAGGACAAAAATGACAATACAATACTTTTAACTGTTTATTGTAAGTGTTCTTGCCCCTACTATATTTTTATCACACATATAAAAGTACCGATGATGCAAAACCATTGGCTAATAATAAAAACTCTATTAATTAACACAATTAACAATCATTCTTACTGAACATTGAAAAAATGCTTGGAGCAATGTATTAAGTAAATTCAATTTAATTCACAATCATTTCAGACTTAAAATCTATATTAAAAGTCAAGTAAAAGTCATAAAAATATTTTTAACACTACACATAAAAAACTAATACTAAAATTAATGAATTACAGTAAACAGCCTAGCCCAACATTTTGCCATTTTAACAATAAAGTAATGATTCTACTAACTGTGTTCACTTTGTGGCAAAGTAAAATCATACTATGCAAATGATTAAATTAAAAGTAATACATAGAAAATGTAAATATTTTGGTACATCTCCATACACACCCTTATTTTAGAAGGTGGATGAAACTTAGTATATTAAATAAAATTTCTTTAGCTATTCTGTCCAACAATTCTATACCAGGACTCATTAAACATTCATAATAGCTGCATATGGCTATAAATAGCCTATAAATACACTTTATTAATGGATTAGTCAATATGAAGTAATTATCCTGACCTTTTCGTTGGTGTCAATACCATGTGCCTGATCTTTAATTTATTTCTTAAAATGAGCAGGTACACAAGTGTTAATCACAGTATTAATAATACTTCCAGAAATGTATCAGTTTAGGATCCAGCTTAGGTATAAGAGAAGTACCCTTTTTCTTTTCCGCTTTTGTCAAACAATCAATGTTATACAGTAACGTCTTTTACACATTTTGCAGTGTGTGGTATCACTGAAACACCAGTAATGATACTAATAACAGATAATTAATTAAAAAATCCCATAATTAATTGTATGTATTCTTGTAATTAAGAATTAAATTTGCATTATAATGATACAACAAAACTAAAAAAAGCTTTACCTAAATGTGCTCCTCCTCTTGTTGGCTGGTGATACATTGTTTGCAAGTGAGTATGTAGATGTACTGGGACTAGGGTCATTGGAATTCCCTGATGACTCTGCAAGCAAAACAAAAGTACCACTTGATGATTACTGATTATCAGTTTAAATTTACACGATACTCGTGGTGCCATTATGCAAGTCAACTGCTCAGAGACCTCTACACAGACCTAAACACTTTTACAACTCTTGAATCTTAAAAATTTGTGTACTTCTCATACAAAAATTCTAATAAGAGCATTGAACAGATGGTGCTTGGATCTCAAAGTATTGTGAGTTTGGCAAATTGTTGAAAGTTTCTGGGTTGGTAATGTTAACAACGTAATAAAAGCCCAAATGTACAAAAGTTGTGTTTAGAGGCTGTTAACAATATCACTATTTCAATTTAACATTCATATTACTGATTGTTAATATAATGACAGTAAATACACTACTAGACCATATTTACAACAAAGTCATAAACTTAAGATTCTGCACTATGATCAAAATTGCAAGTGATGACCGTGAAAAATCTTTGCTGACCTGATCTTTGTCTCAAGATCATAATCTTGCTATTGCCGAATTCTCCACAGTTGATTACCTAGGAATGCATTTTACTGTATCCCCATTTTAACATTTTTGCCTATGTCATCTGACCTAACCACGCCCCCTTTTTTCAAAAATGCTTAGTACACAGCTACGCTCAAATGCCTACCCATGAGTGCAATAACATAAGTTTCTAGTCCAATACTGAAAGTGGACTTGTGTGACAAAGTCATTCGCCCTAATTTTCACATTTAGGGTATTGCTACTATGATCTGTGACCTAGAGGTCACCATTCCTATACCACTATGTAATCACCTATATTAGGTGCCTACCCTGCAGGTTTCGTTTCGTGATTCTAGCTCTTATACTTAATAAAGTTATTAACCAGACGCCATTTTAACACTTTTACCTATGTCACGTGACCTGGCCAAGCCTACTTTTCCAAACCACACATGCATGAACATTGACTCTTAGTATAATACTATAAGAGAAGCTGAATGGCAAAGCCGTTTGCTCTAATTTTCACATTCTGACTCCTAACTCCAATTAGACCCCAATTCCCAAAAAATACTTAATGCACATCAAAACCTAGGAGGAGTTGAGCGACAAATGAAAAAATGACCAATGTCCAGTGTCCTTGGCCCTTTGACCAGAGGTCGCCGGTCATCATACCACTGCTAGATGCAGAATCTTAGTTAGCAATAATTGTCGAATATCAACGCATTCTTAATCATAATGCCACAAAAGTATGATCCGTTGTATACCAATGATTTCTTATAATTTTCCTCCGAAAGTCGCTATATACCCAACTTTCCAGCTGCACAGTTAGATACTTCGCTCCACAGTGTACACAAATTATCAGTTCTTGAATCTGACAGTAGAATAAATGAGCAGTGCTACTCCCTAGCTCATCATATTGGCGGATTATGAAACTGATTGATTTCATTCAAGCGCGCTCTATCAAGAAATTACTGCCCAAATAATCAACTGCCGCTGGCTTTGAGTGCTGGCAGCCTGAATCCTCAGTGGGGAAAATTCACCCAACGACCAATCACGGGGAATGTCAGTGCTGTACTGTAACATGCTGCATAACATGTAGCAAAAATTTAATGATTACAACGGATTCTGCATTTCTGGGTTTTAATAACATATCTGCTACCTATATGGTGATCTAGTTCATCACACATTCATACAAACAGACTGTTAAACATATACACCGAAGGAATCATATTGTGAAAGTATTCTCTCTTATTATACTTCTGCAATTCAAGAAAACAGTGCAGGTGATTGAAAATGTGTATTATTGCTATTGTGCAAAATGTTGTTCATGCCGTTGGCAATTTCAAACAAACTATGCAATTTGTTAAAATACTTCACGTGCATTAGTCACGTGTCATTAGTAGACATCACGCACGAATCCATCATGGGAATCAGTACAGTACATCCTACACATGTAGAAAAAAATAATGACTATTTATGATTTGGGCTTGCGCATGCAGTCGCAATAACACATAGGTACTATCTAGTCTACAATACAGTCGTTTGGCAAAGTATTAAAAGCACGCACCGATGCTTTACGGTGTGCACGATGCGCCGGGCTTCTAAACTCAATTTTGAAGACAGGAATTGTTTCTAACTAACTAATGCGTTTTCAAACGTTCCGCTCGCGTCGCATTTTACTATGTAAACAAGCAGAGAGCTGCTAACTAAAATCTTCTTACATTTACTACAAAAGTTTAACGACGGCGCATAAATAATGCCGCATTTATGGCTTCTTTAATGCACCTTCCCCAAAACAGTTTCAACATGAATCTGCTTGCAGCTTAATGACAGAAAAAAATCGCCGAAAGCTTTCCTTTCTAGGCGATAAATCAAGTCCCAAAGCAGGGGTTGCCAACATTTTAAAATAAACACTCCAAAAGGGCTAACATCAGCGAAAAATACAAGGGAAGAATTTCGCGGCATATCACCAAATGCCAGCCTGCAGGATAGATTCTCCAATTATCATAATTGTTAACTTGGGAACTGAGGTAAATTAAAACCGAAGTGGAACGATCGATCGACACATTGCTGATACTGTACACACAAACTGCTGCCTGGCAAATTCTAATAAGGCACATACGCCAGGACTAAGGCTGATTGGTAGAATAGAACAAGATTTCCTACTTAAGAGCTTTTCATCATTAGTACACGAGTCTAGGGACAGATTATGTGTATTGCACATACATCAGAATACATTTGCACGGCTTTTTCTAATCCCCCGTGGGCAATGAGTATCTAGATATTAATTTTGCGCAGCGAACAATTCAGTTTCGCCTTAATACGAATTCATATAAAGTATAAAAAGTCCAGTGAACGTACAAACAAACAAGCAAACAAAGTGGCATCTCAGCAAAGAAACAAAAACGCTGAACAAGCGACCAACCAAAGCAAAAAGAAAAAACAAAAGAAAAATAATGCAGAATTGCCTATCCTCAGATGGGGCTTGCCTCATTTGGCTAGACTTCAGAGACTAGAGCTTTTAATCTTTCACGTAAAACCAGTAAGAGGTTTGTTTGTTTTTACTCTATATATCTACATATATGTATAGATATATATATAAAGGCGATTGTCCAAGTAATCCATTAAATTAGATATCTCCGATATCAAAATTAAAGATTCGTTCGTGCAAGATATTTTAAACATACAAAAAACTCGATACCTATAATATACTCTAAACACTTTAGAAATCTAAGAAAAACCTCAATTACTGTCAGTTTCAAAATTATTTACAAAAAAAATTATGTTTTTATTCTGTTTGCAGTCCAAATGTTGTTAAAATGGCCACACCTTTCACTTTTCCCGTTAAGTCATTTACGCACATGTACAAGTTTATTTGAATGCAATATGTGCTTACAATTAATTGTACAAATTGTCGAGAATTCTCTGAGATGAGGTATTTAACTGACAGAAGTACTTTGCCATGGCCACATTCAGAATTTCAGATGACTATATATCTCTTAATGAGGTAAACAAGGGGATTATGGCATATGAAATCAGTAGTTTTCTTGATAATCATTATCCATTTATGAAACAGGTTCGGCATTGCCTAACTTCTATCAATACATACACACCACTGCCATTAAGGTGCTGCAATACATTGTTAGAATGTACCAAATAATTCTAAATTCATACATATCTTTGAAATTAATAAATTCTTAGATCATATCTTCTTATAACAACAAAATAAATTGTTTATGCTATTGTGTTAAGCGGTTTGCTGAAGATCAGTGACACATATGAGCAATTTGCGGAACGTCAGAATGGTTATTGATGGAATAATAAAGGTTAATATAATCGCACGTTTATTACAGCCGATGAGCAATTCTCAGCGCTTAACGAGCCACTTACTTATTTACCAAGCACTCCTCTTAAAAACGTCAATGACAAGTTAGCAAATTAACAGCAAGCATAATTACCACAATGCCAATCAACGGCTTCAACAGGACAAACGTTGTACTGACTTTTTTACAATTATTAGAGGAAAGCGGGGTAATACGAAACCAAGGCAAATATCAGCGAAACTCAATGTCGCCTTTTGGCGGCAGTCTGAACAAAACAGGCAGCAAACGCCATTATCATAATTCCACTAGAAACATACTAATAAAACGCATTCTGGTTCATTAGCAATTATTACTACACATATTGCGTGACATGAATGCAGGATATAATGCGAGCGCAACAGAACAAAACAATAAAACAAAACATTAGCCGACAAATGTAATGAAGAGACACGTAAAAGTGCATCAAAAACAATGCACGACGTATACAGTTGACATTAGTTAATGAAAAAGAAACGGCAAGCAGACAAAAGGTGGAATTCCCGATAGCTCAATGTAAGTTTTCAACGAGAAGGAGGACTGAAAGGCATCATATAACCTAATAATATACATAATTCGCAGCAGAAATGAGCAATTTCGAATCTGCGAGTAAAGTAATACTTATTTTGAGCAACTTAATACCTGCGTTGCATAACTTGATGTCCATGCGTGTATTTGCTCAAAAATAAAAGTTGTTTGTTAAAAACTGCCCCAATGGCCATGACAGATAAACTGGGTAATATAAACCTACCATTTTGTCAATGCGAATAACTGAATTACCCAAAATGAGTAAACAACGTACTCATCCCTATAAAAAACATTTTGGTATCGAAAGTACTAGTGGTGCATCCAGCAGCTATCCCTACAAATAACAAATTTTGTAACTAACATAATGGATCACTATAATCGCATACTGAGTATTAAAGCAAACACCTAGTTTGGCCTTTATAATAAACAATGATAACAGTTTGGCTTTTATAATAAACAATGATGACAGAGACCTTGGTGCCAATTGGGTTTTTTGTTAATAATCGATGCCATTTGATTAAAGAAGTATTGTCATTGCAGAAATATTTATTTTTTATTATGGCTACAAAAGACGAAAACGGTTTGTCGAAATATAATACACTTGTGAAACTTCCTTTTCCGTGATTTTTATTACAATCTATTTTTAAGTTTTTTTTTCTGAGACCCTTTCAGTATTTTCTCATTCTATGATACGAAAAAAGCTCTGTTATTTTCTGGGGTAAATTGATAAGACCGAGAGTTCAAGTCAACATCGATCACACAGTTCGCAGCATATACAAAAAGTTCACACAGTTCACAGCATATACGTTCACTAATCAAGGATCATTTGGTCAGTGGTTCAACCGAGCCGTCACTAGTTTTCTTAACACAAATTTCCTACTACAATAAAATCACAATGAAAATTTATTATTTAAGCAATACTCTGCTCCATAGTAAATGTTTAAGTCAGACGACAAAGTTTTATAACTAGAATCCAGCATACCAGAACGCAGACTGATGAATAAAGAATTTGAAATTTATCAGCCCCGTATATGAAATGGTATAATTTATTTATGCAACATGTAATGAAGTTTCACCCTCTGCTCCTCCCCGTACCTGCACAAAGGCGACTAAGAATTCCATAATTATCATACTGGCAAACACCTGCATGTAATAATATTTCAATGTAATACAATAACATTTGTAGCTTACGGTGTAAATGTATAAAAGATGTGTGTGTGATTAGCTTATTGCATGCTAAATATTATATATGGTATGACTGAACATAAAAATTACTTTTTACAGGTCTGTTGTGCAGCACATAACGCTGTGCAACGTCGTTAACTGATCGGGGTTGGAAAAATGGAAGGCCATAGAAGACTTTTTTCTATCAAATTAAGAGCTGGTTTACTGTTTATAAATCCCATACACAGGCAATAAAAAATCTATTAATGAGCTATTCATCATTTTGATATACAGCGTTCTGGATAAGGGTAAGATAAATTTATCACTATATACATATAATATAATTATGATTACGTGATTGCACGCAATCTACCCTTGCGATTCATATGAGCCACTCGTAACTCTCGTGACTCTCACCGTGGAATTCAGAACTTACGCTACAGAAAAGCAAAGCTAAAGTAATGAACAAGCGTCCATTCATTGCAATGTTATACATTCCACTTTCCAATTAGTTTACCTAATCAAAATTACTGGCACGAGCTGCATCTCCTGTACAAATTTGACAGAATCTGTACGACCAGTACAGATCAGTACTGCAGCCTGATGAAATACAGTTAGTAAGTGAATCCGCATGTATCCTCTTATTACCAGAGTAAACTGCCATATCAAATTTAACTTTTAGATAAAGTGACATTAGCTCCTGTCAGTGATATACAGGGTGTTTCAGACATCCCTAACTACAGCGTGATTCTCAATTTTCTTTGCAGCTAATCGGCGAACGACGGTTATGGAGTAAATTGAATATTTCTTAGTCTACATTTGAAGTTTTTCATCATTTTCTACTGCTAACATGCTGAATCTAGGGAAGAGGTGTAAAATTGCTGCAAGGCTTTATATACATATTAATAACAGTATTATACTGTAGTTAATGATAGTATATATTATTATTATTATATTGTATTATTAAGGAAAGTGGCTAAATTACAACACTAAGGCATTCAGAGTCAGAAGGTGATATGTATGAATCTTAGTGCTATTAAATGTGCGTTTATGCCTATGATTTTAACCGCTATTAGGTGTTAGTGTGTAAATGCATAAAGAATACGTCACACGAATCAGTTCATTTTGGGGCCCCAGCCTTTCCGTTGGGCTTATGAGTCGATAATGTTTCTCTCATTAATATATACATGCTAGCGAACTATGCGAGATGTGCACACGTGGCTGTCATTTAGTTACTACGAAATAAGAAAGCAATTACATGTTTAGATTTTTAGATGGCTACTTACATATTAATTTTGCTTGTTTTTCGTGATTCAGTACATGCTTTAATTAGTTCTATACTAGATTAAAAGCAAGGGTGGCACATTTTTATTTATCATAATTCAATTGTAAGAAGTACGGGACTCACAGCAGATCATTTTATTTATGAACTTCTTACATGCGTATAACACAATTACATGAGGAAATTCAAGTCACTCACGCTAATAACTTAATTAACAAAGTCAACAAAAGATAAGTTATTTAATATCTTTGTCTTACAAATCTTATAGGTATTACTTCAACACACTTACCTAAAGGTAGATGAGATTTCCTAGAAGCGCACAGCATAGACAAACATCTTGTAAGTCGACGTGGTCGCCTGGGTTTTGACGATGACCTCGCAGACGACGCTGACGCAGTGTGCTTGAGACGAGAGTGTGGTGGCAACACGTTTTCATTTTTGATAGGCCAGGACATTTATGCACATAAGCCTGCCCTCCCTCATCAAGATGAACGTTACCGTTCGTCCATCAATGTGTCGTAACCAAAACCTTCTCCATACAAATAATTCTTAGTTCCTTAGATCGACATCCGACATACAAATGCTTTTTTAGTATATACTATCAGTATCACTATGATATTCATACGGTAATATATTAAAACACCACAGAGCACGTAGCGCAAAGTATAAAGTCCACAAAGGTTATGAAGTCTTCATGACTAAATATACATTGTACACGTGCGGCACACCTTGAAAAGTTATCTTGGTTAATAAAAGCACATCATATTGTAGATTGTATTTAAGCCTCTACTGTTTTAGCACTCATCATGTTTCGGATATACACTGTTGCCGCTAACCACTCGCCAGTCTATCAATAATTCGTCAGTTGATACTGCATGATGCGTGCAATGGATTAGGCGTATCATTATCACAGACCTAGTATTAAAAGCCATTTAGCCCCTGTCCAGAATGCCATGTAAATTTTATCCAGTAATTTTCTTATGTGTTTCCTAATAAGAGAAACCGGATATAGGCAGTAAGGCGTTGCTACCTGATAAAGAAATTCATAAACACTACATTGCATAGTGAAATAACTCAATATGGATAAATACCTGCATTAACAAAATTAGCTAAAGATCTTGTCATGTACGCGTAAACAGCTGTTTGACAAGTTGCTTGTGTCATGTAGCTACACCTGTTCTGCCGGCTTCCTAACTCAATGATCTATTATAGCGAAATTAATTTTATTCTAAGGATAAACTTGCGGCTGACGTGGCGAAAAGCAGACAAATCTGCCGGCAGCAATGGCAACCAACAAAAGATATAAGCTTGTGCGAAACGTATGATATCACTATGAGACTCAAGCAAAAGTTTCTAAAGCAGGCTGAAGTTTACGAGAATACTCAATGCATACAGTGACCAGAAAAGCTAAAATATAGAGAATCGGTTTCTAGGCCTAAAAAGTTTCAAAGGAAGTACATGTGCTATCCAATGCCCAAAATCGCGTATTGTAAGTATCACACAAGCATCTCGTTACGTGTTCATAAAATAAGAACATGGCGAGTTACATAAAGTTAAAGAAATCGCAAAATAGAAGTCAGTACATCTGCGGTAAGTTAAAAAACATACCGTTCATCACAACAAATAAATTATAACGTACCAAACAACACAAACTTCACCAAAACCAATAAGCGCATGGTATAATTATTTTCCGAGATGTTGTATAGTTCACACGGAACTTACATTATGAATATCATAAACTAGCCTTTGTATACAAAACTTACACACTGTAATTCATGTAATTAGAATCTCAGTCATGCTTCTTATGTCATAATAATTTAATATATAATTTATAATTTATAACTTATAATTTAATCATTTACTGCTATGCGTGTTTCCTCATCCACTGATGTACTATTAAATAATGATGTTATTGCTCCTTGTTGTTGTTGCTGTTGTTGTTATTGTTGCTGTTGTTGTTGTTGTTGTTGTTGTTTTTGCTGCTGTTATTATTACTGCCACCACCACCACCGCCACCACCATCATCATTAAGGAAAGTAGCTAAATTTTAATACTAATGCACTAACGCTTAATAGTAGCGGTGTCTATTACGTAATATGTATCAGTCATGAACTTGAACTGATGACAGTGCTGATAAACAGGAACCTAAATCGCCACTGAGTGCTGATTCTTAACTACAGTATCACTAAACTTGTCAATGAGCAATGCGCCCAAAACAATTACAGATCCATAAACATGTACGCTATACAACCATAAGTGTACCTACTGAACTTTCTGGCTACTGCAGCATATGAACAATACCTTAATTAGTATAGCAGAAGCTAGAAAATAGACAGTAAAAGTTTCTTTACGACCTACTTTCTCCACTATACCTGTATGAAAGGCTGTGTTAGCCTGTGAAACCGCCCCTACGCCACAAGCAGAAAGAAAAATCGATGCTAATTTACAATTAAGATGGCTGTAATGCGGTTCTCTGCCGGTCACTTGTTATTTTCAATATCAATGGAAAGTTTAGGTCAGCCTGTCAATCACAACACAATGAGCTGCGTCGACAGGAGGAAAGTCTTTGATAAATGTGAGTATTAAACGGCTGGAGAAATAAAACTGCAGCGTAGCAGACTATAATGCAGCAGCAAGGGACAGGAGTCGAGATCATGGTTTAACTTACTTATTCTGCTTCAAACACGAGCTGCTTTGTTACCCGGCCAAGATAGAACCTAGACAGAACCTTTAAATGAAAATTGTTGGCAATTAACCAAAACATAATACATAAAAAATTCATAAATAGCCTTGCATCTGTGGCACAAAGACAAATAGATGAATGGATAAAACATTTGGAAAGCCGGAAAAAAATTTATTTCCACTGCGAATCGAACCCAAGATTTGCCGTTCCTGGCTGTAATGCTAAGAATTTCTCATCACCGAGGTACTTTGACTTTTCAGTGAGAAGTTTACACTAGAGGCCACTAGAGGCCTGTCAACGCGGAATGACAGTACACTGTAGCAAGGCGTAACTACAAAATCAGTCATATGAATGTACAAAGCAATATTAAAGTCTTGAAAATCTTGTACCCCAAGTTGGTTAATTCTGATGTAATACTCCTGAGAATTCAGGTTGGTCCAGTGCGAGTTTCTATAGTGCTTAGCCAAATTTCAGAACGTTTTCTATAAAATACGTTTATAAGAAGGGCAAGGGTTCCCAATGTCGTTCTTCAGCAATCAAGTTCTACTAATAGTTTACTTAATTATGTCAAACAAAACAATTAAAAAATAAAAAATAAAAAAAGCCTCCTCCCATCAAAACGATACTCTTTTTCAAAATAGTTAACCTAGTAAGAACGTGCAAGGTGCCCCAAGGAGACGTTGCTGAGCAGAATCCGCTAAGAAAATTGAATGTCTACATAAACTCAATGGCGTCTGGGAAAACTGAAAGAATCCAGAATTGCAGTAATTTAGGATCGTGCAAAGGAAAGCGGCTACAGTATTTTGCATCGTATCTCAACATAACTGCCAAACGATTTATCTGTTTTAGGCAATAACTCACAAACTCGCCTGTCGTCAAAAGAGAAATGTCGACTCTTACAATTAACTTACAGACAACTGGGGATACGGAATCACCTACCTTTGAACAAGAAACGGAATGGAGCAGCTATTGACTGAGCGGCTTGCGAACGAATCGATGAAAGCACATTAACACACCAAATAAACAATCGTTTGGCTGAGTGACTGAACAAATGAGCAGGAGGAACGAATAAAAAAAGAAATTTATGAATAACACATCAAAAATGAATAAACAATTGACCTATGGATCAGGCAAAACAAACAAACAAACAAATAAATAACAATAATAATAATGATAATGGGTAAGTACAATATGCATATAACATAGATACGCAACATATTCACAATTTTGGGTCTCTCATTGCAAGCAGTAAGCATCCTAATACGCAAACAAAGACTCAAGCAGACAAAAGGGGGAACAAGAAGCAAATGCACTTTTTTGATGCACAAACGAACAGACGAATACGAAACCAATGGCGGATGAACTAAACAAATAAACTAACAAACAAAAAGGAAAGAAAAACACGCGAATGAACAAACGAACAGCAAAAAGAAGAAATAAAAACATATAATTAGATTTGCAGAAAGGGCAATGAAAGAAACTGCAAGATGGCCAGAAAGCACAACTCACTCTACTAAGTAAGTTAATAAATGCATTTAAATGAAACTTGTACGTAATACAGCAGCCAACATTATAGGAGTAACTGAATTAATGGCCGCCTGAATTAAATATTTATCGTTTTAATTACTTCGTGATAATGCCATAGGTCATATACAGAACGGCTCGACAAATTTACCGCTATTTATCAAGCCTGGCATTCCCATTGATCTGAAAGATGAATAACTCTAATAAGCGGAATCTAATGATGCACCTGTGAGGTGAAATGACAGACGCGCTCGCAAGAACGTTAAAGCAATGTAAACAGTTAGAAGTGGATAGGAACACTTGTCCAAGCATAGAATAAACAACGCTGGTTTACATTACAAATTCAACCTGTCGCTATTTAGGTGCTGAAGCCAACAATTATGAGTCAGGTGTGGAAGTCATGTAGCGGCGATATTGGAAATGACATCCCCAAAAACTGAATGAACAGTATAACGTTACTTATTTTTATACAATGCAGGCAGAATAAAATGGAAATAACATCTGACGACGTTAAAGACGAAAAGTTCATTCTATGAAGCTTAAAGGAAGTCTACTTACTCTACTAGAATGGCGAACTTTAATTAACGTTTCATTCTCTGCGACATTAAACTGAAACTCAACAGTAGGCAACGCCAAGTGCCAAATTGAAGATCTAACAAAGCAGACGTAAAGCAGTGTAAAAAGTTTATTGCAGTCAGCACTTAAGTGGTAAAACTTACTGTTGGTATGTCCGACATATATAACCAGCATTTATGAAGACGAAAAAATTCTGCATAATAGCTGCAGGTAGTTTAATTGATAACGGCTATAGAATTATATACTACGTATATATAAATCAGAAGACCAGTTCAAAATGTTTTAATGGCAGGGATGTAGGGACCAAGAAACAGAGAAAAATAGACACAAAAACCGCTAAGAGTATACTAATACATTACAGAGGTATAGACAGCTTAAAATTTTGTAGATATAAATGCATAAATTGGTACCATCAGCAAATACCAGAAAGAAACCCTCAAAAAGCTCACCGCAAACGGAATGCAATAACCAGATTTTCACCACTTAGCTGAACACACATTTGGCCGTACAAGAGCCAATGATAAGCGAGATATCACCTTCTTTTTTGAAATTACCATGCTTTTTTGCAGTTTACGTTAAATTGTGACCTGATGACTCGGATGCTAACAAGTGCCAACTTGGAAAAGTTAAGGGTTTTTTTAATTGAAAGAAGCAAGTTCGCTATAAAAAAATTAAATTACTACTTTGGGGTTTTCATTTGCTGTTAAAAAATTAAACCTGTTTTTTGCAAGATAGGATGTTAATAGTGTACGCATATTTTTGTGGTTCCATCTGGATGAAAAATACCTAGAAGGCCGACTTGTCCAAGCAGACACGTTAGATTTTGAATAAAAACAATATATGTGTAAAAAAGGCCATACAGGCTGATACAACCCTTAGCTTGTACTGTAAAGATTCACAATCTGTATTACCATTTAATGACCTGAAGGATTTTGCTGGCTTGCAAATTAGAAACACAAGTACATCATTTCTTGGGTTTTACACGTGAGTCATGAAATAAAGCATGAATGTCACACGTGTATTGGTGGATCATAATTTATAACTAGCCAATTAATTACAACCGACAAAGTCACCACACAAAACACCCACGTTTTCCACGGCTTTGTAGCTTCACTTTCACCTTCTGTTAACTTGGATATCATAGAAGATGAAATCAATATTGCGTGTTCACGTTCGAGCGCTTAAAAACGTAATGCTGTCGTAAATGGAAATGCATTAATACACATTACACAAACTAATTCAATTCAGGTAGCGTTATGAAGTTCATAAAACACTTTATTGGGCCATAATGTAGCGCCCAATCACGACATTTGAGAAATTATAATTAGAAATCTAATTTACAGCTTGAGAATGATTTAACACACAAACATGATGACGTAATTATGTTAGGAATTGAACATGTGTACGTGGAGATAGTAGATTTACCAAATGAATTTTACCCTGGTAATCATATTTTGCCTGTTGCTGGTTTTTACTTTTTAATAGCTTTCATTCACAAATATTTAGTTTGGCTTTTTTAAAAAAAGTTGCAAACATTTTAAGATAACAGATCATATAATCTGATTAGCACGTCACTTCATAGATAATGAAATGAAATTGGTTTAACATTCAAACTACTGAAAAGACATTTACCTTTAATAGAAAGACGGGCCACTCCCAGTGCAACAAACAGTTAATAGTAGCAGTTTAGTGATTCACTTCTTATTAAACATGACCGTATCTATTACATGTATATAAGCTTAAATATATTGTAACGCATTGTATGTGCTTGTATGGAACTGAACGCTCTGGAACTAGTAAGGACGAGTATTTGAAATATTCTCGTGTTTTTCAAATTTAAATTGATTTTTACTTTTGTGCGTTTCCTTTTATTCTGAGATGACATTCATGATTTTTCATCACTAAAATATTCAGTTTTTCAGGAACGCGAATACATAGTGCCAGACGCGGAAGTTCTTCCAAGGCTTCTTAATTTGCTTAATGGCTGAGAAACAGCTTTTAAAAGTGCAAAAATTACGCGTGATAAAACTGCTGCAGCAACTTTGCAAAATACTGTATCAATGTTTAATATCTGCACAAACAGTGTCATCAAGGGACCTATATATAACGGATTCGCAATTCAAGTTCCATTATGACTGAATTTAATTCAGCAATAAATGACTGATGATTTTTGTTAAACTTCACAAGGGACCAGCATCAGCAAAAACATTGTTAAATGTCATCTTTGCGTTATAGGTGTGTACACAGTTTCCTCAAAGACACCATGAATTAAATACTTCTAGATTTTTTTAGGGTGCTGAGCTAAGTGTAGGCAACGTTAAGTTAAGGTGTAACATTCAAAACTTACAGCTAATGGAGAAATCTTGATTAGACCAGTATTCAGTATAAAGTGGTACTATAGTTGAGGACTAGTTGTAGCACACATATCAACGGGGCATTTTCGAGATTTTCAATGCCCTGCAAATTAAAATTATCCTTAATCCAGGCGCTGACAGTTACAAAAAGTTCAATTATCGACTAACGAATGATTATCCAGTTAATGGAGGGCTTCCTTCGCTTCTTTACTTTCTCAAATTGTGCAGTGAAGCATGAAGCAAAACCGATTTCGCTCCATAGCTGTCGGCAAAATGCATTATTGGCACTTTTCACAATGTCCGTGACTTCCAAGCAGTAAAAAATCCAATGTCCATGATTTCCAAACAGTAAAAAATCCAGTCTATTGCTTCCAAGCAGTAAAAGCAAAGTCCATGAGGTATAAGCAGTAAAAAACACAATGTCAATTTCTTCCAAGCAGTAGAAAATCCCAACGTCCATGGTTTCCAAGCGGTAAAAAAGTCCGATGTCCATGGCTTCAGAGCAATAGAAACGCAATGTCTATGGCTTCCAAGTAGTAAAAAAAAATCCATGTCCATTGTTTGATCGAAGCAGTAAAAAATCCAAAGTCCGTGGTTTCCAGCAGTAAAAATCTCTTCCAGCAGAATTTTCTATAATGCAAGTTTCAGGCCGCAGTTGTTCTATTAACTACGCTTATAAAATAAAATTATAAAACACTACATTATATCAAAAATAATAAAACGTTACTTATTACTGAAAAATTTACTCACTCCAAATTCAATGTCCACGCTCGAAATTACCGAATAATTAGATTAGATATGTTACACAGCACGGAAAAGACATTAATTTCATAAAATGAATGGGTCGAATATTATCATAATTTAATTGTTTCCATGCTGTCTATTTGTAGTTCAGAAGCCAGTGTCAATGACATTGGGTCTTGAATTAACTCTATAGAACAGCACATTACAGTATATTACACTACGAATTGATCTGGGAGTAATTGTTGTCATTACCTTTAATCGTCGGAAGACGAACTTCTCCGATCTTTCACGATCAGCTGTAATCTACATCGGAAGCCGAATGAAGCAATTACTGTCAATGACTGCATTTGGCAACAATATGACCGGTGAATTTCCTACTGCCCAGTTGTTGAATCAGCAGCGATTTAATTTCCTCAGGTTAAAATTGACGAAACTAGATTACCTAAAGAGTGCGAATTCTCTCAGAACAAAACCGCGCATAAATAAAACGACTAGACGAATGTATTTTAGCAAAATCTATTGAACTTAAGACAAAAAAGAAAACATTTCATCTGTCCGTATTCCTATTTTCAATGTGCAGGGTGACAAACCTTCGGCAGAAACTTGCAGACCACTAATAACTAGGTAGTATTAAAAGTAGGACTGTGCTTTCGAAATTAATAACAACTCTTTAAAGAGCAATGATCAAAGATGGCAGCATGATGTGGTGATGACAATTTTCTGCCAGCCCTACTGGACTCGCTTATAGAGATTCTTATAATCTCGGATTCTTATAATCTTCGTTTGCCCAATACAAATAGCACTGCAGCTACTAAACCTGTACTACTGAGGAGGACATGACGGTATTAATAACATGATGTGCTAAAAAAAAGAAAACTATCTTCACTCTGCCATCAGTGTTCATTCCTAAACAGAAGTCATGGTTGCTCATCATACTTTATTATCAAGACTGGGGCTTCCACTGTACATAGGAGTTGCTAGTTAGACAGTCGTTTAAAATTCGTAAGCACAACACAACTTTGAATATTGTCCAGTCATCAATATTTGTCCCACACATGTATTCCGATGAGTAACAAAATCTTTTGAATTTGATTCTGTAACTGTTTATCACTGTTTTTGGGCCTGCCAAAATACCTGTTTTTTTTTAGTTATAATATTTATATCTTTTTAGTCATTTCATCTATTTTGAGATAAAAAGACATGCATATTAAATCCTGCACATGGGATATACAATAACTATATCAAATTCCCAAAATGTTGGCTTCGCAAATTACAGGAAAAATTACTGACACTAAGTGGCAGGTATAGTATCTGATTATAGAGCTAGACAAGTGAGGCGCTCAAATAACACCCGTGAAATTAAGAAGACAGTTCTAATTCCGGATACTTGACTAGAAGATAATATACGGACCTAATTCGATTGAAAATACAGGAGCGGATAGTTTTTCTACACAGTGTTCCTCAAGGAAAATCTCAAAATAACCTGTTTTTTGCTCAATGCTGGAACACCGTGTACAAAAACCGTCCTAGCGCTTAGTGGGAATCTTCGAGAGAAATTTCTAGAGCTTTGGAAATGGAAAAACTGGGATGCACGATGATGTGTCACTTACAAACGTCTCTATCATGATGAAGGGCTATGGGTCGGTCATATTAGGTCTCACATTTGGACTAATAAATATGTCCTATGACATCAGAAAGTGAAATGAATTCTGTCTGACAGGGCCACAGTGAGTAAGAAATCTTAATGAACTAATAAATTCTGATTTTATTATAGAAAATTTTCTAAAATGATAGCTTTTTCAAGCAAGCTTTACATAAAACGCAAAATGACTTTCCACGTTGCCCATATTTTCTGAAAGTTTCTGCGGTTCTTTATTATGGTTCCATGCTCCATAAGGAAAGAGGAAGAGAGTTTATCACATATTTGGATGTTCTGAAAGACTTATTAAATACTCTAATTGACTTAAACAACGTAGTTACGGGGCAGGTGGCAGCAGATCCGGGAGCATTAAATTAGGATATGTTGGAGAAAAGAAGCACCTACAAAGTCGAGATGATAATGATTGTATGGTTTAGAATCAAATGAGCAATCTTGTCAAAATTTGCTTTTGTAACTTTACTTTTTGCATAATTTGGCCAAAAGAAGTGTTGCCTACGCTTAGCCAAACTCTTCAGTTATTTTGAAACTTCTATATTTGAGACAATTGAAAATTAGCTCAAATATAAGTTATTACATAAACCAAAATGGAAAAAATTATACTCGTTAGAAGAGAATACAGAATGTGCAAGCTACAATTTTAAAATTTGTCAATGGTCATGTAGATGTGGCGCTAAGCGCTGGCATTCACTTATACCATGGTTCCTGTCATGTAATTGTTGTTACAGTCAAAGAACTGCAGTCCATTATAAAATTTTCAAGGGCATTCACCATCAGCTAATGCAGTCAGCAGAAAACTGCATCTGCAGTTCCCAGGGAGATAAGAGGTGACCTTCTGCGCACAATACACAAGCTCGTCCACAAGCGTCTTTGATGTATCTTCATAAAAACATAAATTGTGTTATCTATACCTCCTGATGATCGCCACAGTTACTAATCAGAATATAGTAGTAGAATTTTCAAATTTTAGCCCTTCTGGAACTATTGCCTTTTAAATCTCCTGGAAATAAGGCACAAGAACCAGTCCTGGATTAACCATTAAGCAAAATAAGCACGTGCTTAGGCCCTCAGCGGAAGAGGGCACCACACAACTTTTCTCAAATCGAATAATTATAATCCAAAAGTAATTGTTACCAGAATAAGTGTGGCAGCTTCTGTGTTTGTTTGCAATCTTGACAGTACGGATGGGCATCGAAATTCTGACTATTAAGAAGCCTGAACTGTTCACTGCCTATATGATGACGTTACTGATTAGCCCATATCATGACGTTAACTGATTATGTAATGTGTCAAAATATATTTCAAGTGTGGTAATGCTTACAAAAATGTGGTGATAAGGAAAACAGTATAGAGTCGTCTCTGTATTTTTAATATAATATCACTTTTTATGCACAGTAAGGTTGATGTCCTATATTTACTGTAAATAAATCTTGCTGTATGTTTTTTTAATTCAAAAGATAAAATTTCATTTTACAGTTTAGTATTGCTTTTATTCTAAATTACACATATATGGGAGTACCATAGCCTTTTCAGTGCTGACATAATAGCTAACAGAGCACTAAGCAGCTTACACTACCAGCAAAAAGTGTAGCCAATTCAATGTTCATTGTTTTTATGCATACACAGAACAGTTGGGCAGTTAAAAATAATTTATTCAGACAAAACTTCCCACAAAGTTAATGCCTACTAGTCACAGAGCAAAAGAATTTTTTACATCTATGGAAACAGGAACAGAGAACAGAACCTACAAACGGAAGCTTACAAACCGAAACCAACAGAAACCAAACAATTTTATACGATTCACGACATCGCAATGAGTTGAAGAAACTTAATTGAACAGCTCAGTGCAACAAGTTCAGCTATCAGTTTTCACCAACTGGGTATTTATTCAGCTGTGAAAAGCATCAAAATTTTGGAGAACCAGGAAGTGTTTTCCAAAACTAATTTTAACTCTAAAGAATGACTGATGGATTGACGGATTCTAGCATGTGAGGTATCAATACCCGGATTTACAAAAAGCTGAAGAATAAAATTTACGTATGTAGCTGCTACTCTGCTACTCGAATCACTAAGCAAGTTATTTCTTACACACTACTGCCAGAACTGGTTTACTGTGTATTTTTTGTACGGGACACCTAGATCAGAAATACTGCAAATTCATCAACGTTTCACCAAAACACAAGATTGTTTAGGAGGATACCAAATTATATCCGCGTCGTACATAATCACAAATGCAATTTATTGGAGACAAAATTTGGCATAAAATAATACACGTATAGGAAAAGATGTATTATCCATCAAGGGTGCGAATATTGATAAAACTGATGTTTCTTTGTGACTATTCAAGCTAAAGCGTGAAATCAGGAGGTTTTGCCTTTCTATTTTATCACATAACACATAACAGCACATAACACAGCGGCTTTTAATTACACTTGCGAGCACTCCATAACATAACCAAGTTTGCTTAGCAGATCTATCCACGATCACCACATTTCACTTAAAGAACCACAACAGAGAACAAATAAGCGGGCGATATCAAAGAAGGGCACACGAGCTGCGTCTGAGCAACGAAGCCAAGTATTATTAACTCGGCGGCCTAATCTCGCACCGATACAAGTATTGTGGGCTTCGCTGCACCAACTATTGATCTGCCCTCTGATTGGACAAAAATGTCAATATTTGCAGCTGGCCTGACAAAGGCCGCGATGACAGATATATAATGGGAGGTTAATAACAGGAAAACGGCGACAGTCTAATAGCACACTTTAGTGTAGAAAGTAGCAAAACTTTAATGCTAAGTGAAGTATTATATACTTCATCAACGTCAGTATGAACGACGAGATTTAAGACGAAAATAGAAGACGAACTGCCTTTGTAGTTGGTATCAACCCCCTCTTGTCGTCTGTATTGCATAATTCTTAGTCGTTAGATGTTAACTAGTACATCACATTTTTCACTGCTCATGACAATCGCCGTTAAACCGACTATTCGTAACCTACAGCAACTCCGTTAAAAATGTCTCTTTACTCCGACAACAGAAACAACGGATACAATCCAAAGTGGCACTTTATGTAGTTCACTTGGGCAAAACACTTCGGTGTGAACTTTCGCCACCAGGCTTGCTACCCGTTTGCTAAAGTGAAAGTTTTTGTCGAATGGAAGCTTTCCCTGTGGGCCAAAGGACCACCAGGGACAAAGGAGACCACCAGTAAGCCACCAGACAAATGCCACTGGTCAAAGATTCACCTGAATAGACAAGAACCACTAGTCAAAGGGCCACAAAATACAAATTACTGGACCACACAAACGTCAATCGAAAGACCATTTATCAATCATCAATATTACTGCCAAACACTTAATTAAATAATAAAATAATGTACAGTATTAACGGTAAGTAAAAGCTGCAATTTTGTCCAAGCTGCTGTCAGCAAATTATGCTGGTAGTCCTTCGACCACTGGTCCTCAGTCAATCCTCCTGACCGGTGGTCCTTTGATCACTTTTAAAATATTGACGGTGGCCCTTTGTCCGTGGATATCCTTTGACTGGTGATCCATTACCCAATGGTCCTTTGACGCCCACAAGCTTCTCAACGAACGTGGCTTAAAGGGGAAGAAAGGGCTACTTTAAAGTATCTCCAAAAATTTTCCACACAAAGTTATATTACTTAGCATCACGCACCTGACTGAGACTCATGTAACTAAAAAAAAATTCTTAATAATTTAAATCAGCTGGCACCGTGCGCATCAACTGGTAAAATGTCACTGACTTCACACATACACTGGCCGATCAAAACATGTATTTTTAATCTTAACCACAAAATAAAGTAATTATACCTTTGCTTAGTTAGTGAAGAGTACGCTACAAATGCTCTGATTATTTTTTCAAAGTTACGCAATGTTATCTACACTGGTTTCATATAACCTGCCGTCAATATGGCAGCGACTAACGGTTATCGCGGGAGTTTAAATTTTCAAGTTTCATACAGCATTACTGCTGATAGGAGCTCTGTGTGCAAAATTTCAAAACCAATTTAATCTTAATTTATGAAGAGTGTTTTCTTGTGTTTTATGCTCGTGCCTCAATTTACCGAAAACCAATGAAAGTTAATTGCTCAATATGTTCCAGAGCAAAAGAAAATTCTCATGCCAGTGAACAAAATTGGATGTCAGTATTTCCACCTTTACACAATGCAGTTATTAGCTTCATCAGCAGAACGTGTACACATTAAGATTAAGTTAATCTGTGAATATTTCACTTCGCCACCTAATTTGCCACAAAATTGCATATATTCACGGTGCTGTTCCAGGCAGGCATTAAGGCTTCAATGGTAGATGTTTTTACATTTTATATCGGATAGGCGTCGCATTAGTATTAGTGCTTCAACAGTAGACCAGTTACAGAAAATTGTCTCTTCTTACAATCTCTTACCAAAAATAATCCTTTGGCCTTTCTGTGCAATGTTTTTTTAAAGTAAACATTTATATCTTAATGGCAAATCACGCCCAGGGTATACCCATCATAAACAAAGCAAGAAATACATCAAAACGAAATTGATATATTCCTTTAAGAAATTCGTTCGCCCCTCGCTCGAATCATCAACTCGTATGATTTTATTCGAGTTGTAATATTTCTTCCCGAGCACAAAATGTCGAAAGCGCGAGATCTCATAATTCCATTAAAACACTCGGGAGAAGCCGTTTTCATTTAAGATAAAACTGATGCAAAAGCGATGCTTGCTTTGATCTGCTGATAGACAAAATAATAATGAGTAGACGCGCAAATATAACACGCAGAGAAAAATTCTGGCGTTATCAAGTAACGAGGGTCCATATTTATTGCGTGCAAGGGTCAATTTATAACACCTCTGATTTGGTCTGATCAGCATAATATTCCTTATTCAATTTTATGCTTCTATGTAGTAACAATTTCAAACTGGATCTAATCGAATTGTAATAGCAGATATCCGGAAAATCAGGTGAGGGTTCTAGCAATCGTATTTAATATGAATAAAAGGCCTTAATTACAAGGTGGCACACGTCAATAGCGCTAAAAAGAAGGTTGTTTTATAACTTCTATTAGAGTTGCTAATAGTTGCAAAAATACACTGTTATTTTTCAGTTACGCTGCACTACTTAAATGAGTTTCATATCAGGTGGCAATTACAAACTCTGCACACCGTGGAATCTCGTTGACAGCAATTACTGTTTTATTGCAACTAGTTATTCATAAAGACAATGAGTTTTCAAGAATTTTTAAGTTATCCCAGAAGTTTGCCAAAAACATCTTAGTCTATACATTCTATTAAAAACGTAACTTTAAAAAAATATTTTCCTATTCTTTCGGCCATCTCGTTTTGGGCAAGAAAACCAAAAGAATATCGACATCGACATCTACAAAATTGACAAGTACAGTCTTAAGCTAAGCAGCCAAAACACATTTCGGAATCTCATTTTCCCGTTCAAAAACATTTTATAGGGGCCTTCTCCCAAGAGACTCAGCCGCAGTGCAAAACACATTAAGCTTGAAAGACTTTTATTCGAGTACATCACGCAGAAATAGGGTTTCCGCTTCACAACGCTGTCAAGTATGAGCTAGGCAACAAAAAGCAAAGTTTCAATCGATTACTCAAGCTTTACTTTTATTTGGCACCTTCAAAATTCACTTTAGTGAAATTTGTTTTATTTCAGCGCAATTTTTCGTTATTTGTACAAAATCCAATATTATAATTTTTAAACTTGTAATAATAGATTTGACAAATGTAATACCAAGCACCACTGCGACCAACAATGTTAGTTCACTTATCAGCCACAATGGTGCTAAGTGAACTAAAACAACATAACACTTACTTTAAACAAACAACACTTTAAACACCTACTTAGATAAGCCTATTAGTTCCACAGTTCACACTTGACAGTCTATTCTCACTGGTTCAATTTTTGCTTTCCTTTAAAGCTGAAATAGGAAATGAAAAAGAAAACTTCCAATTTGTCAGAGTAAAAATGCGTGTAAAAGTAACATCTCGTGCTCTACGCAGTTTTGTCCTTTTTTGCGTATCATTAAATCATTCCTATAGTAATTCGAATTTACTTGTGATATGATTCCCTGTTCTGCAGGAGGTGTCTAAGCCAGTGTGCAGTGCAATCAGTTTGATTTTGTCCTTGGAACGTCTCTGGTTTCGTACCGCAATAACACCCAAGGTGCAATTGAAATGATTGATAGATAAGGAATCACCGACCAGTCTATAGATATTAATTTTCTCGAACCTTCACCAGGTTGGCATTGACTGTGTAAGCTAATGAAAGCAAATTCTCCCAGAAAGTGCAGACTGCTCGCGTGCAATAGGCTGATACTTAAAAGATGGGAAATAAAGCTCTGGTGATCGAGTTCTAAAAACTGTATTTGCTGTTTAGTTATTTGGTTAATTGTTGTTTATTTGTACGTTTGTTCGCCCGACAGATGGCGTCTACATTTGTTTGTTGAGGCATGTACGCAATACAACTCTTGCAAAAACTTATTCACACAAGGTCGACATTAATTAATGATGGGTAGGTATAAAAGCAAAAATATTATTATACCGATGAAGTGTGCACTCGTATAATGTGCATTGGTTTAATGCACTACTGCAATGGCATATTTGTCACAGGCAAATGTGCAACTGAAGAAAATGTACAACTGACGGAATTGTGCACTGACGCAATGTGTAGCGGTCAAGTGCGCTCTTGACGTGTGTTTGGTGTACTAGAGAAATTTGCAATTTTACAAAGTGTGCACCGATGAGATGTACAAATTAACCGTGGATTGGCAAAATGTATAACAGTTACTGGCAAAGTGTGTAATTGTTAGTTTATACTCTGGGAAAATGACGTACACGATCAGGGCACATATATCTAGAATATCCAGGAAAATCCAAACATCCACCACCATTTTTTCATCAAATAAAACGCAGGAACAATAAGCCTGGAAACCAATTACCGTTTCGTCTGATTTTGCAATTATGACGAAATGCCTCAACACATCTCCAGTAAGGTGCATAGTTAGTATCACTTGTAATGTCTATGTATAAATATACCGGAAACAAGGCTTCTACACATGCGCAGATGTAGAAAACAAGAAACCACGTGGAATAAATGTGAGCAATTGCTAGTGCACATCTCGGCTTGTCCGCCACTGGCCCCATATAACACAAGTTATAATCGTATCGACACACCTTATTATTCTAATTACAGGTAGTGTTTCACTGTTTAGCGAATCTGCCTGTCACTGCCTCAACTAAATATTCCTAACATCTATTTGAATTTTCCAAATGAATTAATTAATGCCGTTATCAGCAATCTCTCTCTGCCTCTCTTGTCGCGTAGAGACATTCACACGACTACTAGTTAATAAGCAATAAATTTTAGCAACTAATTAAATTTCATCATATTTTCAAGGTGACTAGCTGTATCACTATGTGATTAATTAATTCACTGCTGATGCAGCATTATAGTGAGGTTATGAAATGAAAAGTGACAAAAGCACTTCATACTCGTAGGCAAACAAACAAGTAAGCCGTAAGAATAATTATGGTTGCGGTATCATATGCTACAACACTGTCATCTGTGTTTCAGATCTAAAATTAGCAAAATGCTGCAAAATAATATGAATTTTGTGTATCTTGTAGCAATTGACAGACATAAAACCAAATTTGGCATGCAGACTGCTTTCATATACACCAGTCAAGGTCACGTGGCATTTAGGTAGCAGGCGCATCGCCAAACACAAGTTTGAAAAATAAACGCAAATTTAAGGGAGGTATTCTCTTGAAGCTCAGAACTGGTACACTGCCAAGGTGAAGAAATCAGAGATCAAGGTCACCTTGCATGTGGAACTGACACATCCTTCAGATCAAGAAATTAGAGGCCAAGATTCCCTCGCATGTGGATGTAGACATGTTACAATAAGATGTTCGAAAAAATTTGAGTGATCAGTCTACGCCAACTTTGCAAGTACGCTTTGTTTCAATAATTTAGCAACGTGGTGCTTCAACATTAACATTACTGTTGTCAATACCTATCATAAACATACACATGAAACACGTCAAGTGAGTGTCAGGCCTAGCGGTAATCGTTTTCGCATTGTGAGGCATCAAAAGATTAACAATCAATAGCTTTCTGTAGTTGCACCTCATCACATTTAACCACCGTTGGCTATGTAAGTTTCTTCTCTGCTTACGCTTTCCTGTAACACTGAGGTGCCATCTATGTGTGAGAAAAGTCGACCAATGTACAGCAAGCCAGGATGTGTGATCAAACGGTGTTAAATGCATTGTCTTCGTAGCATTTTTAATAGCAAAACCATAATTATAATATCGTGGCACCTATAATATGTCAGCATGGTGTGTCCTATAATGATGGGGTTTAGGTTTAATTAAGCAATTCAAAAATTAATCTTAATCTGTTAAGTCAGTAAAAGAAATTGATTAATACGTCGGAGCAGTCCGATAACAGGATAAAAATTAAGAACGTATTACACAAAATTTAATCATATATCCTAAATAATATATCATATAAACAGGCACACTTCTTAAAAATTACTGAATGTCAGTTGTCAGCAAGAAAAACTGGAATTTAATGACAAACACAGAAAACTGAAAACGCACGGCTATGCGAAATTAATATTTCTCGGCATTTTAGTGCTTATTTTAGCCAAGTGACCAATGGCCTACTTTTGTTCCTTTCTACTATGCTATGACTTACATTTGCTTGGCCTTGGTTGGCGAATCTTCCCAAATCACGGCGCATTAGCAATAAAAAACAGCAGCTTGTATTTATTTATAACAGTGTGCAGAGAATTGGCAGGCTTTGGTGTAACAGCGTTTCCATGGCGATGAAGAACTCTGGTTGCATATCTGACGGTTTCTACGACAACCAAATCTAAATTCAGCAGAGGTTTCAAGTAAATCTTTTTAAAAGACCCTTGTGACTTTTAGCGAGTATAACGCAAAATACAGCGTATAGTGTATTAGTGTAGATACTGTGTAAAAAAATAATGAGCGAGAAAAGCATATAGTGAATGTCACTAAGACCAGAGAAGTTTTAGTCCAAGACCCGTGACGAAATAAGCACTTGATAAAAGGGTTGAATGTCTGGGTGTATAGCACTAACCTAGGCATTCATAAAACTGCCCATTTTAAAAGGAGTCGTTGAGGCAGTTGGGGATAAGTCACAAAGACAAATGCACTCCAAAACGGGCCGGAAATCATAAAGACCATGTGTATAATAAAGTACATGGTCAGTTTTGGTTTACAATTGTAAGAGAATACGCTACCGAATTATGAAATACCAAATTTGATAAGAATTGCTGGAGTAAAACGAAAAGTGACCACTGTGGACAGTAGTCAGAGGGGCCGAAAACTACATCATAAAGTACACAGTCAATTTCGGTAGGTGTAAGAACATCACGAAATGTTGGAAAACTTCTAATGTGCTAACATGCCATATGGAATACACACAAAGGACTTACAACTCTTATATGGGGCTTAGAACACACGCACTGCACTCTCATCACTGCATCGCTGTCCCTCATCAAGCCTCTAAACCAAGAACGCCAAGCCAAGAATGCCAACCAGCCAACTATACAACCTAGTTTTTAACCTATTACTTAATTATCAGAAACGCTTTGGCATTATTGTTCGTGTTAAGATGTATACTTTTTCCGTACTTTAATATGGCACAGGACATGAATAACCATCTTGTTTTCCTTTAATTTTTTCTAGTTATCAATGAAGGTTTAGTCTGTATAGATAATTATTTACAGATTTTAAACTTCACTATAGAATTGCAATATCGTTTGCGCAAGAGCGGCGCGAAAGCAATTTGCAAGATTGCTTTCATTCCTATTGCCAGACCGCAGTTACAGGGTGAACACAGGACGAAACTAAAGCCACGCAAAAAGAATGAGTAAAATTCGTTTCCATTTACTTCGTTGCATTTGCAAGATCACGAAAGCCTTGCCAAAGGGACTTTGACATTAATCACTTAAATTTTAAAAACAAAACACCAGCCATGTGCAAACACTAAAGACACATTTTAGATTGCTTATTGGGCTTGTAATTCATGTGAGAAAACATAAATTTGTAAGCTACTTAACATGAAAGCTAAAACAACTTACCTTGAGTTTCAGTTTCCATATTAGTCCACGAAGAACTGCCTTTAAGTGATTGAGTCACACGTAAGCTCGACATTGGTACAAGCCCTTCACTGATGCTGCCACTAGAATCAGACGTACGAATTAGGCACCAGTCAGGATTGCTGGGTGACCTCTCAAGAATGAGGACTTCTTGGCCACGACTCACTGTCAATTCTTGCTGGCATGATGCTGTGTGTTCCTCCACAACCACTGTCAATTCACCAATAGTCTGCAATGAAAACAATTATGTGAACATTTCTCCAAAAATTACTCTTTTGGAATCAACGACGTTGCTCTGTTACTGCTGTATCGTTAACCATCTCGCTCAACAAAGGTTTAGTAATGAATGCTGTTAAAATTAAAGAATACTTCGAAATTCAATTGTATGACACAATACACTAGTTTTAATGCATTTAGTCTATTTTAAGGTTTTTGCCCTTTTTGACCTTCAAATGACCTTTGATCTAACTGACGTAGATTAAATAATTTCACAGAGAATTTGATAGAAACAACAGTCTGAAGAATTTGGCACCTGACAGTAACATTGTTTATAGTCGATGGCCCAAAGGCATGGCACATACTTTGTGCTGCACCTCGAAAACTTTGGCAGAGATAGATATTTTAGTGACGTCTTCATAGAATCACCAGGGTCACAGGTGAAAAGTCAGCAACGGCAACGTACTGATAAAAATGAATGTAAGTACAAACAGAACAGGAAAAAATTGCGCACTTAGTAAAATACGTTTTAGTGTACGGGTTACAGTGGGGGATAATTATTTTAGTTGTTTTTACCTCTGACAAGAAAACTATTTTATTTGTCTGTAAGTTTGGTTTTTTTGTCTGTTATGACAGTAAGCATATTACGCAAGAAACTATATAACAGATTTCCAAGAAACTTTGCGAAGAAACTCGACTATAGGGTGCCAAACTGGGAATCTTTTCGCCGGTTCTTTTTCCGCAAAACTTGACCGAATACCACATACGAAAAAAATCGTGAGGCATAGGCATTTGGTGGAGGTCTCAGAGAGAGTGCTTAGCACTTATTTTTCGTTATATCAACCTGGACAAACAACTACAAGTTAGTTACAGTTCCATTTCGAGAAATTTTCGCTTGGAAAACTGCGTAACGCTATTTATAACCGTTTCATATTAATGCGTATAGGCTTATAAGGTGACTTGGTACATATATATTTATCAGTCTATTACCATCGCTAAAATTAACACTTAAAAGGTAGATAAACATTATGTGGAACATACGTGCATTATTGATTATAAATCTATTTAATGAACAAATATTTTGTGAGTCTTTTGCTAGTCTATATAATACCAACACAGGTGCATCTTTCTACGTTTGCTTGTTTATCTTTAAAATAATCAGATGAAAAAGTTTAGGATTGTTCGACTTTGGCAGAGATCTGCTTCTTACTGAGCACATTCCAGTTTTAGTATAGAAATCAAATGCATCAAAATAATAAGTGTCATTTTTTTCCTATGCCATTTTTACCTACTTTTCCATCTGTGCCATTTTTTCCTGTGCCATTTTGCCTGCGCCATTTGTACCGCGCACCGATAAAAATGGATGACCGTTTACTTTCCAGATGTATAAGTGAAACGCGTTTGCCAGCTCAGGCTTTGGAGATGTAATGTAAACCATGGCATTAATAAAGAAGTAAATGCTACAATAAAAGCAAGGAAACAAAGAAAGGATGCTTTTCAATTTAAGATACTTTCCTGGAATGTCATTTTAGCGTGAAGCGGTGTTAGTTCAATCTGCTAATTTAATATATATATAAATATAATAAATACATAATAAATGAATATATATATAAAAGTTAAAAAGACGCATTTGTTTCATTAGTGAACTGTGGAAAACTAAACTGTATATATATATATATACAATTTAGTTTTCCACAGTTCACTAATGAAACATATGCGTTTTTTTAACTTTTATCTTCTATTCAACTCAAACCACAATTTGAAACATTATACATGTAATTGCATTTGTCGTTTACATACTGATATGGGCAAGGAGACGCATACATGGCAAAAACGCCACAAAACGTACAGGTCATATTTAAGAGGTAAACTTATGAGGGCCAGAAAAATCAAAACTAACATTTCAACGAGAGATTCCACTAATTAGTTTAATTATAAATTGATCACATACGCGCATCGCATGCATGCATCGAAATGCGATCATTCCAACATCAAGCATATTAGCGTTCAATAATTATTACTCACTAAATGCAGCTCTTGAGAGAGGCAATTGCAGAAACCTATTACGGTAAAGGCGTTGAGCAATTCCTACACTGCAAGAGAAGCCATCAGAAATAACAAATCATACAGTAGCAGAATAGAGTCAAGAAGTGATTGATATGTCAATAATTGGATATCGGACGAGCGTGCAACCTCTTGTTATTGTAATTATTAGAAACCTGTTGCATTTGGCAAAAAGTCGAAACGTATAATATATCAGCCCATGCTGCAGCATAGTAGCCAGTACGTAGGCTACAAGTCACGCTCGTCAAACAGACAACATTATTGCTTTTCGTAATCAAGTTTGCAGGAAGGCATAGGTTTTTTTTTATTCCCAATAGCATCAAAAATGGAATTACTCGGAAACGTTTCGCAAGCCCATAGCATTGGAACAGCTTGAATAGCAACAGCAGGAATAGCTTAGAGGTAATGTGCTGTATTTTCACATCAGAGGCTGTGGGATCAATTCCACGGCCAAAACACAAGAAAAAATCGGCACCGCTGGTTTTTCAACAGTAGTCCTTGTTATGCATTTATACTTACCTTCCATTGGTCATACAAGCTTTTTGATCTTACATTAATTATTGTACGTTGACAAGAATGCCAGATTAAAGGAAATTAATAGTGAAAATCTACTGAAATGAATTGACCTGCCTAATTTCAATGTTGTGCACTAATAAGTTGCGAGAGTGTTACAATGATACTTATCTATAAGCAGCGTGCGCTAAATATCAACCTAGTCATTTACTCAAAAAGTAAAATAATACCATGCAGAAAAGACAGGACTTTTAGTACGTCTCAAAGAAGCTTTGGACACTTTAACTAAAAGCAACTATTATCTTAGTATTTAACTGAGATTAGACGTGTGTATCTCTGTCACAGCGGTGGCAGCACGAACCTGATGAGTTTGACATTTATGCATTCCTTTAACAGCTTACGATTAGTACAATTGTGGCAAACCATTTGAGCGAAAACAAGCAAACAAACATAGAAAAGCTTAAAATTACAGCAGTAAGAGCACTAAGGCATTGATATACGATCTAAAGAAATTGAAAATTTACGCATTCAATTGTACTCAATGCAAGTATAAACGACCATGTGTCAATTTCCTCTTGGGTAATTTCTTCCTCCAACTGAATAGTTTCACATTTCTTCAACTCAAATAACACTCGAAATACAGCTGAGTTAAATAACAGGGCAGTAAATGCTGAACTAACACGAAGCCCTCTATACCCGACTACCTCATTTCCTTATAGAGCAGTTTTCCTTAACTGCAACAACTACAGCAGAATAAAAATAAAATAAACTCATTGCCTTGGTGCCACCGCTGGTACGTGACATCACTATCGTGACGGAGTGCTTCAAGGCATTGTCCCCCAAGTTATTTGTGGTAGAAACTGCTGCTAAAACATTGCTGCTTGAAGTTCGGGGATTAACATCATTACATGTATTCCCATAGACGGTAATGTTTTCAGAGATCACTACTGCAACGAATAAGACCATAAAGACAAGATATAACTTGTTTAATTAGATTTGGGAATATAAGATCTGTTTGAAAGCTTAGCGGAAACGATTCAATGACTGTGACCTGAATCTTGAGGCTTAGAGAGAGGAAACAACCGGATATAACCTTACTGTAAGACTATAATAGAGTTTGATGTACAAGTTCTGCATGATAACGAGTTGCGAATGGAAAATTACCCGTGTGTACAGTTTGATGAAAGTTGAGCGGTAAGATGCCCCAGAATGGCAGTATTAAAAATACTATAAACCACGAAGCAGTTTAACGCTGTTAAATAAAACGGAAGCCACCTTAGTTACTTATGGAATGCTGTATATAAACTACACGTTCAAGTTGGCTACATATGTTTTAATAGAATAGACTCTACTACCGCAACATCAACGTTTACCGGCATTAACAACACTTCACCCGTCAATCACATCTTCATCTCAAACATTAAAAATTCATAAATAGCAGTTAAACTTGTTGCAGTTATTAAGTACTCGGAAAACCAACAGGAGTGTCATACAGCGCGTATACAAACTGGCTTCCTCAAACACCAAACCACGAGAATGTTTTGTAATGAGATATTAAACAAGCTGCAAAACAAATAGAACCATTTTTGATAAGAGGCACATTATCGTAAAGGAAATGATTGGCGTAGTCTATTTCCCTTTATTGCCAAAAGCGCTTAATCGATTGCCAAATATTTGGTGACGATCAACTGCATTTCGCAAATTCACAGTGAGTCTCGAAAGTTCCTCAGTCCTGATTACTGAAATTTTTCCATTATGTGATGGAGTATTAGACGTTTTTTAAATTCTTCGTCTGATTAAAGCTATACAATAAGAAACAAAACGTATAACTAAACAGAAAATATTACGACAAAACAAATGTATAGATCCAAAGCAGAGAAAGAGAATAGCTTTAGAGACAACAACTAACTATTGCTCCTTTATTATGTGAGTGTTGAACAAGCAAAAAATGTTTGGTAAATTCAAAACGCAAACTTACCACAAAATCATTGAAATTGATTATCCACGTCAATCATATTTCAAGTTCGAATTCTAAGATTTAATATAAATATTGATAACAACTATGTATAAGTAAAAAGCATTATAAGACAACTCCAACAATGTTACCGATAAAAGCGAATAACTATGCCAACTACGCAAACATGCGAACTATGCAAACGTGCAAACGTATAATGTCGCATGATACGTCAGTGAAATAAACACTTTACACGTATGTGTTTCGGCGCAAACTTTATTACACATGCAAGGACACCGAGACGAACCTATTAGCTGTGTATAGGATCTCAGAAATTCAATGTTCCCAATGGACATTGTGCCATATAAACTATTGTGCTTGTTAGTGAATATCGATCTATATACTGGAGAGATAAATACTGAAGCCGGACCAGTGCTTGATAAGGTTATCACCATGCCTGATAAGATATCCAAGTTAAAGATTTTCAGTTGGCGCGGCGGGTAGGCTGAGAAGCCTCGAATATAATAGGGTTCTCTGTTGGTCGTAATGAAGAAACCGTCTGGGATTCAGCCGCTTGGATAATCATATTAACAAAACTCACTATGACAACGTCAACATTCGGCATGTAGTTCTGTAATATCTTAATAAACAAGCAGGAGTTGACTGATTTTATTTGGTACATTGTAGAATAGGAGTAACAGCATTTTTCTCTCATATTTCCATGTTTTCCCTTTCTAGCTTCGCCCCTTTTTGATAATCTTTCACACTCTCGCTTTCCCTTTCAAGTCTTTCAGACAATTTTATCTTACAGAGAACATCTTCTTGACTCGAGCGCACAATTCTACAGGAGAATCAATTTCCAGATATTATATCGCGAATTTTTCCGGAAATAACAGCCAACAGCAGCTCCATGCATGTACACGCGTGGCGAAGGACGGATAAAAGCATTTTCATCCCATAGATCTGGGTCAAGAACAGCAGGAAGAGGAGTGATTAACTCCATCTAAATATACCCTCCCTTGTAAGCTCGATACTCGATTTCTCTTCAGTCGACTTAATCTCAAGATGGTATAAATTCAGCTATATAGAAGTGAGTAACGTGTGAGAGATTACGACAACGGGCAGTGTACTGGGCAGGGAATGAATGCGAAAACAAGCCAACGTAGGACTTATTTACGTTTGCATGGTTTCGAGCCCCAAGTTATACGGAACCAGATTTCTACTGTGCAGTTTTTATCCACCGCACATGTTTCCAATACCAGCTAGGTTTCACAAGTACAAACACTAGCGTCTGAAGAATGTAACCTTGTGCCATAACCCAGAGGTATACAAGTGAAAGTATGGCGTGTACTTTTTGATGACGTCAAGGCTCATGAAGACTGTAGAACCAAATGGTACATATATGCCTTCAGAAAAGACAAAATTTATATTACAGTGAATTGTACTGACAAGCTTATATATTACGTAATGACATCTACATTCTCATACTTAAAGGGAAAAAGGGAAATAAAGTATATCCCAAAGAACTTTCCACACAAAATTATATTACTTAACATTGCCCTTACCTAGAAAAGACTTACGTAACTGCAAAAGAAAATTCTTAATAATTTAAAATGTTCGCGAGACCTGCAAAACAGAACTACATCGCCATCCTAGTCTGCGCCAATGATTCACCAAAAACACATTATTAATCTTACTGACAAGAAAACGTAATTTTAACGTTTGTTGGCAAAGAGTGTGCTACGAATGCTCCGATTATTTTTTCCAAACTTTGCTCAATGTTACTTAAACTTGTTTTCAAGACTTACCGTTAAAATGGGTCATCGCGAAGTTCAAATTTGCAAGCTTTATATAGCGTTGCTGCTAAATGTGCTAATGCTAGCTCTGTATACAACAAGACAACAGGTAAAATTCAAGACGAATTTTTCAGGCTTTATTTATGAACAGTCTTTTACTGTGCTTTAATGGAATAATAATTGCCTATATCCAAGACAGGGAGTTCAACACTTCTTTATTATATTTTTTATTACACGAGAAAAAATCAGACATTTACTGGTAACTTAAACCACCAATGCCACTTCTATTATAACGTATTGTCTTTGATTTCTAAAACTGTTTCAGTATGGCTGATATGAAGTTGAAAAATACTTTGGAAATACAACATATGTATGCACAGTACATACAGCATTCTGTTCACACTATGAGAGAAATACCTAAATACACACATACACAGACACACTCACTCAGGCAAGCGTGCACACAGAAAATCTGTACTATGGTGAAATGATCAAAAATCGTGGGTAAAATCCATAGTTGCGCAATGACAACATGATTGGATCAACCAAACAGCTACATCATTATGGAAATCAGACAGTATTGATCAAGAACAACATGGGCAGAATACTTATTAAATATTTGAATCGGGGCTTGATCACGTCCCTGAGCTGAGATTCTTGCATTGTCTAAAATTTAAATATCATCTGCATATTAAATATTACACGCACGTTACAAGTTTAGTTATTAAATAATAATGTTGCCACTTTGAAATCTAAGACGGCAGCTGAAGATGTGCATGAAAGAATGGCACCTACCATTTTTGAATTCAGGATCCCCAAATTGATAAAACTGGCTATAAAAATCTATTTGGCACAAAAATCTAGCTTGAATACATAAACAATCTGTATCATTCCTTCATGGAAATGTTTCTAAGCCACCTTGGGGACTTATAGGGGTTTAGCTAACTCTTCTGTTTGCTAGCACATAGTTCAAAGCTTGATTGTCGAACAACTTGTTTAGAACTAAAAAACCGAAACATCTGCGAAGATACCGACAAGCACAGTTTATTAACTATGTCTAATCCAGAGAGGTTCTCAGGCCCATGCTAATACTGGTGAAGGGAGAGCAAGTTTTTTAAGCGGAGCAGCATTAGTTCTTCAGCTCTGCACCAAGTCTGTCACGGTGAGCTTAGAAAGACTTGCCATAGATAGTGTGTTGATAACTAAATAATAATAATAATAATAATAGTAATAGTAATAGTAATAGTAATAGTAATAGTAATAGTAATAGTAATAGTAATAGTAATAGTAATAGTAATAGTAATAGTAATAGTAATAGTAATAGTAATAGTAATAGTAATAGTAATAGTAATAGTAAACAACAACGACAACGACAATAATAATAATAATAATAATAATAATAATAATAATAATAATAATAGTAGAAACACTGCGTCTCAGCACTGCACACAAATGAAATTAATTAATGCGTAAAAATAAGGAAAAATAAGACCTACAATCAATACATAAAAGCACGACATTGATAAGAAAATTTACGTAGGTAAAAGTACGAAGTTGCACAATAAGATATAAGGTAATACAGTGATAAGTCAATGTGTAAAGAAAGTAAACTGTTTAAGTGAAATATTCATTAAGAAGGTATGTCTTTAATTTAGCTTTAAAAGTTTCTACGTTACTCCAGTTACACAGTGATACTAGAATTTTGTTCCACAGGGCTGGAGCACTGACAGAGGAACTTCGGTTTCTATAAATGTAATATTGTGTTTGCCATCCGGAAAAAGGAAATTCGTACTTGTCAGCTGAACTAAGAGTACGACAAGGAATATACTTGCCAAACAGTTTTTAAGATAAACTGGTGCTGTGTCATTTAAAATTTAGTAAACTAACAACAGTATTTTAAATTTGATGCTTTGCTCAATGGGTAACCAGGGCGGTTGTAAAGTACTGCAGATACGTGATCAACTTTCTTTGTTCTTGTTACTAACCTGGTTGCTGCGCTTTCTACCGACTGAACCTTATTAAAATATTCTTTCGAAATTCTACACAATATGCTATTGCAATAATCTAGATCTCTTGACACAAAAGCATGGATGACCTTTTTCTGCAGATGAACTGCCTGATTTATGCTAATTCTCTAAACATGAAAATACGTCTTTCTGCAAATTTCATTGACCTGATTTTGCGTTAAAATAGTAGTTTCGAAAAGCACATTCAATTTTTTTTTTAATTAGACGGAATGACGTCGAACTCACCAACTCTTAAGTTCCTAAAGTTTTCACTGTCTGATTTCCAACGTAAAGAGAATTGAATGATTTCAGCAAGAAACCTGGACTTCACCCAGCAGCGAATTTTGGAAATGCACATTTCTAGTAGAAGAAGAACTTCGCCAGTTTGTTCGTAATCTATAATTTAATCTATAGCGCAACATCATGTCTTCAAGCAAGAGCAGATACAATGGAAATGAAATAGGACCTAGAACAGATCCTTGCGAGATACCATATGACAGACTAGCTGAAAAGGATGAAACTGAATTAATGTGCACAAACTGATGCCGATCATGGCGCAAATTGTAAATATGACTCAAACCATTTCAGGGGAATTCCGGTGATGTTTAACCTGCATTGCAAAGGCTTTAAAAAATTGATGTTCATTTGTGTCAAGTGCTACTAACAGATTTTTAGTTCTATTAAGATAACATCTTTTTGCTGATCTACAGGCCACATAACATCGTTATGGACTCTCACAAGAGTAGTCTCTGCTGCTGTGAGTTGTACGGTAGGCAGACTGGCACTTCGAACAAAGTTCATTTCCGGATAGATATTCCGTTAGCTACGATTACATAATCTGGTCAATCATATTCTTCTGTGCAAACACATTCAAATTATTAGCCAAAAGTGTTAATCTCTTCAACTATACACCCCCAAGTATTTTACAATTCATTAATCAACCTAAATTTCAGAATTGTTAGTTAATAGTGGTAATATCAGTTATGGTTTTATTGGACCACATGACAATTCACAAATGTATCTAAGAAAGTAATAATTGCTCGCCTTAAACATGAAACACGAAGCTACACATAATACCTAAACAATTCAATCCCAATGCCAACAAGGCTGTCAGCCTCTGCGAACCGATTACATCGCATCAAACCTTAGCTCTAATTAAAGTCATTTTTTCAACGCTAATTGCACAAGAAAGGCACCAACGGAAATTATGTCTTACTATCCTACAATCAGTTAACCTATCTGGTGTTACCTTACTAAAATAACTAAAGAAACAATTCATCGTTGCCTTTATTGGATACACATGATTAGCCAACCTTTATCAGTTACATGTATCAGACTTGTAATGAAAACAGAATTTGTTGATACTCTTGATCTATAATGTAATGAAAATGCTTATTAGTTTATTTATTTCCAGATCATCAGAAAGTAATTTACAGTTTTCGATCACAGTAATAAATTCACTTGTTATTTTTTGTTAAATGATGTTACAGTCCATTTGTTGAACAATGTCGACATACACTGTAAAAACGATTTTTTGTCAAGAATTTTTCTGGATTTAATACGTTAGGCTCTTATAAATGTTTATAAACTATATGAGACTATTCTTAATTTCGTAAATTTAGTTAACGCGCATTTCATCTTATAATTTTTTTGCTAACTGTGTTTATTTGCAATTAAATTTGGTAATGTCAGTGTCATTATATTAATATCAGTATTTCATTGTTGATGTGGCACCATGACTGTTGTATGGCAGAAATTACAAATTAAATTTTTTGACAATTAGTATGCATAGTATGTATATGGTAAACATGATTTTGATTTGCTGCATTGTTTTGTATAATTATAGTAAAAAATGCAAAGAAGATGGGAAATGGATAGCAGTTCTTAGCTTTTAATTCGAGTTATTATCAGCTTTTAATTAGGCTTAGAATTACGCAAAAAATTACAGTTATAGTGATTGAATTAAAGCTTAAGCATTTGGTTCAATGTCATCTTTTTTGCATTTTGTTTGTGTGTTGTGTTAGCAAAACAATTAATACACTTGCTCGTTGGCCTAATCATTTTTATCTTACTTAATTAAAATTTCGAAGCTTGAGTTATAGTATGTCACGAAAATGGCTTTAGAAAATACTGCTTCCGTCATACACTTTACTTATTGTGGACCTTGCAGTGTGTCCTTTTGTATATGATCTTTGTCGTTTATCAAAGCATCTCAAAAATCCTCCTGCACGCAGAAATGTAGGACCCCGGTCGCTATTACAATATGGTTGCCGTACCTGTAAGACCGTTTTTGACATCTCTTGGCTTGCGCAAATGGATACCTTATAAGCAAGAGTTTCACTTGTTCAAGCGATAATTATAGTTTCTTCTGATACAATAATAACAATAGTTACTGTACCTCTTCTTTTTGATAACCCGTGACAACATAAAAATACTATAACATAACATAAAAGTAAGTTTACGGCTCACCAATTATTCCTTTTTGCAAGTGTCGGCCCTACATACGCCGTTACAAGAACCGTTAATAATGAACACTTCTTTATTGTTGATAAAGCACAAGACGTTTAATATAAGTTTGTGCAGACATAATCAGCCTAAAAGCACTTTGATGTTTCTGCGTTATAAAGAACTAGCAGCTACGCTCACACAATAGAAAAGCTTCAAAGAATGAGCTTACATAGTTGTACAAGTGAATACCAGGGAAAGCCGAGCAAGTTTAAGACTCCAATAAAGTGCTCAAAATCACTGTAAATTACCGCTTTTTGCTATGAATTTTAGTTTTGGAAATTTTCCATCTGCTTTTATCTTTTGAAAAATGTCAGCTTGGGTCGATCTTGATGCTAACAATACGAGAATTGCACCCGTAAACTGGGTTTGGTGCCTTGACAATATCGGACAAGTTCATTTTCAAATCTCATCAAAGATAATTCGCACCTGAAAAAGCGAAGACCACTATAATATTATAGGATGTCAAACGTTCTTCTTTGCCATGCAGTTGCCAACTTTTCTAAAATCGACACCTAATCAATTCTGATCATAAAATTACTCATGTCTGCACATTTCAGTTAGCCAACAATTTACTATGCAGTCAGCCGCTGGCTCAGCCTGATCAAATTCCTGGTTGCCATGGCTTCACGGCTAGCGTCTCATGTTTAACTACTCTTTCTTTAGTTGTACTCTTAAACTTTTATATTCTTCAAGAGAGAGGTAAAAAAATTAAATTTCACCGAGCACTTCAAATGTATCGATTTCTGCAATTTTAGTGCGATCAAGGAAAAAGTTGGCAGACGCCATGTTGCTGCCCATTGAGTTTGACCTTGGCTGCATTCAGACAAGAGACTGCTATTAATTTCTTGACAAAATCGCGAAAAACTTTCATGCAGAGAAGAAATTTTCCAGTCAGCAGACAAGCATTAAATGTTCGTTATCCACGTGTCATTAAAAGCAGAAGATTTGCAAGCAATAAATCCGGCTTAGTGTAGAGACTGTCGCGAAATCCAAGAAGAAAGTATAGTTAAAAGGCGAGTTCACAAACAAGAATTTTATTGCTTGTCTAAGTTTAGCTACTTCATACAAAGTGTATATGAAAGTGAAATGTGTTTAAGCAATCTTGGGAAGTTTGTGATTCGAGTTTCTGCTTCGATTAAGGCACAAAATTAAGGGTGCGAATCAGTGACAGGTGTTGTGCTATGAGGTAGTCTGCAATGCCTCTGCAGGCTCGTTCTCTGCTAGCAGTTCACATTGGCACCTTGCATGTAACAACTACTAACGTTTTATACTTTCCTAGGCAAACGAACAACTGTGAAAAACGATAAAAAGTGAGCTTATGCAAAGTTTACAAATTCTACATATGACTAACAGGAACGACAACAGCTGTAATTAAAAGAGTAGCTTTTCGGTGAGTTTGCTTAGGTGAGACACATATTTTACAGGATAGCCTGGTAACTACAATATAAACCACAGCAGACAAAACCTATTCACTATAGCAGAACTTTTAATGCAACTCCGCTTTACAAGCTTAACCGTAAATATCAAGTATTATTTGTCTAATGACATGCTGTCTGTAGGATTTGTCTGTCTGTGTATTTTCACCAATTCAACTACTCGTTGTAGTAGGTGCTACTAGTAAACTTATTATAATAATACTGTTATAGTGTATGATATAATAGTATTGCTACTGTTATGACAGTGTATAATATACTAACAACAAACTTATTTCTTGTGCTCTTTTAGAACATTAAAATGCTCTATGTACCTGAAAAGTTAATAAAAGATAAAAATGGAGCAGAATCTACATACACAAAAATTCGTAAAAAGTACAAGTATCTTTCACATAATCGAAAAATACGTTAAATCAACAGGAAAATACAATTACGGTCCCACATTAATAATAATGATGATGATAATAATAATAAGAGAAAATAGAAATTACCTGTGATTTCAAAAATAATAAAAACAGCTTTATGGTATCAGAATCATAAAGTTATCACTTCGTGACTAGGCTTTTTAACAGCCCTATCTTTCAGTTGCGTTTAAAGTAATCAATGCTGAATGGAACGCAGTTCAGGTGTCAAGCCATTTCACAATTCGACATTCATTGCAGAAACGAGTGAAATCACCAGCTGATACCAATTTTGATCTCGGTACAGAGATGTGATTTTTATCCAATGATTTTTATCTTACAAGAGTACAACAGGAACTACCGGAAGCCATTGAAGCTCAAGCTATACAGGGGTGATGTGCATAATTTTCAGTAAGAATGAGTCTTGCCGCTACATTTTGAATGTACCGTAATATGAGTATTTGACTATTAGGCAGAACAGTAAAAGGAAATTACAGTAATCGAGTCAGGACGTAATAAATGCATGGAATACGTTTTCAACAGACAAATTTGTTAAAATTGCCAAATACTATACAGCGTAGAAGTGTCACATTTGAGGAGCGCACTCTTTGCAGTAGTATTGCGCTCACCAGTATGTGCGAAATTTTAATTATAAAACATTGTTAGGAAATTTATATAGTGCTGTCACGGCTATAATGTACACCAAGCTAACATGTGAAGTCGTTAAACTAAAATTATACTAAGAAATAACGAGGAAAATTTTCCGAAACAATAAGGTTTTGAGAAAGAATACCATAGGACTGAGTACGAGTGCCGTCCTCCAGGAAAAGCAGTGCATTTGGAAACAATTTAGGCAGAGGATAGACTCAATGCTAATATACAGTGGCATCTTGTCAAGATGCCCTATTAGCACCCTATTAGGCACTGATAAAATTTGGAAACTACAATGTACCGTTATGAAAGTGTTATATGTGTTCTTTGTATTTTTGCATGTGATGAGCGCCAGCGCAAGCGTATACTTCCAGTTCACTCAGTCCACAGCACACAAATGACCGAAAGTAACTGACAGAGGGACGGCTTAAAGGGGTAATTTTTATACCCATTTTTTTCTCTGGCTGTAAATTAAACAAGTTACTGGATATCCAACTATGAATAAATATGAGTTTTTTATCAGATAAGCTTAAAAACTGAACTACTATTTGAGTAAATGAGCATGCCTGTGTTTGCATATCTTTGGCTTGTAAAATCAGCACTTACTACTTTCCTGCCCACGATCTCGGCACCGGCAACGTCATAACCGCAACTTTAACAGCACTCGCAACGAGGAACGTCAATTTTGTGCCGAAATTGCAGCTGCACAGTCTGTGGCTCAACGATTACAAATAACTGCGCCAATCCTTACAACAGAAGTGAAAAATGCGTCATAAAACAGATTAATAAACACAAAGCAGCGAAAGCACGTTCAAAAATTCAATTTATGATCGCGCACGACAAGTTGACAACACCGCAACACGACGTAGATTATTATTAAATTTATGAATGTGATCACTCATAGTAACACACATAAATGCAACCCATAGTGTTAACAATTGTCATTATGTAAGAATAATGTAATCAAGTTGCCAAGTTGTTTGTTTCTGTTTAAGTAAATGCATTATCAAGAGAAATGTAATAAATTAAAGTAATCCATATACCACTAGTCTATACTACAACCCAGAGAAAAATATAACATGCATAAAATATAATTATGAGAAAAACTGCTGCAGGCATAGTGTTAAATCAAATCACCATTATTAGTGCACGCCCGAACAAACGTACAAACACACACACACAAACAAATAAACAGAATCTGTCTAGAAATTTGTTGTTATCTCTGCAATTATTGAGTTAATTTGCAATTAAGGCAGTAAAAGCATATACTTTCTCAAAAGTGAAACTACAATCACTATACTTTACTATATAAACTGATTGCTAGAATTTTTGCAGATCTGTTAATACTTTTTTCTAAATGCATAACATTCAGCATTTCATATACAAATTTTTAATTAACTTTTAAACTACTGCAGACCTAACAACACGTGTACGGAACAAAATTTTGTGTTCTCACAACTAGATAATATAAAGCATAAATGGTTTTTGTTAACTTAGCTTGCACGACTAAAGTATTCCATGAAGACAGATAGGAAAGATATTAGTAACTGCAAATAATAGTAATTTATTATTTTGAAATATATACGTAATACAATCCGAAATATCTAATTAAAAGCACAGGCCAAGAAATATCAACTTGACTATGAAATACTCGGCCGTTTTTTAGAGAAAACGTACTCGAAATAAAAATAATACATATATTTAGAAATAATTTTGAACGAAACTTATTAATTCTTTACAATCAAGGTAACTGTCATTTTTATAGTAACTATATATGCACAAAAGCTGATGTGCCAATTACAGCCAGATAAGGAGCCCCGAAGGGCCAGGTAGAGAACCTACTAATTCGTGGCCCTGAATTAATACATCGTGGCCATGAATTATTATTCCCAGAGCTCAATATATTTTAATCCATGCACACAATATATTAATCCATGCGCACGATATACTAATCCGAGATCACAAATTCGTGGCCACAAATTATTAATCTGTGCACATGATATACTAATTCATGGCGACGACATATTACATCGCGCCCAGGAAAATGATTAATGCAGCCGTTGAAACAAAGACGCGCTCAAGAAACAGTAACTGTTCAGAAAATGGTAAGAATACTGGTTTTAATACCGAAAATCAAGTGTAGAGTACAGTAACGTGGTGACCATTCTTGCTCAACCGCTTTTTACACACGATTACAATAGAAAGTACTAGAAGAGGAAGCCACACGAGATAATTGAACTAAGACTGATGTAGAACTAAAACATAATTTAGGATAAAAACAGTATGTTGTTATAAAATGCAGGAATTAATATTAACGAATAGAATTCATTGAGTTTTATCCAACGATGGAGAGGTGTTTCATAGATGAAGAGAATAGAAGAACAACATATGCATCATGAAAGAAGCCAGAGCTTGCTGACGCCACCCATGAGAAGTTGCATTTCAGACTTCAAAGAGGACAGACTTCATTTATCAAATAATAGACAAACAGTGATCCATGATCTAAAACCTGAAGGTTATTATATCTATCTGTTATCTTATTATTACCTGCTAATTTAAATAAACTTATTTGCTAAACGCATCGCTAGAGGGAGCTATATCCCTTGAGTTCAAACACTCTCTCCATTTTCGCGCATTCCAGCGAGTGCACAGTCTAGTGACTGCTTCTCCGTGATTTTAACAAAGCTTGTGACTAATTTCTAAGGCTTGTTCTATTAGGTTTTAGGCTTTACTGCTATTTTGTTGTCGGTCTTGCTAGAATCCCATAAGTTGTATCGTACTGATAGCTTAACGCTTATGTTTTTCAACATCTTGAGCTAAATAGAAAGCCTAATACCTTGCTTCTTACCAGACCTACATCTAACCGAACTTGGTATTTAGTGGTTCATTTTCGTTTGTAGCCACGTGAGAAAATAACAGCCTACGTATTAACGTTATATTTATTCACGGCCTTTAAGCCTCAAGAGGCATCAAGTATGTGTGGCCTCAGGTCCGGGCATTGGCTCGAAACGTACACACGGGACTTCAAGGTCCATATGGGAAACAAACAATTATATGTAATCAAAGGCCTTAAGTTCCAAGAGACAAGTTATATGTACCGGTATGCGAAGTCTCAGTCATAGGATCAGATGTAGAAGTATGGGATCTCTCGTAATAAGTCGACAAAACATATACGAAGGTTACATTACCATAAAAAAACATGATTGCTTTCATTTGGCAAACCATGACGCAATTTTGCTCTCTTTTATCTCAGCTTTCCATAAAACTGATAACACGAGGTGGAAATGCTTGCAGTAGCAGCCATTAACTAATCCAAGCATATGATATACTAATTCGTGGCCGCAAATTAGTAACTTTTCTCAACGTGACCGTTCGGGGGCTCCACAGCAAAGCCATATTTCTAATCAAAAAGTTTTAAAATTAGTTTCAACGCTCCATATAAGGCAATATCTTGGCGTAGCAAAATGCCACATAAAAACTTTATGCGTAGAGCAATTTGCAACATCAAGGCGTCTAAAACAAGCTATTTCAAGCCAAACGCGATAAAATAATCCATTCTTGCGTTTAATTGCTATAAAACTTTTGGCGGCTGAAAGGTAATAACATTATAACTTTGTATCATATGTTTGCAGAACAAATTTGACCTTGATAATGCAATCTTGAACTGCTGTTGTTACATTCGAGCTTCACACAATAAAATTCGTAATTGGCTTACTTGTAACAAGTTCAGAAGATGGCAACGTTTGTTTTGGAACATACCACCACGTCAATGCGTAAGTCCAATTAATGACAACAGAATAAATAAGGCTAATAAGTATATAATTTAAGCATATAGACAGTCTTTGAAAGCGAGTTTTTTATCCTCATCATGGTCCATAAGCTTCAGGGACAGGTAAGGGTCTCGCAATTAGAATTTATTCAGTGCAACATAATATAACATATAATATAACATACGCAACAGACAGACATTGTAGTATAGATGATAGATCTAATCTACAGATGTTTTTGTACAGTTCATACAAATAGTATAGTATAGATACCTCATATGAAAGTCTGCTTTCAATAAAATCAGCTCAAAAAATGCTCCTACTGGCGAAAGTAGAAAAGACGCGTTTGTGTATTTTCGCAATACAATATAACTCCATAACTTCTTTGTTGAGAAGCTATCCAAAGAAATGCTAATACAAGCGCTGATAATCTTCATATTTTCGTTACAAAACAGCACTTTATAATAATAACCGCCAATAAGGCAAAGTAACAAACCAGCCAACGGACGATACATTAGCTAAACTTAATACCAACTGTCTAAATACAATCATACGCAGCATAGTCGACTAAGATTTAAGATCTTTAATAGTGTTATGTATACAGTGCTTTTAAAAAAATATGATAAGATAAGATGAGAAATTTCACTTATGTGGATTATCTACATAAATAACATATCAGTCAAAGTTCTATCTGCAGTGTACTCGTATACAGTATCTACAGTATAATATTGACTTGAAAAACTCCTTCATCTTGCTTTATCTTAACATTTCAAGAATAGACAACTACACTACTCACAAAGTTCATCATCACTGTTTATAAGTGCACTTGTGCAAAATTTTGACACCTTTTTAACAATTTCCTGTTATTATTTTGGCTATATAAAACCGATGACAGCTATAATATGAAGAGAAACGCACACAAACATAAAGGCTTTTTTAGCGTTTATTTATATTTTGTATGAGTAGCCCATGTGTTTTACCATGCTTGCTATGTCTTAATTGCTACTGTAGGTTTTAATACTCTACAAAAATGTTCTTATCCGAGTTTTTATGATTCTAGTGCAGCTTGAAAACGTATTTTTGCTGACCAATCTTTATATTTAACTGCACTTCGGCTACAAACAGAAAATACAGTTGCCAAGCCTGTATTTAAGTCAAGCTCTGCTGAAATCAAATATTTAAAACACTCCCAAAAGTTGTTGTAACTTGCGACAAGCCCTCAAACCTCGTAGTTGAATAAACAGAAAAACAGACAAGCGGCTGCGAGCAAAAACAAAACTGCACTGCTTTATACTGCATTATTGCGGTCAATACTTGCAAAAAATTGCAATTTGGATTTCTGCAAAACGCTCTGAAAAGCAAAATAAACACAGAAAAAGCAAAAACCTGAATATTTATTAAAATATAACATGTTTTCCAGGCCCGTCTTAAAGCAACTGCTCGACTTCGCGGCGACAATTTAGCTCTTCACAGATTGAAAGCAGGTATATCCATTACATGGGGTCAACCAAGGATGTGTCAAGGAATTAGCTGGAATCTGTAATTTTGCTGAATGTAATCATGTATCATGTATTTGCTGCATCATCGTGTAGCATTCTTCTTCCTCTTTCTAAAAAACTATATCTTCTTCCAAGAGTCACATTAAGCGCCGCTAGAACGTTTTTTCCGCATGCTGTTTGGTCAAAATTTCGAAAAAATCGGCAGTTGGGTCTGGGAAAACGCCCGTTACGGGACGCCATAGCCCTCTCGCGAATTCTAAATACGCCTCCTACTACACCCACCGCTGAACGGGCTATCTATCCATAGCCAGCACCACCCATGGCCCATTCTCGTTCCCCAGAAATAAGAAGTATAAGTTTTGCAAAAAACGGCCGAAAAATGGCCATTTTTGAAGGTTTTTCGGCCCTCGTTCCTCTCGGTGGGACCGATTCGAAAAATAAAACCCCAATGGCAAATCTGTGGGTCTGGACCTTTCGTTTGATGTATAGATTGTCGAAAATGGTGCCGTCGTCGGAGCTGTAGCCTCATCGGTTATATATCCATATACCCACTAAAATTAATATACGATCTAATTTGCATATAGAAATTGTAATGCACTCTCACTTCCCAGGTATTCCTAGCAGAAAAAATTCGCTTCTAAAATAAAGGACTTTGATTAAACCTTTCTTGTCTGCACTTCTGTCTGTTTTTAATTACTGCATTAATTCTGCAGAAAAAATTTTCTGTGAAAAATCGTCTTGAGCACATCAACTGCGTAGAAATTAGATGCGAGGAAAGAGGCCCCGGAGAAAGCTTATATAAGCTCGAATAATTGCCAGATTAATGGCACTTCGCAGTGAAAAAAAGAATTTTAAAAAGATAAATACCATACTTGGTTGTTGTATGTTACGCCACAGCAGCTACAATTGCTAACTGTGGAAATGGCTAATCGCTGCTCAATTTAATTGAAGTAAAAATGTTAAATTAAAGATATGAAATCGTAAAATTTGGTCTAAAATATTAATTAACAGAACTAGGGCTAAAAAACTAAAATTTACTCTATAGTATCACACTGAATGAAAACGAAGAGAAATTGAGGCCTGTAACCTAGCAGCAGTTTTAGTTTCTCTTCTCTCAGATAACTTAATGCACAAACAGCGCATATACAGAAAGAAACAGAAACGGGGGCAATCAATACAGCGACAAAAATTGTTTAGCTTGATAATAATTTATACACAGGCGAAAAATCAATCAGTGAAACTTTCTCGGCTGTTTCTTCTTGCACAAACTGCCGAGTTTCTATTAATAAATGTAAAGTTTATTCAAGAAACAGCTTGCATGAGGTCTGGCGTTATAAAACACTGGCACTAAAACCTTAAATTTTCCAATTTCAGCACTACTAATATTGTTATGGTATAATAGAAGGCTGCTTACATGCGCATGAATGAACATCCCTATAGTAATTTCGACAGCATTCATTAAATTTTTATTCGGTGGTGCTTACAAGTCGCCATCTCTAGGCAACTGTTATCTTATCGGAAAAGTAATTATGATTATTAAGCAGAACACAAGCTATCATAGATTCACACGCCTCATACTTTTACTTTATGCTATTCCACCAATTGTATATAGGCTCACTCTTTCAATATGTAATCACTGCGTACATCAATACATTTACAAACCAGGCCCTGTTTTGCTGAACTTTGTAGCCAAGCATATACCGTGAATCAACTACATTGTATTCCCATAGCATCAAATTTCAACAAGCGGTCTCCAAATTATCTCAAAGATGTCCAGTGTGTGACACACAGATAACATCATGAATACTACAAGATGCAAGACGAAAAGCTAATTCATGAAGTACTTTAATTAAATGTTTTATTGCCGTGGAGACTCAGTGTAATGCAACAGTAGGAAAAGTAGAATGTAAAACAGTACCCTTAAAAGTATTTGCTGATACAGAAAAACGCGAATAATAAAGTCAGCCATAAACAGTGGTCAAAGGCAAGGCCTTCAATGTGGCCAACAGAACTTAAAAAAACAGTAACTACTAAAAAAACCTGCTGGTGAACCACAGGCCTATTCAAAAAGAGGAAAGTTCGAAAATTCATTTGTTATTTAAATTTTCCATCACACCCAGCAGACAAAAGAAGACATTAGGATCACATTTAGTATCTAAAAGGTCAAAAAGACAATTTAGCCGCGTAACACACCATCAATGAAAAAATAAAAATGTGGAGCTACAAGCCACAGAATACAGATATGGCGACCGGACAAAAGCCCACCAGACAAAAAAAATCACCAAACAATAACCATGGGTCAAACATCTACCAGGGACAAAGAAACCACCTGTGACCTATCGGGTGCTGAGCAGAGACCATCAGCCAAAAGATGAGCAGCAAATATCCTTTGAAGTCCGGTCTGTCGGCTTGTCGTTCCTTGTGACTGGTGGTTTTTTGTTTGGTGGTCCGTTGCCCGTTGACCTTTAACTGATGGACTTACATCCGAATATTTCGCCCTAGCTAATTATTCCTTGGCCCTCTGAGTGACAACATGTCACAATTGAAACAAAGTACAGTCCTGAGTATTGAGACTAACAAACAGTGAAAGAATCCACGTCGTACCTTGAACTATGTAGCTGAAGTCAACAACCGAGTTACTGCAATTTAATAAAACGGACGTAAAACTCACAAGGCTCATTTCCTAGATGTGTTCGAAATGGATTCTTTAGTTCGTTCGGAATTTTGCCACAAATTCTGAATTTCTAACAAATTCTAATGCCGCATTTGCGTAGCTGTAACCCGTAAATACAATTTATTTCATTATTTCAATTTATTAAGTTTATGAAGTTCACAATAATTTACTTCCAACTTAAGTTTATACAGTTCGCGCTGATTTCTTCAAACACATGTTTATGAAGTTCACACTTTTTTTTTGTTACCACTTGACGTGCATATATAGACGTACATATATTGCTGAAAGCCTAGAATGTGCAGAATGTACAATTCCATGAAGAAAATGCATTTTACTCCGCTGATTACACGTGCAAAAGCACAGAATACGCAGCTTTAAAAATGAAATGTTCAATACCACATACGTCTCTAGAGATATATATACCGTGATAACTAAAGAACAAGTTAGTGATATTATGGTGTGAAAAAACTGACTAAGTAATAACTGTCTTCGGACTAATTAAGGACTTCGGAGGCATCATTAATCAAGGAACTACAGGCAATTGCATCGCGCCAAAAGATCGCACAACTAAAAGCGTCTTGTTAAATTTTTGCCGAATTTCCTAACAATATCTTACAAACAAGGAATTTTCTAAAATTCAAAACACGTATATACGCTGCATGCCGTCAACTAGCTAGCGAAGCCGATGCGATTAATACTAGTTTTATCGTAATCGCTGCCATATATTAACCAGGTAAACAGTATTATTTATTCAAATTTTACTCCGAGAGCTTACTGCTTACCTTACTTACTATAAAATTATTATTTTTGTACATTACAATATAGCAAGCAAAGACTTTAGGCACAGCTAATAAAAGTGTGTACAACAATGAAAGTTAGGACAAACTTTTTATGTAATTACTGTTATATCTGCGTTTACACCGAATATGAATAATACACTAGGCCAATACAGAAAAAATGATACTAACGAACAAATGAGTTGAAACAATCATTAATTATTAAACAAAATTACTTACCAGGGGAAGAAAATGAGTTGTTGATAACAAGAAATGTGTTCTTGCAAGTTATTTGCAGGAACTGTAATACACTACTCATACACAAGTTTTACCAGTTCTGCCTTTTGAATTTTTTGCAATGGAAGTAATTCTATTTCAAGCCATAACCACGTGTAGCTTTTAAAGTGCATGTACAACAATTTCTACAGTTTCCCACTCAGTCAAAAGACAGCACTCTCACATTCTAGTATAATTTAAATATACTACTCTGAGGTTGAGTAAATGCACCGGGAGAACATTTAGCAAACTACATACCCACACGCATTAGTCATCAAGGCATACAATTTACAAAACCAGGCAGCCTGCTGCGAAGCCAGAAACCCGGCGTTTGCAAACACCACGTGATCAATATCAACCAATCAATCAACATCTAGCACATCGCTATATACATAAGCGGCCAAAAATCTCGGAAATGTAATTTGTATATAAACACGCACTAGTCATGTATTTGTGCACAGTACACATGTATTCATTTCACGGATTTTCTAGGGGGAGTAGACTGACGGCTGCCTGTGAGGCTTGCAGATGTCAGACACCAAAAGAGAAGACAGGCAAAGGAACAGCAACTAATGAGCAATATTGATTCTTACTGATGAAGCATCTTAAGAATTCCCAACAGATAACCCAGCTGATGGGATTTTATTAATAGCACGTATAAACCAGGGTAGATACATAAACAAATGAACGGCAGTTTACAATCTCTGTAGCGTTTAGTCATCATGCAGCATTAGATACGTGCAATGTGCACTTGCAAAATTTACGACTACTTCAACTCAAATATAATTTCCTTGATTAGCGCTGAAGCGATTCAGCATTTTTTATTTAAAACATCAAACATTTTCTCTCGATCACGATTAACAAGGTTAGCAACAATGATGTCAAACCTGGAAAAACGAATGTGAGCGATAATTAGTTTAATTACGAAGGTATGTTATTTCAGAGTGTAAATAATTTAACTGACTTTGCAATTTGGCAAACAAAAAAATATATGCCGTGCTGCGGTGAATAGACACAACAAAAGGCATCTAGCAAAGAGACCGCACAGAATGATTTAACACATGACACATCCAGATGCTGACTTAAATGTCAATTTAATAAATGTTTACATTTTTAATATTTTTTTCCATACAGACAGACAATAAAAAAACTCCTGTTGTCAGCTCCTTATTTCTGTCATACATATTCTGTTTCCGTTTTACATGCAGGAGCTAGAAATCTGCGGGTTGATTGACTATACTGTGCTATGAACTGGAGTAATCTGTAAAGAAGCAAATTATTGACCTCTGTGTAACACTCACCTAACACCTACTCGCGTTTATAATATAACATTTTTAAAAGTAAGCTAATGGTACTATGCAGAAACATATTTTGTTGTTTTGCCAAAACTAACAAGAACAGACTGCAGATTATTTGAAACACTTGTTGCTCTGTATATGCTGAGTCCTCCAGAAGAATTAGAAGTGTCGGAAAACGTGAGGGTGTACCACTGTAGTCCCTGATGTAACATAAGTATAATTTTATAATCCGATAGGTTTAATTTAGAGCCTTTTGAACCAAGTTACACACTGGTGATCTCACAATCTCATGATAACATTCACAGCAAAAATATACTTAACAAAGACCTAATTATTCTTCTTATTAGTGCAACATTAACTAACAGATTAGTTAATTCACTAACTCACTATATTATAATATTATGAGACGCAAGTTAAAATTGTAAAGCACGCGATACCGGCTTGAATCTTTCACAGAAATTTCTCGTGTAAATAAAGGTGCAAATGGTCGAAGTAATTTCCTAGAGACAGTTAATAAGGTTCCCCGGATCCTTCGTTTATGCGTTGACCGACAAACTCTTTATAAAATGTTGAGGGCAGTGAATCTTTCTGTTAACTCTATTTCAACACTTATTTACGTGTATCGTTGTATACTTATATATGCCATATGTTGAAAAATCGGTGAAACCTGCAACTTTGAAAGGGAAGAGACGCAGAAATTGCTTCTCAAGCTAACCAACCGGAATAACTGCGTTCAGCAAATAACCCTGTTTAGGATGTCAATCATCAGCAAAGTTTAGTAGACTGTCAATACAAATGGAAATATACGTCCAGTGGTGGTACAATCATGTACATTATGCTTACAATTAACTGGATGAATACAGCTTTTGCATAACAGAGCAAGAAATGATTAAAGGAAGACCGGAGGATTGTTTAGACTCAATCTCATTTTAATTTACTGTCCAAAATATACATTTTCTTGCCTATAAAACTTATAAAGTTGTTTCTTATATTTGAATAATTAGCTAAGAAAGTTAATTAACTGTATGTCATGATCATGGTTATCACGGTACCGTCTTCTATTTGTCGGCCACGTGTACTTGACAAAAATGCACCGCTGCCAATCTTAATAGATTCACTGCGCCGCATGTAGCTTTGAAAGCTTTGAAAGTTTAACAAAATTTGAGTGTCCGAGGTAATTATCATTTAGTCTAAGCTTTGATTTAAAAAAAGCTATTGTAGTTTTCAATATTTTAGAGCATTCTTTATTCTGAATGTTTACACAATCAGCCGGTTTTCTTTAAGTTAGTCGTGAGTCATTTAGGCTACCAGCGTGTAATGGGCCGCTTGCGCGTGCGCTCATTGCATGGTTTACATGACTTAGGTAAAACTACTCAAGTGAAAGCGAAAGCGATAACCACACAATAATAAAAAAATCTCACTATCAGAAATTAAAGAGTAAATACGACATTTCGGTAAACCATTATGTACGCGATTCACTGACGTAAAATCTACTAATCTGTATATTAGATCTGCAAGCCAATCTGCTTTCCTAGTGGAGGTAACATCTGGGTTCTGGGTGTTACAGCAGTTCAGAATCACTGTTAACCCCAAGAGACAAACTGCTTTATCAACAAAATACGCGCTACATAACAATCACAATTATTATTCCTTGGTAGTAATGAATTAACCTAATTTGCTTATCGTTCCCAATTTACTTCTGCTAATCCTGGATTATTACAAGCGGAGAATAGAAGCTCTACAAGTGCTAATCTAATAGACAATGTTAGAGAAAAATTCATCAATAGACATAATTCGGTGCGTGTGCGCTGCAACAAAGAGCGATAAGAGGACTAACCTCCAGTTCTAGTTATAATCGCTCCATATTGGAGTGAGCAGAGGAAATTTTTCTGCGCTGTTTTTAAAACAACAATTTGTACATTCAAGTGAATAAAAAAACCGAAGAAAGCAGTCCAGATGAATATACATATCGAGGAAGAATTTGCTGCGTAAACATGAAATTATATATTTGGCAAGGCAGGCAGTAGACCCGAAATGTTTGGCTTCCTATACAACCCAGCTGGTAGTGGCAGAAACTGGTGAGATTTGAACCGGTTTTTTCGTACAGACGTGACCCCTCAACGTCTAAGATGGCTTCACTTAGTGCAAACAGCCACTGCATTCAAATACTAAATGTGATCTGCTCATTTCCTTTTCTCTTTCTTCGTTTCTCTGCTCTTGTCCTTTCCCTCTATTCGAGTTTTTTTTATTGTTGCTTATCATTCTTTCTTACTATATTCTCTTCGTTTCACATGTTCAGCACATCAATATAGGCAGGCTGCATAAGATTATGGATATCCATAAAATAAGACCAAAAATCCATAAAATAAAATTTGAAAAATCCATAAAATAAGAAATGCATAAAATAAAAAAATATTTTTTTTTTGTGACTTTTTGTTCAAAGTAACGTGTTGTAAGCATTGGCAACACTGAAAACGAACGTTAGAAGGGGGGAAAGAGAAAGAAAACAAACCAACAAAAGCGCATTTCCGGATTTGCTATTTTACATTGTTTTTTCTCATTGTCCTTTTGTTATCAAGATGGCGAAGTTTCAACCAAAGCATGAGCTGGAAGGAGCTTATCAAACGAAAAAAGTTTTCTACTTTAATTACATTTGCCCGAGGCCTGGCCACAGCCTTCGGGAACACGGCAACGGTCGAGGCAATCAAAACTGAATACAGGCAGGCATTGGATCGGAAACTTCAGCCTAGAGGGCATTCTACATTCGTACCAAATAGACGAATTACTTGAACTGAAGTGATGAATTACAAGGCATTGTCTCGTAAAATTTGATTAAATTTGAAGTGATATGAAACCGATAAAATTAAAACTAAGTCCCGCGTGTTTAAAAACACGTTTCAAGCACTCCTGTTTTTACTTTTTAATTGATTTCACCCTGGGCATCTCTTTCAAGATAGAGTCTATTTCTTATTTTATTGATATCCATAAAATAAAATTTCAAAAATCCATAAAATGAGCTATTTTATTTATTTTACACATAGCCATAATCTTATGCACCCTGAATTATATAGGACAGCAAGCTCGGATAGAAATAAATGTATTTCATATTACAGAATATGTAGAACTATATAGAACTATTAAATATACAGTTCTACTATATATCACTTATATATTTCTACACATAGAATAAGTTCTAATTTAGTATTGCTTTCGCGCATTTATATGTTATTGACTACTTCTAAGGTTTCATGATCCGAAAGTAATTTCTTTTTGCTATTACTGGATACTGCATTTATGCAAACTTGGCCGTGTAAATGTTACCTACCATGCACTTAATTTCAAGCAAGGATTTAATGGGATTTGCAGCTAGCCACTGGTAGCTACTGATAATGCGCAATACTTGTACGTGTTAATTACTTTAAAGTGGCGTCTTTCAACCATATAGGAAGTGTCGAGAGGCTAGCACTTACATGCAGAGGATTGAAATGAATTACGCACGCCAAAATGTAATCGGTGAGAAAAAATTTGAAGGAGTTAGTAAACGTACGAAATCTAGCAAAACATGCCATAGCTAGAAAACAATTAGCATACTCAACATGGAAAATTTGATTACCATGCTTTACTCAATTCAAAGATAACTTAAACCGGAAACCAAATATACACTAAAATACTTACATGACTGGTTAGAAACAACTTCAAAAATTCTATAGAATGGCCTAGAAAATTGTGGTTAGAAACAACTTCAAAAATTCTATAGAATGGCCTAGAAAATTGTGGTACACCAAGTTCACAATTCAGTGTCACAATAAAAGAATCAAAAACCCTGTAGTCTGTAAGCAATATTATTCTGTGTGAAAATTGTAGGTTGCAACTAACCAGTTACACCATAAAACTAACCGAGACTAACATTTTTATCCGGCAGGAAGAAACCATTATACCTCTATAATTAGGTTCACCCATCAGACTACCTCAAGGTATCGTAGTTGCTAAATCGTAGTTGCTGACCTAGATAAATTAAGATGTTAATTTTTAATGCGCTGCTTTGGTCCTGTAGCTGTATCATAGAGTTGTGAAGAATCGGTTGTATTGTTCTACAGTATACAGTTTGTCTTTCCTTCTGGTTTTAATTAATTATGCTCTTAATCAACGTATAACGACCTGATGAAGTGCAACAATTTTTTTCATGGGTTTTCTATACAATAATAACTAGCAATAATGAGTCCTTGACTAATTGCATTACTAAGTTTAAATGAGTTTAGTAATATGATCCTAGCCATATAGTGGTTTTCTCTGACATCTTGTAATAGTTATGCAGTATCATTTAAATTAATATAAAAACTGAATAGTAATAAACTTTGTAAAGTATTAATCACAAATTAGGTCTATTAGACCTAATTGTCTCTTATTATCAACAAAGTACTTGTACGATACTTTGCATGTTTTTATGGCACTAATTCAGTCAATAGCTTCTTTAGTAACCCTTTCTGCAAAAAATACGTTTTTTATGGAAAGTTTCTTTCCATAAAGATGTAAAAAAAGATTTTATTTACCCACCATGTAGAGTACAAAGCAAAAATGATGCTTTCTGTCAGTTCTGTGTAAACGACAGCATGCCAGCATAGCATCTTTAAAAAGAAATTTTCTGATTAAACTTGCCATTAGTTTTTATGGAATCACTACACAAATTAAAATGTATAGCGACTCAAAGACGTGCTGAATCAAAATGATGTATGGAAAAAGAGGACCTGTTAGTGTCTTATTTCATACTCTTCAAAGTATGGCTCTCCAAATGATGAAACATTTTACTTTGAAATAAGTCAGGCAACAAAAAAAGCAAATTCAAAATAACATGCCTCTTAATAAATAACAAAGTTTCAAAATTTGTATTTGGCTCTGCTTTTATAATACGTGTTTTTTAAAGTAACATGCCTCTTTTCCGGGTCCTCATCATCTAATCATAGAGAAAAATTACTTGAGTAGAAAAATGAAGCGCTACGTAAAAGGAGATATAATTTACACATTCAAGACATAATTCACGTGTTCAGATCAATATATCAAACAGAGAAATCGTATGTACTATTCTGGATTTCTTACTAGATTTATAAATCCATTGTAATGAGTTTTGAAATCACGAGTTTTGTTATACATTGATAATACGGTTTGAAATCAATCACGGCGTCTAGGAAATTGCAAAATAACTGTTTGTTAATTCTCGGTGAAAAAACCAACTCAGTAATGCGTGAGAAAGAATTATGAGCTCCCGGCATAGATTTGCATGTGTTGATTGCTGAATTTTCTTGCATTTTTACAACTGCCTCTCCATCTTCATCAGTTCTATGAGAGACAAATCGATTGCGCAACGCGAGACATTTCTCACTTGTAACGCTTTTTATGCACGATTTAACTTTTCATTATTTATGGTATATCTAGCCAAGGCGTGTGAAACACAGCATGTATCTTTTGCCAGAATAAAGATGCAGGTAGTTAACGTAATCCTGCAGCGTGCACAGATTCCAAAATAATGAATACACAACAAATTTTTGATATATCATAAAATTTTTACCGAAATTGAAGATCTCGCAATCACTCAAGCTTAGTGGACAGCCCTGAGGCTCTAATACGGCTTGGCCGTTTTGACAGGTATGATCGAAGGGACATGTCATGTAATTAAAGAAAGGCAGAGCACTTCTGATCCGCACACACATAAGAGAAATTTATAAACTATCTGCAATAGATGCTGATGAAACTAGATTTTGAAACCAGCCTCTTTGATCATATCCTCAACATCTTAGGTTGCATGAAATTCTTGTTATTCTTGATATGTTGTTTGACATGTAAACACACAAGTACTGAAAGTCAAATGTAATTTGGCCATAAACCACATTCAATTTCTTAAAAAAATTCAAATGAAAGTTAATAAAAATCCACTATGAACATCTCAGTTAATATTACACTGTGTACTGTACTCTACCAGGTACACCAACAACTACCACAAATTTTTCTAAAACCAAGCGAGTTTTCACAAAAATCCTGAACGTATACAACGCACTTAACCACACGAAGAGCACATATTAAGTACAATTTTTAGAAGACTTCTTTTTTTAAAGATCGCATCCAAATTTTGCATTGAACATTAGTTGGATGACATGTGAGCTGAGGTCCACACGAAAAAACAAAAGCTGAAATTAACAAATCCAAATAACAATTAAGTCTAGAAACCATTTTAAGAAGCTCTTAGAAACCATTAGAAAATCAATAAGTAAGAATCACATCACTAAATAATTATGTCCACCAGTAAGCGGATGGATTTTAAAAAAGACATCAGTTCATAATGCTTCCTTTACCTTTACTACCCACAACACCATTTGCATTGTGACAATACTATAACAAAGTGTTTTTGCAGCCAGTGTGCTGCCATTCGTTATTTAAGTTACTAAGTCGAGACTAGTGCGTCTAAGTAGTAACCTGCAAAACATGACAGACAATCGTATGAGTAGCTTTTCCACACAGTTTGTCTGTGAATAGCTCACAAAAATTGAAAAAAATGTGAAGCCGCCAGGTTTTGGAAGAGTTGTGATTGATCAATGGTACTTGTAGAGTGCATGGAAAATCGTGCTTCCTTGAAAAGCTGTAATAACACAGCTATAGATTTTGGGAGGCTAATTTTTACCGTTTCATTATGCTTAGTTTATGAAATTTCCTTAAATCGGGTCTTGAAAAGAATCTTCTTACTCAGAGATTCAATCAGTCCAGCTTTTTCTGTTACACTTTTCCAATTTTTTAACTCTCAATGAATTGAAATAACTCAAATGTGTTTATCCAATTGAATTAAAATTGTTGTAATGATTAAACAGGATGTCCTGGTTCAAGGCAAAAGAATTTGTCATAATCCTTTGATTAATCAATTAGATTAATTGTTTAATTAACTAATTTTAAATTGATCCAATTCCAGAAGTATTCATCTAATTAAATTGAAATTTATTAGTATGACTAGTTAGGATGCCTTTGATTAAAAAAATTGTAGCAATTTGTTAATTAATTAGAGTTGTTTAATTAACTAATTTTAAATTTATTTAAATTGCATGTTCCCACAATCCAACTGAGGAGAAATCCAGTATGATGATTAGATGGGATGCCTTTGGTCCAAAAAAAATTTGAAGCAGTTCTTTAATTGTTACTTAATTAGAACAGTTTAAATAATTAATTTTAATTTCATTTAAATTGCATGTTCCCATGATCCAATCAAGTAAAAACTTTGTAGTATGATTAGCTAGGATGTCTTTGGTTCAAAATAAGGAATTTGTAGCAAATTGTTAATTAGCTAATCCATTAAAGTAAAATTAAGTCACATTCATAAATGTTAAAAGTAATATAGTTTAAACGAAAGATCATGAAGCGCAGACGGATATAGCACTAAAAATTATGACAATGCTTCATTCATTTGATGACTTCAACCAATTGAAGTGCATTTTAATCCGAATTTACTCTTGCAAACATTGACAAAACTTGGGTATTAAATCTTTAGATTTATTAAATATTTATTTTAATACAGCAACATTTGACAGAGTCAAGCCAATGTGGATGACTGAATGATCTTTTTTTCTGTGTTTGTGGCAACCATAAAAAAGCTGATGAATTTTCATTAGGATCTTGACCCCACAGTATTATCTGATAAAACATTAACTGCAGATTTTGAATAGCTGAGTGATTTTTACCCTGCCTTTGTACTAAATATTTGCAACATGCAGAAAAGAGCGTTATGCAGGCCTAGCATTAATTTTGAAATACTGCCTTCGTGATGAACATATTACATATATAAATGTTAAAGTTCCTTCTTTGCAGTATTATTCTGCTAAAATGTTATGCACAGAAGCCAGGCTGCTGTTGGCTGCCTGAATACTGCCTGCTACAACAATTTACTTATATTGAATCATTTGTTGCAAGAAAAGCCAGAAATTTTGAGTAATCGGTATTTACTCGTAGGAAATATATATAAAGAATGCAGAAAATTTATACCTACCAAAAGAACTAGTTAATGTAGGTGGTTGTAGCAGAACCGAAACCTAGTTAACTAATATAGATAATTAATGTGAAACTTTGAAATTGGCAAAGCTGTCTTAAACGTTCTTCCTCAATGAGGTAAATAGCCCAGGGTGGTACAGCAGCCAAATCACTGAGAAAGAATCATCCCAACAATCACTCATACATTTATTGATCAGGCTCCGCAATACTTCACTAAACACATACACACCATAACTGCTTGACTTTTCCCTTGCCCGCCAGTCACATTACTACAGCTTTGCGCAAACACAACAACTAATTACATGCGTATTTAACAAGCTCACGTGGAAACTTTAACTAATCAAATTAATTACATGTTTTCATAATGAATTGTTAAGCAAACTTTGAGCCACGATTAAAACTGTCTTGTGCAGCCTGATGCGAATTACTCAACTTCCCGATAATTTGCTAAGAAATATGGCATCAGCATTAACTGCTAAAAGCGTGAAAATTAATTTCCTGGTATTAAACAAAATAATCGAGAAGCTTGTACCTTATAAATATCGTTCATATTAATTAAAATGTTTAATTTCTTTGCTGAGAAAAATGCTACTACATGTATTATGTTGTTTTAATATTAAAGTAGATGACGTTGAATAATTACTAACCATTTCCTCAAAAGTTAAAGTGATAAATTGTTAAAAGGCAAAAAAAACGGTGACAAGTGTCACCACTGAGGATCATTATCAAAGTGCTTCGTGTGGAAATCCCGATGTTACAAGAATGCACAGCTGCAAACAAGCTTACATTTATTTTACAAGCAATATGCTTTTCTGTCTAGTTTAAAGGTAAGCAATCTTTACTTTTAGGAGTAGCCATATTTTTTACTCTGAGATATAACCCATTTTTGTTTTTCTCTACTTTCTTTATTAATAAGTTGAGCTGCCCAATCTCTACAGGTATGAAAATGTAAAGGCTTTTGATAATAACATTATTCTTTATACTCATGTTGCTATGCAATGTAAATACTTGTATTACCTTCGCTGGTTGAAACTCCACTATTTCATGTACAGCTGCTTTTTCTGTTACTGAGAACTTTGATGGGCGCATTAACATGATTATATTGTATAAAAACTTCATTTAGAATCATAAAATTTGAAAGCAGATGGCATTTGCACGAATTTCAGACATCGTTAATGCAGTCTTACAAATGTCAACTGTCATCAAATGTAAATTCAGAAGCAGACGAACAAATGTTGTTGCACGGATCAGCAGTAGCAATGGGAAAGCTTAAAAAAGTCTTAGATAAGAATAATTTACTTTAAAAAATGCTTGTCTAGTCTTAGTTTTAATTAATTACTGAATTTCAACGACGTTTTGGGAGCAACAGTGATGTTTAGAATAATATTATCAAACTTTAACACGTCATCTTAAATAATGGCTACAGGAAACTGTCTGCAACATGTTACACTAAGCTAAAGTGTTCATTAACAGTCTTCTAGAAAGTATCTAGTTCTGGCATAAACTTTAGGAATTAATTTTGAATTCGCATTGTGAGCCATCACAATTAATCACAGTTGCTCACACTTCACTTCATGAGGCCACATTTTAAACTAAAACAGTAATTTGGATGATTATTCTGCAAAATATTTTAATAACTTTACCAGTCAATTTTACCTAGATTATGTGTGAATGAAATAACTTGAAATTTTTGCTTTTATAAAGCAAATAGAGAATTTAATAGAACTTCGAGGAACTACACTGAATTTTATGGTCAAAAGTGTTACCTTAACATGTTCATTATGAAGAACTGCTAATTTGCTATGGTATGTGAACATAAAAAATAATAAATCTCCTGTTCTGCTCAACCATAAGAGAAAAGTCCAAAAGAAGGTCATTCATCTACAGTTTGTAAAGCAATGCAGAAACCAGCAAGTTTAAAATAACTAATAATTAACCTAATAATAATGTAAATCTTATCAAGTTAAACTGGTAAGGACAGAAATCAGCTTCACTTTACTCTAACAAATAGGATACACAATTTCATACATTCCCAAGTTACAAATGCCACCTCTTTCATGAAAAATGTGTGTAAGGCTTTCAAAAGGTGATTTAGAGATGAAATTAATGCATGTCCTTGTAGACAATGTGTAGTAGAAGTATTTATTCCAGCTGTGAGACAATCAATGTCCACTAACACTTCTACTCCTCTGAAAGCAAAGAATAGGGCACATTTGGCCATGATATTAAAGACTCTTGTTACAAATGAGACAAATGATCCACCTAGTGGAACAACTTGCTCAATTCAAGAACATGAAAAATGTTCTTGGAAGGTCATTGTAATTGGTTGTTGACACAATGAAATGTTAAATGAATATTTATTACTAGTAAGACCCACCTATTTCATTTAATCAAGAGACCTTCTATACCAGAAAATAATTCCAATCACTGCTGTTACGTAAACTTAAAGCTGGCTCTGTGAACTTACAAGTCAACTGCTTTAACAAACTACAGCAACAACAAGAATTAAAAGCAATGAAAATAAGTGTTCATTACCACCAAACACTTGAAAGCAGATGGCATTTGCACGAATTTCAGACATCATTAATGCAGGCATTAGCTAAACAAATCAATCCTTTCACAACAAACCGGCAAAAATGACTAAGACACAAAAATCAATTCCCTGCAGATTAAATTTAGTCCAACTCTAATTGAATTGATAAAACGGCCATCAAATTCAAAAGCACAGCGATAATTTTGCAACTACCATAATCAGATTACTGCTTGCATGCACCAGCAGTAAAACACAATTAGTTGGAACTACACAACAGAAATGATGCTAATGTTCAGTGGAAACGTTGAAAGGTTCTACTCGTTTATATCGGCCACTACATCTTAATTCAGCCATAAATTTCAAAGCTTTCGGAAATTCCTTAAAAAGCATTAAAACCATGGCAGTATTTTCAGCAGAAACTAATGCGTTTGGCTAAAGTATGCAAAATCCATACTATAAATTATGCAGGGCAAATGTTTATTGTAGTTTTAACCTAAACACCAAAAATGCCACAGTGCACAGTTTCCTTCTGAAAAACCAAAAAAGCTGACTGATTTAACTCTATATTTTAAAGCTACTGGTTTTCTTAATTTTAAACAATAATTTATATAAAATGTGAATTTTCACCTCTTGTTCTTCAGTACAAACATAAAAGCAAAGAAGCCAAAAACTATAATTACAATTTACGTCAAAGGTATCACAAGAATAATTTCAAACCTCTCAATTTAACCTAACACCAGTCTTTCAAGCAAAAATCATAACAAATTTCTTTGAGTCTAATGATCAAAAGCCTTCGAGCCGTTACAGAAACTCCCAGCGAAAAATCGATTGTATTCGGCTTAGCTTGTACACAATCCGGGAAGCTTAACACTTTGGCAGCAACAAATTACTGATTTAAATTGTGCAGTTTCGCGGTAGTTGATGATTTAATGCTCTTAGCCAGAGCGAGTCATCATTGCTAGCAGCTGCTCATTCACACAGTGTAAACTAATGCGTACTAAAACTCCATTACAAACATTTGCTACAAAAAGTACAGCAAACTTTACACTGATTCTTTCTGAAATCTTAGCATATAGCATGAATTGCAACAGTACTGTCCCCTAAAAGCAGATAGCATACAGCTTTCAACTTGCTTACACTAAACACTGAACCAACTATCAACACAATAGTCAACTTTGGCCCACATACTTGTGAAAGTTGAGGATAAAAGTATTTTTCGTACACCATATTGATAAGAAGCTGAATTAAAATGACTATAATATAACAACAGCTTACCTTGTCTGTATCAGATATTGTAGACGCATAGGATGTACCTGAGGTAATTGAGGCCCTCTCTTGATGGTCAACAGACATGTTCATCAGCGTCTCACCGTTATCATTTTCCAAGTCACGGCTCGATCGATTACTGACTGACTTTACAGTTTTGGCAGGAGATGTTTTTGGCATGGTCACGGCCGTATCATTCAAAGCTGAAAAAAAAGCTTCTGAAAAACTCCAAGGTACTAACTGTCTGTAGATACAAATTTATGACTTGTGCTATGCATGTCCAAAGCACTGTTTATCAGAATTCTCCTCAATAAATTCGCAAACTAACTTAAAAATTACCACATTCACGTGATTTTCCAAATGATTAAAACAGTTTTACTTAGACATTACATAATATTAAATATTGCTACATTTAAATGCCTCCTGTTAGTCCTAGTCAACTAAGCCTTTTATTATAAATTATTTATTTCAACAGCAACACTACACACTTCGTGATGGCATTACGAAGGAATTATCAATTCTTAATTTAATTGCCAGTTTACTGAGTGGCATTGCTTGTTTGAGCCAATGCAGACAAAACAAAATTACATACAGCATACCTATTACTCAATTTTCTCTCAAATTTCAAAAAAAATTCTGAAAATACCATGCAATAAATTGCTTTCCGATTTGGATTTGAAACCAATATATCTTATTGTTGACAGACAGATTGTATTGTAACCCATGAATGGACAAACAGAGCAAAGATGACCCCAAAAAATAATGATTTCACCAGGAAAAGCGTTAGCGATCAGTTATGACATGCTGGCATTCTTTTACAGTAATGTCTGCAAGAAATAGTCTTGCAAACATGCTAGTAGATCAAGCAGCCAATGAACTGTAGTTCCCACATAGTTGAATGCGGGTTGGTCTACCATAGTGTGGGTTTGGCTTCCATCATGTAGATTTGTGTGCCATAGTGTGAGTTTGTCTACCATAGTGTGGGTTTGGCTACCACGGCGTAGGTTTGTCTACCATGGCGTAGGTTTGGCTACCATGCTTGGTCACACAAGGAAAGTTCTTAACATGCTTAACTTTACAACACGACATTTCTGGCATGACAGCCATTCGTCTTCTGACAATATTTGGTTCCAAATCTTTAGACTGATCTGCGGTAAGGTGATTTGGACGTAAGTCAGACCTAAATAATAAGGCCATACCACTTCTATATAAAATACCATCCGCATATACAGATGTGAGCAGTAGTCGTTGTTGACAAGTTGACAAGTCATAAGTCTCATAAGTCGTGTTAAGTCAATTGCTGTCTGTATAATCTGTCAAAAGCACAATTGTGGATAACATACCGGCCGTGAGATTAAACTGCATTCGTTCCTGTATCAACTCACGCAGCTTCTTCACCCAGGTCTGCTTTGTCTCAAGAGACGAAGCTTTGAATACTATTCTGTAATCAGGAAGAGGTGTGCGACCTGTCCATAAGGCAAACTTGCATTCGTCACCTTCCACATGCTCTGTTATCCCAATCTCTGATGTCTTAAAAAAACAAAAACAAAATGTAGGTTGGATAACATTAACATCATCGGATCACAACAGTGAGATATGCCGGCATCTGTTTAAACTATGCCTGTCAACATGCAAGTGGTACACAGTACAGTTATATCGTCCAACTAGCACAGATGTAACACTGCATCAAACTATTCGTGTATACTGTAGTGACAAGAAGTTTAAGCATCGGCAGCAAGGCCCATTTATCAATTAATAGTTATGATCACCTCTAAATGTCTACCTCTAAATCAATGTCATTAAACTAGTTTCAAAATGCATATACAATATACTGCTCTAAAGGCTTTCTCACTACCTGATTTCATAACTTAGTATTTGGCCTTTCAGTAATTCACTCATTGTTAAATATCTTTGGTAACTCTGGCCACTTATAATTATACAGCTCAGAAGAACTCAAGTTCAGTTCCCAAACGAAAACTTTCTTTTTAATTAAATGAAAACAAATTTTATAATTGACCATGTTAATGGCGACATTAGAATTGATAATCTAATCTGTCCACTACAATGCTTCTTTTACTTTATAAGATATAAAATGGGAGCAGCAACAAGCACTTCAAATGTTCTTTCCCAGCTAGGACAGATTAGAGATGCTCATAAGCTAAGGACAAATTAGAGACATTCGTAAGCTAGATGTCCCATTTCAAGCTCCTAGTTTAGGAACATTGCTTCCACTTTTACCTCAATTTAACGAAATTTCTTAATGCGACATTATTTAAACACCATCAGCAATGTAAGAATAAATAATTGCAATGGTAGTAACAACACCATAAGCAATAAAACAGGTCCTATATTTAAATTTTCTAATATATGGAATGAGATTGTAAACTGAGTTGTGTTAACACTGTTAAGGTATTGGTAATCGCAAAATTGCAGACATACCCACCAGCACTAAAATCACACACATAACCTCCGGCAAATAACTTACCATTAGCCGGCTCTTGTGAATATATTTTGATTTGCCATTACTATCTTTCACTTCCTTAGCAAACAGGAGGCACATTTCAAAGAGAAACAAATGTCGGTCTCTTCCTTTCCTGATCAGCTGCTTAGGATCCCAGACAGTGAAGTTATCCTGTAATATAACTTCTCCCAGTGCCTCTAGCGTCTCCTGAAAATAGAAATTTTGTAATCTTCAGCACAATATTAGTCACAATGTTTGTAAGTAATAGTAACTATGTTATGCTGTCTAGACTGTGCGATTTTCAAAGTTATTTATAGAGCATCAACTCATTGCACTCTAAAATGGTGTGTGACTTCCTGGCAGTATTAACCTACTTACCTCATACCCATCAAGCATACTCAAATGCATGGCATCATTTGCCTTCTTTGGTACATTCAACATAACTTCAAGGCCATCCTATAAAAATGAGAAGTAAAATTTACAATACATGAAAATCAAATTTGATGTGATACTGAACAGCAGGATTAGATACTCCTTTATTTATTGCAACAAAATAACACAAGGTGTCATAAACATGGGGAAACAGTGTAAATTAATATATTAATATTGCTGACTAATTCTTAATTTTTTTATAATTCGGAATCCTGTAAGCCAGAATCCAGCATTCAATGGCCAGTCCTACTTAAATTAGATGGTTGAAAGGAGACCAGGACATTATCAAGGCTATCCCCAAAGATAACCACTTAACTGGCAGAGGTATCTTGCCACATTCCAATGTGTGTATATCCTCTCTGTAGTGTGAGAGGCAGCCAGATCAGCATAAGAAATGAAACAGTCCATTGCTCAGAGCAGAATCTAAGCAGTTCACCCAATGATTAACTTACCAGCCTCGAAGCCATTCTTAACTTCGACCACCAACAGTAATTAAACATAATCACAACGCAATTTTCCCTGGAATTCCATTGCCAATCTTCACATTACACTTCTATGATTAGCAAGTGCAAGCTAAAAGAAGACTTTCGTATGACACTACTACAGGACCTTTTCTAATGCAATTACATTATAAAAGTGTTAAAACACTTAAAAATTTAGAGATTTTATCTCTTAAGAATAATAAAAATTTCTATACTCTGTATTTGCAAACTCACATATAGATCTGAGCAACTTCATTACCTTCATTAACACTTACAAATTAAAAAGATAATACATTTCCCTTAATAAAAAAACTTTACCTTGATCTCACCCTTGCCTTCTTCACAGCAGCTGAGCAAGTCCTTCAAAAGTAGCTGATATTTTGTTATTCTCTGAACCGGTTTAATCAGATATGCAGCAAGAGATAACGACAAGTTGTATCGTCCTTGTATTGACTGCAACAAAAATAAAACGGTAAAATTTAACGATCAAACCATCAACTAGCAGAAATTGTTAGAACGAAATTTCTATCTCATGATTCTGTGTACTGTGTCTGATACTATACATTTTACTATGTTATACTACTATACTGATAAACTAGTGCTTTGCAAAATATAATGATGCAAAGCTTTATAAGATTTAAGTGACCATGTTGAGTTTATGTACATGCAGGATGAATTATGCATGATTACATGCAAATGAATTATTACTTACTCATCATAAATTTTACACGACAAAATGAAGACAACGACGATGCAGATAGACGATGGTTATGAATATGATGATTATGATGCTGCTGACAACAACGATAGTATTCCATGCAAAATACCTTTTGTAACACTAAACTACTTTAAGGCACTTTTTAATATTTCTATATAATCTAAATAAATTTTTTATCTGCTTTGTTACAACTACTGTTGATTTCGTTATTTCTTACGTATAAAACATATGCTGTGAAAGCTTTGAACCACCTTAAAAATATAATACAAGGAAAATTTTTCTTACATCAAAAAATGTTCCTCCATGCTGCACAAGTAACGAGTTGGAATCTGGTTTATTTCGGCAGTAGGTTACATACATCTGAAACTTTTCTGCCCAAGTGACAAAACAATGGCCGACGTCTTCCGGCAAAGATTCGTACTTTTCCAACTCACGCAGGAAAATACTAAAAAATAATTGGAAAAACACACATACCATCTAAGCTATAGTGCATCTACATTATGACTGTACTTGAGATTGACAATATGTGAATGCTTCCTGCAAAGTATGATGTTTTCATGTAGTGGTTATTGGTTCAGTATTCAGTCACAAAGTTGAATGTAGGCACAAAGACAATGCTGAAAATGCCATACTCTTCTTTGGGGTTTTGCTTATATTCATGCAAACTGTCGAAAGCTTCAGTCAGCACTAGAATCAAGCAGCTGAAAATTAACGTTGCACTTTTCTGCTTCGTTACTGTAATTCTTGAAAAAACCTGAGGCTATTTTAAAGACATTTGAGATTTCTTTCGTTATTTAATTTAACACTCTCTTGCTCATCCTAGGGTATATCAGTGCCCTAAGCACCTTCTAGTTGCAGCACTTTCTTTATCCACCAAAAAACCATGTATTTTCAAGTTTTTGTCACTCACAGGATTGAAGTATTAAATTTGATCTCTCACATATCTACAATGTCACTGGCTACAATATTTACTAAATGTTAATTGCATTCTACAGAAACAACCCAGGTATCAAATTTCTCAGGGGTAGATTAGCTATTAGGCCAATAAGACTGTAGCCTTAAGACCTAAATTCTGATAGGCCTTGGAGTCCAATCTTGGAGGCCTGAGATTGATGACCAATTAGACAGGGATAATGTTAATTAGTAACAGGATAACATGCTAAAGACAAGTATATTTGTTCAACTTTTTTGTGCATTGCTAGTAGACACTTGAGTCACTAAATAAGCCTATATTGTACACATAATATTTCACACTATAGACTCACAAATTTTGAACATAGGATGCTTTGCCACAAAACAATTGGACACAAGTAGTCTTGGCCACAAAGGAAACTTGATCACTGTCACTATATGGGACACATAAGTAATTTGAACACGTCACACAAGGTATTTTTGGCACATATTATTTAGACACATGTAAACACTATGTACAGCATATTTTTTCGTTGTTTCAGATTTCGTTGTTCCACATTATCATCACAGGTAGCCTCCAATGATGAACAGCAAATCACCTTATGTTTAACCCAGGCGAAAAAGAATGACAAACAAAATAATTTCCATTTGTCATGTGTAAAGAGAAAATCTTTGCTTAAGTCTTATACAGAAAACTGAAGAACAGCTTCACAACATTTTTAATAGTTTCTGAGAAGTATGATGGCAGTTTGATCTGTGCATGAGTTTGATATTTTATTTTAACCTAATATTTAACCAAGATGATACAGTTTTGGCTTGAAACATTCCGTGTGACTAAGCTTCAGCAGTATAGCACAACTGAGGTATAGTTGTGTACAGCCTATACATTTTAGCCCTTTGTTTGTTGATAGCCTTATGTACACTTGTTGATAGCCTTATGTACACTTAAATCCTTAATTTGCCCTAAATTTCTCCATAGTTAGTAAATAATAAAATATAAAAAGTGAGCACATGCAAATCCAATTTAATATCATTTTCGAGGCCTAATATAATGTGGCTTTGAAAACATTAATACACAATGATTTTTTTTATAATTTTCCATTATTACACTTCATGGACACCAACCAGACAAATCATCTCATAATTATAACCACCATATTTATTTAGACATTTTAATGATATCTAAAAACAACAAATGTTTGGAATGCACGTGGAAAAAGCTACACGGTAAGGTTTAATAAAGATGAAAAAACAATATTTTTATAAATAACAAATTGCTAAAAGCATCTACTGGAAAACTGATTTTGAGGTCATGCTACAGAGGTTCCTAAACAATGGCATTCGCAAACACAAATGTAATGTGGCAAACCTGTTATGGAACTTGTAGATTTGTTCGATATTTCCAAACAAAACTTGTTCTTTGCCTTTGATTCCTGCTGGTATTTCGCTAGCAGTCCTCATTTCTTTTAGATAAAACTAAATGATAAAAAACTGCATATTAGCAAACTACGTCTGTATAACATCAGGTGACACTCACGCACGCACGCACGCACACACACACACACACACACGTAAGAATAGTGCTTAACCTTTTGCATCTCCTTTATTTATAAGATGCGGTTTTTTTAATATTGTATGTTGGACATTAATTGCACATTCTGCAATTTCGGACACAGAAATTTCCAGATAGCAACAACAACAGAGTTATTATTACATGTCACATACAACATTACAACAAACTACATAACGCCCAAAAACTTTTGCAATAAAATGTGATAATAGCTGTTGATACCTGTTTATCTACAAAAAGGAATTCACAAAAAAGGAGTGGCAAGAAGTAACTCTGCCTAAAATGCCATAAATTACAATGCATCAACAACCAAAATTTCACTTCACACTGCTAAATCACACAGCTTTGTTGTCTGTACAACTTGGGGACACAACAAAAAGCAATAAAAACAATTAATGCTGTTACTGCAACAAGGTAGCATATTGCACTGTTCATACATGTAAATAGTGAAATTCAATTAAATTTATGGAGCATTTTAGTAAAAAGATCAGTATCGTTAAAATATTTAAGGTATACAAATCAGTAGCCTAAGGATACCTTTATACACTGATCTAGATCCCGTACATATGCACGCTCTGTTGACAACAATTCTGCCATAATGAATTCTTTCCTTCGTGCAGACTTTCTCTTTTCTTCAGTCAGTTCTTTACTTGCTTCCTTAAGTTTTGCTTCTATGGATGGGTCACTATCACGATTAGAGTGTAGGTCAGATGTGTCACTTGTTCCAGAGGGTAGCAAATAGTGATTAGACTAAAAATGAAAATTTCTGTTATAAAATCACTTTTACTTACCAAGGATAGTGTAGTCAAATAAAAATCATACTCCAGCAATCTTTAGCAGTGAATTCTTTGCTTGCTATTATCAAATAAAGAAAACACAGACACGGGACAATGATAATACATGTAAAACATGAATAGATACATAAATTTGAATAAATTAAAAAGTACCGAGTGTTCATACCTCATCTTTATCAACTTGTGGGTAACCTAGTTGCTCCTCTAATTTGTACCGGTACTTATCCATCCGAGAGGCGAAATCTTTGTATCGTTTGTCTACAGCAGCCACCCAAGATTTAATACTGGAGGCATGTGCATGCCCCTTCTCCACCAAATTATCAGCTAATTGAATCAGCAGTTTTACTTTATCTTTTGTTTCCTGTTTGCCAAAAAAATGCCATAGAAGCCAAAATGCATTACAAAGATATTCACAAAGAAACTAAAGTAATTAAATGATGCGGCAAAAAAATATTTAGGTAATAATGACAGTGCACCAACTGCCAGCAAGAGCAACACATATTTGTATTATAAACAAAGATATCAAACCTTTCACAAGCTCTATTTTTCCATGTTGAGCTATTTGTGTACAGACGTTTTATATCTCATTGTATTAATGGTAAAGCAAATTAACGTAAACTACCTTGGCTGCATTTTTGAACTCGGCATGTTCCTTCAGGAGTTCTTCGTTTTCTTCTCTACTTTCTCCCGGAGCTGTATGAGTAGACAGGTAACCTTCGCCTGTTTCATGAATCCATTCCAAAGCCTGAAACAATCAAAACAATAGATAAAAAAACGAAAATGGGGTAACTTAAGTGTGTTATTCTGCCAGTGAGTCATTTAATTCATTAAATAATTTTACATATGTACTCCTACTTATTAATTTGCTTTCTCTTTTAAGATTCTAAGTTGTAGAAGCATATTTTCTTGTGTTGTTCAATGAATATCAGCACGCTCCTGATCACCATTATCACTTTATCATTGTTAAGATCATTCTTTTTTATTCAAAACTGATGCCGGCCAATATAAAGCCCTTAAATGAGAAAAATATTTTATTTCTATAATGTCAGTTTTTTAGTGGAAAAAATTGTTATACTGGAGCAGTAACTTGAAACTGATTTAATATAGAACATATATAAAGGAAAACTTTGAACACACATGATAACAGCTACCCTTCCAGTCGTCACTGTAAGTAATAAAGCTTTCACTTTAACTCTGGAAATGGACCTCGGTAATAATCCGTCGAGCCAATTCTAGGCGGTCAGTAATACATGTCTCCGAATCTATTACGGAGAAATTGAGCGACTACAACGAGCTGTGTCTGTATTTGTGAGACTTATTTGGGAATAATTAAGAGCTGTAATCTCATTTAGAGTAGTAATCAACGACACTGTATTGCATGTCTACGCAAAGGCATCCATAATCAATACGTTGAATGAATACAAGCAGCAATGGTTTGATGAGTGATTTCATATAAATGTAACTAAAATGGGTTTGTAAACAAGTTATTAGTAGCTTTCATACCGTACATAGGAACCTGTATACATAATAAACGACAAACTCGGGTTTGATAATTGTTAAGTTCTATGCATTAACCTGCTAACAAAAACAATATAAATTTCAAATGTTTCAGTCCTTTTGTGTGCCTTTGACAGTCATTTTCTCAGAATTCATGCACTAGAATAATGTGAAATGTCCAATTGATCAATAAAAATCCACGAGCTTTTTCAAGGTAGTTTCTAAAAACCAATGCTGCAGATCTGGTGTAAATGGCTATTTATTAGCCAAACAGCTACAAACCTGTTTAGCACTTCTTTCAAACAAGACAAATTGTTGGCATTGGTCCAATTTCTTCTTCTTTGTTGTCCAATTTTCCAAGACCTTATTTTCTTGTTCAAGCAACCAGTCTAAAGTGGCTACAATATATAAATTCACTCATATAAACATCAAAATTATTTTAAAACAAAACATCCAAGCTTTTTTATGTGCTTAAGTTCTCGTCAAGCCGAAACACTATTTAACCAAACACTATTTAACTAAACCTTCTTTCAACATAACAGCATTCTTTCTAAATATCAATAACTATACAAAGTGAAATTCGTTAGAGTGAAAGATAAGATTAATTTATAAACAGGGTCAGCTAATGCTCACATTTTTTAAGACAAAATTTTAGTCGTAATTATATTATATGAGTCACAGTACGTTCAGAACATTTAAAGCAACTTACCATACTGACATCCGCTTATGCACATGGAGACCCATAAAGAATGGGCAATTGTACATATCTGGGGCCGGATTCAACAACATGTATGTAAGAATTTTCATAGAATTTTTTTGTTTTTGTAAAGTTACGATCGCATTTAGTAACCTTCTTAAGTTTCAAAACCTTTGTGAATTCCATCACAAGTCTAAGAATGCTATTATGAATTACCTTACGAACAAAACGTTCATAAGAAGTTTTGTGAATCAGCCCCCTGATTATTATCTATCTCTAGCTAGTGGCTACCTAACCATAACTATGCTATTTTGAGATGCTAAGAATCTGCTAACACCCAAGATTCATCTCATAATTGTAACAACACATACATCAAACAACAACAAAACAAACACAGTGAGACATTAAACCTTGCACTTTCTGTTCCGGCCCTCTCATTTTGGTAGCATCTTGACCGGTATTGTGCAAACTTCGGTGTACATACTTCAGGAAAGACTCTGCAGTTCGCCTGGCAAGTGTGCATGCCTAGAATAAAACAGGTAAATATTACCACCTATGCATTCTGTTTAACCATAATTTATAATAAGAGTGACTCCAAAGTTTTCCACAAACAAAATAAAATGTGCAAAATAATCAGTTATGGTAATCACATCAGCTACACTATGTGCTTACATTTTCACTAGATTAACATTTGCCCACTAAAACGGCAAACATATCAGCTATTGGTACTACTAGATACTTTTTATTTGCTATTTACGCACAACCGGTGAAATCACCAGGGCGACTAAATTAACAGGTCTGGATAATATACGACACATTCAGTTTTAGTAGATGGAATTCATGATTAACAAGCTACTCTTGCAGTTTGAATAAGTAATTTTTCTGTTGGTCCAGTAACTTCTCCTGAACATAACACGTTTTTGCTGTCGAGTTTAAACTTCTTGCCAATACTATCACTGCGGGACAATCAAAGCCAACTAAGTACCTTGAGAAAAGCTTCTTTTTGCTCCTGATGCTTGTTAATCAATTGAGAAATAAGTGTTGCTTTATCCATTTGGCCTGATTTATCTGTTGAACACCAGTCTTCATCTCGCTTATATTCTCTTTCTAAAGACTCGAGCACTGAATATACCTAGAAAATTCGTGCACTCCTTTAAACATATGACACCAATATTATTCACCATTTTTTATGGAAAAAAGGTAGTTACTCATAATTTATAAAAAGTGAGATATCCATTATTCACCACAGTTTATTTTAATAGCAAAATAATTGCAATGTACTTGAAAATTCAAAAAATTGCAGGAATCTTCATATTCGACAATGGCTAACCAAATGAGCTAACATTTCATGTAAGCATTACGTCTTTGGCTAAATGGATATAACAAAAATAAAATATAAGGCACGTTTGAACACTGCAATGTGGCAGCATATTTTTCAACGTAATTTGCAAGCCAGAACAATTCTATCGTTATTTAGGAAAATAGATAAATTTTCTTAAACAGATTTTGATAAGGTCAGAAAAAAATAAAATCATTTACAAGCTCTGACATTATGTCATAAAAATAATACAACTGATAATTTTTAAGTAGCAAAGGTTCAAAAAAATGACAACAGATAATTATTAAGTAACGAAATTTGAGTGTACCTGTTCTGCTGTTTTATAAAAATTTGTAGAAGCAGTCACCAGCTTATGTCGCTCGTCAGCTCTAGCCATCAGCTGCTGCCACCTTGTGGAAACCGAATCAGCTACAGTCTGAACTCCTTCTAGATCGTAATGGTGAGATTTCAGCATAGATTGCGCACGCTGCTGTATCTGTACAGCACTTAAATGAGTTTTCTGAAAAGAATATTAAAGTTTTTAACATTCTCCGACTTGCAGAGATAGGACCCTACTAAGCATGCTTAAAAATGAAGTAATCATCGCAAATTTAATCACACTTAGTTTAATAAACTATTACAAGGGCTTTTAGGTGTACTGAGGAGCCAGTAAACTAACGTCCCCTTAAACACAAAAAAGTAGCCATTCATTGCAGTACTTGCTGACTTGAATCAAGCAATAATAACAAAAAAGAATAAAACTTTTACGAATCTGAGAAAAGCATTAGTACCTGTTTATATTTTGTTCTTAACCTTTTATTAGCTAACAAAAGAATTTTATTAACAAGCTTTTTGGTAAAATCAGCAATCAGCATTACTGAATATTTAACTTAAATGTCATCTTTTACAAATAGCAAACAATCCAATTTATACTAATTCTGTCAGTGTCACGTGTATTTTCTCAACAAGAACGATAAAAATTTCATGTAATTTTTATTTTTACATCGAATGAAAAGTCTCAGTTTCGCTTCTACTCACTGATGGTTTCTTTTTCAACAAGGTAACAATCAAATTGGAACAAACAAAAGAAATGGGAAGGGAAAATCACCATTTTAGGGTATTTTTTCACATTTTTTTGGTAATTTCTTACTAGAAGAATTATAGAATGCATTACAATTCTTTTTAAATCATTAATAACTTTAGGTGTGCCTTTAGATGTTTATTAAACTAACCTACTGTTAGCAAGTAATACAAGTAATACCAGTTAGCTTACTGCCACCATTAAAAGGCTAAAGAAATGTAAATAAATTATAATTCAATGTTTTGCAGGCTTTTGCTAATTATCAATAAATAAATCACATTTTCTTCTGTTTCTTAACAGCGAGCTATTCAGTACCACCTTGGGCAACACGAGTCAAATTGGTCATATTCAGTTAACAATCTTAGTTAATATAAAGTGCAAAAAACTCTGTATGAAAAACATCATAGCAAATATTCTACTAAAAAGGTTAAGGTTTAATTTATTAGTGCAAATTTTTTAATGCATTATGCTCTCACCTTGAGTCATTCAAAGATGCAAATGTCTGAAGAGGAAAACGTAAACAAGTCGAAAATTTTCTTAATAAATTAAACATACTTTAGCATAATATGTATTATGTGTTCTTTGTTGGAGTTTCTTTTATCTCATGCCGTACACTTAGTGCAATATACAAAAACAATCAGCATGATATTTACTTCAATTGCATTTTGGAACTGTTCGTGTTCTCTTCTCATTTGCTCAGCATCTGACAAACTGTTTGGAACAGAAAAAGTAGCATTCAACATGGCTTCACCATTTCGTATCCAACTAACAACCTACAGAAATAAAATATAAAAGCCAACAAGTGTTTCACATTTGAAAAATCTGTGGTGATGAAAAAGAGTGCCTAAATTTCCAGAAAAAAATTGTCATCAATTGTCATGCTATAGACAGTATATCACATGCTACTATAAACAGTGTGTCACTCAATTGACTCATGTGACACTTCATCAAATGTTTTTGATGAATTTATAAAACAAAATTTATAAGTCAGTTTGACAAGGAAGTAATTTGTGAAAACCCATGAAAAGCTAACAAAAAATTCACTGAAGCTCACATAGCAGAAAATAAATCTTCACTTGCCACCTACATTGCTAGCTAGATGCTGTAACCTTGATGTTTCAAAAATTTCTTCTGTAATAAAATTCTGAAATATTTGGTATAATCTCTCAGTGAGAGTTAATGATGATCCACTAGTCTGTGCAATGACTATATTCTTTTTTATAAACATTCTTTTATGTAGCCCAGAGCCTGATGTTCTTTTCTATAATCACTATTTTTAACTTGTACTTTGCACATGTCCTATCATTTGTATATAGGCATCATGTATATTATTTAGCTTTTGTAGTTTTATGTTCGATTTTATCCTTTATTTTTTATTTTTCTTTTATTCTAATGTGATTACATCCTAAACAGATAAAAAATAAATAATAATAATCTCAAGAAATGTGCATAAAAGCATACCTGTTTAGCTTCTTGTTCTAATAAACGTAACTGGACACATTGTTCTAATTTCACTCTTTTCATCTCGGCCATGTCTTCCAAGTCCGCTTCCCTTTCATGGAGAAACTCAAGTAGCACTCGTATCCGAGTAGGAGCATCGTATTGTTCATCTGCCATTAATTTCACACCGGTATTCTCAAAAACCTAAGTCCAATTTAAATACTTCGTAAATTTTGGATTGACAGTAATAAGGCGTAGTAATTTGTTTTATTACCTAAAGACATAATCACTGTTGAAGCAATGCCTAAACAAAGGGTGAAATTTTAGAAATAGACTTCACAGTCAACTTCACCTTTTACCACAAAATTTACTTGAAGGCTTGTAAGAAGTTTTAAAATACTGTTGGCATCAAGATAACCATTTTTTACATTTCTGACATGCACTGAAACATTCCTAAAAAATAAGAAATTAAATTTTAAGATTCTTCAGCGACATTAGTTGCAAAACAGTTTTAAAGAAAATGCTGAAAAACTTTACTTGAATCAAGTCCTGTCCTCTATGCAAAACTTCATAGGTACTGCTCTGCATGTGGCCAACACTGTCTATGTGAACAGTCAACATCTGCTCTGCTTTTCCAAGCTCTGCACTGATTTCTGTATGCTGAAGTTCCTCTGACCAAAGTTCTAGTTGTGATGACAACTAAATAATGTTAAACGGGAATATTGTATATAATTTAGTTCCATTTTATTATCAATTTTAATAAGAATCAATAAACCAACATCATTTATGCTGTTAATGTCAGTTACTGGAGATATAGAATCAACAAATATTACTGTAACTAATAACATTCCTAAGACATGACACCAGTGCTGCAAAAAATAAAAGCAATAAAATTGAGAAAAACTGGTTCCTCAAAAAGCTATTCTTTATGCAAAGTTCCGACAATCCTTATCAAAAAACAAAACACGCTCAGCACAATGCAAGCCAAAAACATAGTCTTGGACAATGAAAAAATGATTATTTTATCAAAAACTGCTCATTTCATATTTCTTGTCTCATTTGCTCAATATAATCTATTTTCGCTTCTGTTAAAAGCAACTATACATGTTACATGTTTCTACACTTATAATGAAAACCAATAACACAAAATGAAAAGTGAAATAAAACAAACATTGAGTTCACTGCATAAACTTTTAGTAAGAAAAAGAATTTTATCTTAAAATTTTGTTAGGTATACTTAATTAATATCAACAAAAGATGCTGTTTAATCAGATGTAACAGAATCTACGAGTGCCACCTAATCACAGGCAGCGTACATAAACTCATTTTATTGCCGATCAGCCATTAGTTACTAGTCATAGCAACACAAACTTTAGAAAATGTCTACAGCTGAAAATCAAACTGCAAATATAAAAATAAACAATTGCAAATCTTTAGAAATGTTACCTCTAATGCATCTCTTTCAAATAGTCTTAGCTGTAAAGAAAGCTCCAGCTTGAGTTTCCTAGCAGACCACAATTCATCTAACTGTGACCGGGTCTCGTTTAATTGCGTCAGCATTTCTGATACATTATCATACGATGAACTAGATGTTGAATCCTCACACATTCCAGTATTTCTGTTAAAAGAAATGTAATGATAGTGTGGGCTGCAAAAAGTCAGCCAGCGTAAAGGTAGGACTTTTATGCATAATGCGTGATACGTGAACCATGATCCACATTATCCGTGATCCTCCAGATTTTGGGTACACAACATTTCACTGTGGAGAGAATAATATCACATATTATAGGCTTCTTCCACCTTTCAAAAACTCAAGTGGAAGAAATATTGTGTGTAAATCCTAATGTGACCAAAACTCACCTGACCAGAAAGCTAATAAATGAGAATGGTCAACGAAAACTTCAAAACTCCCTAAATCAACTAGGCAATGGCAACTTCCAGCTGCATATGAATTCTACAGTAAGGCAATGCAGCATGATGCGTATTCGGATGATAGCGATTACGTTTGTCTGAATTCAGATCATGGAATAAACATTACATGGAAACACCTCTACGCAGTTACATACAAATTGATGTATATGCATTATGTATCACCTATCACACATAGCGCACACATGTAAAGGTGTACCTTAACCTGTGAACCAAACGGAAAAGGTTACCAACTCAAAATATAAAGCTTCAGAAATAGTTTAATATGTACATAGTCGTTTAAAAAATCTTTATAACATCAACAAAACAATTAGAACCATCTCTTATGGATCCCATCAGAAACTCGCCAGAAGTCTTTTACAGTAGTGTAAACATTCTATTATATATTTTACAATATTATATTGTAATATAAAGTAAAAAGAATTTTATTGAAATTAAAATATCTCTCATTTAAGTCATTTCAGTAAACAGAAAAAACTCACTGCAATTGTTCAAGCAAACTTTCTCCTTCACTAATGGTATTAATAGAAGCATCAATAGTTGCATCACGCTGTTGGTGGAACTGATTCAACAACTGCTCGGCTGTTTCAACTGAATCGGCAATCTCAGTTGACTGCAACTCCTGCCTTAAGTCATCATACCAAGCCGTAAGCTGTCCGGAAACAAAAATATGCAAGGTGCAAGTTATGTTTTCTCGACCAACTGTTCGGAACATCGCTTTGGTATGGTGTTCTCTGGATAATTTATTTAAGCTAAAATGAGTTTCTACATAATAAACAGGAGTTTAAATGGTAGCAACAGCACAGAAACAAAAGTAAACTTTTAGACGAATACATGATAAAATATAAGCATAAAATGGTAAGAGATATTTATTAACTTTAACCAACCTCCTTTGTATGCGTATGAAAAGAGACGGACATTTTGAGTAGCATGCGACGTTGTTCTACACGTGCAAGGAACCTTTGTATTTGGCTCTCAAGCTCGTGTGCAACGGCATATATCTCATCTGGATCACATTCACCGGTTTGTGCCAATTCTTCTGCCGCTTGCAATAACTTGTCAGCATTTGTAAAAGTGTTCTGCAAAATACAAACACGAATATCATTCTATTGTGTTTTGCAAAAGGTATTCTACACTCAGTACGTGGACTATTACATGCTCGTCTACATTAAGCTGCAAAATAGCATTGATCAATGCAATATACATTAATATAGGGAATTTAGTTTAGCATTATTCCATCCATTTCACAATTAAGTAGCCACTCTTACGAACAAAATCCCTTTTAAATTTTGCCAAAATGGACAAATCATATAGTATAATAATTTTTCTAGAAGAAACATTCTGAATAAACACATGATAAAAAAGAGACATTTTGCCATTAACCATCTTCTTTTTTTGTTGAAGGAGCCTTAAAATGCATAGCTTACAAGACTGTACACACCAACAGGCTACAGCAATGGGATTATCTTCGATACATACGAAGGATCATTTAAGGACTTGAGCATCTTCAATTCTACTATAATTATCAGTTTTACAACTAGAATTTGAATGCCACAATTGTCTTTTTGATACATGTATCTGAGCCATTTAAAGGCAGATACCTTAAGCACTAAATTGCTCAGTTAAGGCATCAAAAGACGCTGTACATTTGCACCAACATTAAACATTTGGGCATGCCGTGTGCTAAACACACAAATTTTCTCCGAAACTAAGCATCCTGCACATTCATATGAGTTAGTGTTTTAGCATGTTACCTGAGCGACATTTTCAAAATGCTCGTGACTTTTCTGAAGTGTTTTTGCTCTTTGCAGTGATTTTCCAATCCCCATATTCTTCCGTAAAAACACTTCACCGTGATTTTCCAACCAATCTAATACCTGCAAACATGAAGGCATATTCTAGAAAATTCTGATATGAAAATGCTACTTTTATGTACAGGCTACTAGTGTGTAAAATAATACCCCAAAATATTGATTTGAACTAGTTCGCTTTCTAATGAAAGTATTGTAAATGTCAATAAACATGAAAATCATAAACATAGAAAGGCATGTTTAGTTTAAAAGTTTCTATTTTAAACTGTGACTATTTTAAGCTTACTGCATGTTGTGCTAGAAAAAAGGAGTAAGCCAAAAGAGCAAAGTGCAGAATATATTTTTACACAAAGTGCTCCTTTCTATGTTTGTGCAATAGTCTAGCTTGGAGAAGGAATTAATCCTTTATTTGTTGTGCAATACGAAATTGGAGGCACGTAATTAGTTTATAAAGCTTTCACTGCCTGTTAAAAGTACTTCTTTCTCTTAGCATCACCAGTGTATTGTAGAAGCCAAACCAGCCAAGAAGTTGTTTTGTCAAAACATGACACCAAATTAGAACAGTCAGCTGAGATTTGAACTCGCAATAGTTCAGTCAATTTAGCAAGAGATCTAATCACCTAAGCTAGCCCGCATGAGTAACATTCCAAACGGTGTAATTAGGCATACTTTCTCTTATATTAGAAGATCTTAGTAAAGCCTTTCATGCTAAATGATAGCAATCCAGACAGCTAAATAGGAGCCCAAAGTAGTATGATACAAGTAGGTACTGGTAAGTATGGCAAAACTGGAAATAGGTTAACATTCCCGCGCTTTTGCGATGTTCTCTTACACAGAAATATATTTAAACTAGTACACATACATCATTTTTACATTCCAATTTTGAAATAGCTAAACAGGTTTATGAGACGATTTAATGACAGAAAACTCAATATTTCGATTACCAATTGCTTAAACTCCAATAAAGATATTTTAAATTCAATTTAATAGGTAAATCACTAATCTGCAACTAGCAAAATCAAATAAAAATAAAGAGATAAGACCTAAAGAAGAACCAAGCAATAGAAATGGCATTACTTCTAAAGACAAGCAAGTTTTAAAACCTGTTCCTTTGACAACCTTGAAACTTGAATGTCTGCCACATTTGAGAGGGTTTAATTTGTAATATGATTATAGCAGTCCGCAGTTCCAACTGTTCTCTTACAAACAAGCTACTTAGAAGAAGCGCAAAAAGTTATAATTAACCAACCTGTTGAACATCTTGCCGAAATAAGCATAGCCCTAGACGTTGATGCAGCTTTACTTTTTTGTTGTGCCAGTGTTGTTCAAACTGCCGATGTCTAGCTATAATCTCGTGCAGCATATCAAGAACATGAGTCGCAGAATTCGTGTAATCCTGGGCAGCAGCTGACATTGCTGACGTTGATGTGTGTCGCAAAGGCTGCTGCAGTGACTCCAATAACAGTTTTCCATCCGAACACGTCTGTAATGAAAAAACTGCCAATATTAGTAAAAAATGCATTCTTTGTAAATCCCAATATGAAGAAAAAGCAATGAAAGAAGTGCCATCTGAAACAAAAGAATAAGAAAATAAAGAAAGAAATGGTCCTGAAAGAGAAACAGTTTCATGTGCATCAAAGCCGAAGTCATGCAAAAGCAACAGAAACAAAGGAAAGGAGAAAAAGTGCAACAACAACCTACGGTACTTTCCAAATTCATTTATATGCTTTTGCTTAGCTGAAGTAATGGAAACCACAGGAAGCATTTACTTTCTTTTTACAATCACAGAAAGCAGTATCTTTAAAAGTCCACAAAACCAACAGTTGAAGTTAATAAAACTACAAAGGACTACAATGACATTGAACAGATAAGAGTTTTTGCTGGATGCCTCAACATGTCAGTAAAATATTTCAATGCAAAGTTACATGGAATTGGAAAGTAATAATAAAACCAAAGCAGTTTGCATAAATTGTATAAAATTTGTTGCTAGAATGTAGCATGCAACAATAATAACAAATCTACAAAATATTAAGGACAAATACTTCTAATTGTTGCTTGCTCTAAATTCATCACTGTTCAGTGATAGGTCAAAATTGTTTGATAATATTAAGATGGAACACATCCAGCAAAATTCTCTTACAAAAAAAAAGACAACATCCATATTATTACATGATCTGGGCTACTGTCAGTACTGGAAGACGGCGGACTGCAACACGCACGCACAAGTAACCGCAACATCTGCATCAACTTACGCGAGTAGTGATTGGCCTGAAAAAACACATGCCATGCTGTTATAGATAGCAGCGCACACACACACACTCCATAAAGTAAACTGTGGCAAAAACACAACTCAGTTAAACATCTATAGTAAATCCATTATATAACTATAAATGTAATGAGAAAATTAATGTCAAAATTAGTTTACAAGATACAAAACAGTTTTGGCTTTAGTTAGAAAAACTGTAGATGAAATACAACACTGCCAACAGTTCAAAAAAGCAAATGATTTTTATAATGCTTACCACGGTTTTGCGGGTAATAGGCTATTAAACTAGTCAAACAGCATAAAACAAACAGTGATGTTTCTCTAACATACCTTAGGACTGTCCAAATCACACTTAATGACCTCAGCAATAAATGCTTGAGGCTGCTGATTATAGATCAGCAACTACTAAATAACGTTAGTGGCAAAATCTTGCCAAAATTCATTTCAAAATCAAACCATCAAGCAGCAGGCAAACAGACTTTGCTTTCTTGTCATCTTGCACCATAGTTAAAAGGTATAAGTTAAACAGTCTGATAGTTATTGCAAACAAGTTTCATGAAAGTATTAGTTTGATAACAATTTTAGACAGTGCTTGTACAAAGCAAGAACTTTCTGATTAAAAACAATAACAAAAACATCAAAAAATGAAAATGATTTGTTAACTTATGCAGTATGCATAATTACATTGAATTTCATAACCTTTCTTTAGAAAACAACTAGACTGCTATGTTTAATGAAAAAAATAACACTTCTTTAGTAATTACAATTCAGAAATGCAAAACACAGTGCTAACAATTAACACATTACCTCAGTGTAATACTGAGTGACATTTTCATAAAGCCCTTGATGTTGATGTATCATCTCCTCTAAGACAGTGACATCTGTGCAGAGTTCCTCGCAATGACACTGAGTTAGCCAGTGGTCAATATTTGCAAGATACTAAAAAACGAAAAAAGTTCAGAATTAGCGTCTGATAGTTTATAATTGCATAAATCATCTAAATGTGATGAGCAATTTAGTTTCGTTTGAGTTTGTAATGCTTATTTGTAACTTCCAGTAACAGCACAATAGAAACTTCAAGACTGGCATAATTGTGTGTTTGTCTGTATAATCTTATAACATTTAAAGTTAGCACTTGCCACATTTTTATTAAAATGAAGTTTTTATTTTTTGTTTATTTTTCACAGTTTTCCTTTCATGCTGAATCTAGTTTCACAGAACAACTAACAAACTCAATACAAACACGTTTCTCAAAAACTTATCAATGGCATGGACATCCGTAAAAACAAGTAGTTACAGCTGAGGTGATAAAATATTATGATAATGATGGTGATGATGATTTGCACAGTTAACAAAACCTTAAAAATCACTATTGTATCTTAATTTTTTTCTAATTTCTAATAGTCAAACACTTACATGCTCAGACTTTTTATGAAACATCACAGACATGGTTAGAACCGTACTTCGATCGTCGATGGCCGCAGCAAATGTCTTCCACTCACGATCAAGTTTGGCAGCTATGACTTTAATTTGATGAATGGCGTAATGTCCTGCCTCTATAAGCCGCGTTGCTACCGTCATTATTCGATTAATATTCACATAAACATTCTGTAAAAATGATGCACGTTTGCTAAATTTTTACAATATTTTATTAACTTAGGCCAACTGCAAAGATTTTTGACTCAATATTAAGATGCCTCTACTGGCAACTACTTTCGATTATTCAGTTAAGTAGTTTTTTAATTAAACATCACAAGGCTATTAACAAATAAATAAAACATAGAATGGATATAATTTCATCTACAAAAACATAATATGCTTAGTTTCTAATACAGAACTCAAAAGAAACTATATATATTAAACATATAAACTTCTGAAAATTGTGCTGTATATTAATAGCAGAGACTTTGGGTCATTTATATAGATTCATTTATAATCTATAATTGAAAAGTCATTATCAAACATCCTTCACTTCGCACTTAAAGAAAAAACAGACACAACATACAAATTGAAAAGACTAATTTTCCTTGACATGTAAAACTGAAAATAATATTAATGCTTTATTATCAGGAATACCATCCACGAGATAACTTTCACAAGCTAAAACTAAATGCAGAATTGTTAATCATGGAAAATGAATTATCAATCACTGTGTCAAAAAGATTATGACGGTATCAGAAAATCTACCATGCAGGTCATGGCGAAATGATTGTGCTCATCCTGCAGTTCTTTGGCAACTTGGTAAGATTCGCCCACCTCTGTGTAATTGACTAGAAACAACTCTCTGTTGTGAGCAATCCATTCAAACATCTGAAAGAAGTTTTCAAGTGTCACAGAGAGGCTTTTCGAAAGTTTACCACCAAACATAAACTTTCAACATATAAATGCTTAAAAGCGATTAACAAAATATTCAAATTTATCAAGAACACTATTGCATTTGTGATTTACATAAGTACAAAAAATAGTAGCAAGTGCTGCTAAAAATAACTCATAGTCATTAACTTTAGCATGACAGCAAATGTAAATTGCACCTCATTGGTACCGATGGACAATTTCATATGATCATATAACAAAATACACCTTAAACAGTTTCTATATAAGAACAGAATTTGCGGAAGCATGCAACTAGCAGAATTTAGCCAAACACATATTGTGGCAAATCATCTACTCCGATCACCTAGCACGCCACGAAATTCAGCTAGGATTATTTTCATTTCTAACAAAGTTACAAATACATTCATTTCCATTGGTTTGTTCAGTAATTTTTTTGAATTACGACCGCACTTGAAATGTAATGTATGAGAAAAATGGAAAATATTTAGTGAAAGAAAGTTGTCAATGCTTTTCATTTTAAGGCGCTTTTCGGTAGTAATGTAAGTAATCATTTCTATGAAAAAAATAATTGTATCAATTTGGTATATAAATTCTGCAATGGCCCAAAACAACTGTGTATACTGAGGTTAACTATGATCCATTCACTTATCTTTAATTAAGATCTACATCTTATAACACAACTCATGAAGGGAGTTGAATGCCTCGGGGTAAAACTACTCACTTTTTCAGCATCTTGTTCAAAAAGTCGTAACTGAAAGCACTGATCCAACTTCAACTTCTTGACATGCCACTGATGGTGAAGCTGTTTACGATTTGTGTGGAGGTTCTCAATGAGCTGTGACACCTGTGGTATTGCACTGTGGAAATCAGCATTGCCCAATAGCATAGAATTTGCTTCTATTTTGCCTGAAAGAAAGCTTCACATCATGAGTGAATAGGAATCATTACAACTTTTACAAAAACAGGAAATCATATGCATATTAGTCAGAACTATTAAGAACAAAAGGATTTCAAATTTTATTTAAGGTGAAGACTGGGCAGTTGAATTTAAGAGAGACTTGAAAGGAGCCAATTTTTGTTCACAATGTCAGTTAACAATATTTCAATGCATCACCGTGTCTAATAACTAATAACTAAAAACTAATGGAGTTTTCTGGGTAAAATGTTTACATTTTTTGAAAATTTACTGCCTATTAGAATAAGAAAGTGCACTTTTAAAGAATTAAAATGAATTTTCCATAAACCACTGGTCAAGTCAGACTCTGTTACTGCAATCAGATGGGCTCCTGAAAAAAAAGAGGAAACAGAAGATTGCACACAATCTGGAAACAAACCTTCCAGAAAAAGAGGGCACTAGCTAGATGGAAGACGTGGAATAAAGTAGTTGTTGCCATCAACAGGGCAATATGGGAAAATAAGGTGTAGGTACCACCTGGAAGTGTATAGGTAACAGGTAATGGTCAAATTCAATTGACCAATGGTTGACAAACTTCGATTACATGTCATATAATATGGTGAATTTAAAAAAAAACGAACTTGCTAATGTTTGTAAGAAATAATGTATTAGTGCAAACCTTCAGTAGCAGAATGAGGACTAAGCTTCTCCAAAACACCTTGCCCCTCCAAATCAAGTTGTTCCACTGGTGCCTTTAATAACTTTTTCTTGGCTTGATTGTGCGATTCTATTATAGTTTTAGCACCTGCAAGTAATAGTTATAGTAGTAGTAACAGAGTAAAAGTACTAGTAGTAGCAGTAGCAGCAGCAGCAGCAGTTGTCGTCGTAGATACCACATGTACAAACTAAGGTAAAGACTCTAAATCTCTTAGATTTTTCTCAGCCAAATTTTTGCAAATACTAGATAATTGTACCATCATCTCAACTGTGTAATTATACTGTGTGCGTAGTAGTTATCCTACAAACAGTATGGGTTGCATGAACTCTTTTATTAAATATGCCATGCTGCTACTACTTAGTTACTGCTAAGTTGGGCATCTTGCCTTCCAATAATAATTTTATACTTGGCGCAATTTAAACTGAACACTTGAACTGGTAATCTTTCAGCATCATAGAAAATGAAAACTGAGTGAGCAGATTAAAGTAAGTAAATATTCTGACAGCATGTTGTAGTATTACATTAAGGGCACAATAAAGAACAAAGAAACGCTCCTTTACAAGACACCAAATATGATTGCTGGAATGCTGCATTATTCAGTTGTGACATAGATAGAACATGTGACGCTTGTGTTTGACAACACCTCCCAACTTCCCTCCCCCCAAAACGAAAAATAACAATATGGCAATCTTGTATAAGAAGATTTTGGATTTAGAAAATTTAACAGTGTTGCCTTGCAGTTGTGATAACTTGTGGATATTCACAAAACAATAAAGCATTAATGAAAAACATAAGAAATAAATTCTCCCTGTGAGCTTCAAAAGTTACAATACTTTTTCAAAACGTCAATGCGGGAAGTAGGAAAGAGCATGATTTTAAATGTATTTCACGGTGAACTCAAATATACGGTACAACACGGAAATTTTGAAAGGAAAGAAAAATTCTGTAAATATTAAAAAGGTATTAAATTACTAATTATTCTTGGTCGCAATTGGCGGGAGGTATTGTATGAGGCATTTTTGTGCAAATTTTCAGGTGTTCTGCCTTTCTGTTGTTCTGTAAGGAAAAAACTTTTTGTTTGAGTGCCCTTGGTCAAAGTGCTATCGTCTGAAAAGTGTCACACAGGGTGTACCCGTCCTAGCTTCGCGTTTGTAAATAATAACTTGTGAAATTTTTGATTTCAGTAATTATATCAAAATAAATTAATATAATCATAAAAACAAACAGTTTAATACCGTCCAAAGTTTCTGATAATTCAGTGGCACTCATTTCCTTTTTGATCTGGTCCAACTTCTCCAACAATTCCAATGTTTTGCTAATGAATTCTTCAAGCATCTGTAAAACAGCAAAATATAAATTAATCTGCGAAAATCTGATGACAAGATGTGTCAACAAAAGTGAGCCAATTATAATATAATGAAAAATGTGGCGAGAGTTTTATCAGCAGAAAATGGAAAATTTCCACAAATTGCTGAGCTGTGAATCAATATAACATTATAGAGAACAACAAGCTAAGCTTTCTACAGTTTCTTGACAAAATAATTAGCATATCACACGAATTAAGTTCATCTCACTCGTGTTCAAAAAGTGTATTGATTTAGGGAAACTCACAAGCCTAAGTTCTATCCATTCATCGTGGTTGTAGACTAGAGAGCCATCAAATTCTGTGGTTAACTGACTAGGTTCAATGATTTTCGTGAGATTCTCTACACCTATCATACTTGTCTACAAAAAAAAAAGAAAAGAAATGACACCAGATGTTAGGGCGAAGTGCAATGCTTTTATGACATACTAAAAATTCATAAACCAGTAATGGAAATAATGCAACAAAACTAAAGTAGCCATCAAATTAAGAAAAAGTGAAGCAGTTGGGCAGTTAGTAGAATCAATGGAGGAGAAGAAAAGAAAAAATGAATAGATTAACCTTGCTTGGAATAAACATATGTAAAATTACCATTTCTAGACTGGTTTACATTTCTTTTTGAAGAAACTAATCAGACACATCATGAAGAAATTGAGCTTTATAAGAATTTTATAACTGGATGTATTCTTATTGTTTATGGAATCAATGGTGCCATTCTTTTGCATGGAACCACATTATAAATACATTTTTGTTGCATTTGTTCTATAGAATGGTATCAGACAAAGACTATCTTTGACATTATATGGTTACATATTTACTTCAACTGTATTTTTATATAAATGAAATTCTTTATATACATGAATACACTAATTTAACTATGTCATGTAAAGTCAGTTACTTAAGCTCTATCACATGGTTCAAGGTATTAAAGCTTTATTCAGATTAAGTGATAGTATACAAAAACTTTGTTTGCATAACTTTGAATTTTTCGAATTCAGTTTAACACAGTTTGCCTCAACAGTACATTAAACAAGGTAAAATTAAGCTGTTACACAACAATTTAATAATGATTTGTTCAAAAGCTTTTTAATACACAAAATTCGTCAAACATTCTTTGACATTCTTAAAAACGGATAAACCGTAGCAGTCATTTCAGCTAGCAATAATTTAGCTCTACAATAACCTACATCAACAAAACTACTGTATAATTCACTAGATAGACAAATATAAATGGAATTTGCTGTCACCCAAAATCAGACTAATGTATCAATATAAACATAAAACAATTCACAGCAGGTAGAGGGATAAATGGCAATATCCATTCAGACGGAACTACAGTGCTATCAGTTCAAGTGCTCTCTTCTCAAACCCAATACAGCTTAGTGTTTTACTTTCCCTACAAAAACAACTTCTCAACAGAATATGGTCTGTGCTCTGCACGGTGCACGATGTTGGTTTTACACAGATTAAAAATGTCAGTAAACACAAGCTGCTTTCAAAGCAGCTTCGCATTGCACATTAGCAGTTGTTGTAATGTGAAAACTCTAAACTGGCATCAAAAGCGAAACAAAATTTTCAATTGCCCTCTATTTCAGTTATATGACTCTGCCATTTCCCAACCCAGTTCAGTAAAAGAATATCCACCGAGTCACGGCATGGAATAATATAAATTTTTCGAAATTTGAATGCAATACTTTAAGGGCATTGTTTACTCATAAGTTTAATATCTGAGATGAATATGGCAATGAGAACATTATGATAATTCTAATAAAGAAGATTGATTAGGCAATGCCTAACTTCTAACTGTACATTTTTGAACAATAAATGAACAACTTTAGTACTTGGGGGAGGGAGGAGTACTTGGACATTGCATTCCCCTCACACGAGTTATAAATCTTTTGATTTGTAACTAATATAATTAGACTGTGCTACTGTAATATGTGAAATAATGTTTGTATTAGTAGATTGCTTTCTCCCGATTTGTCACATAGATAAATAATACAAAACAAGTCCATATGCAGAGAGACACGCTCAACCTCAATTTCTGTTTTTACAAAAGGCAAATAAAAGGTCACTGGAATATTTACAAAATGCTAACAAAAGTTGAAGTAGATGGAAAAGACACGGCACAGGCATTTTCCACAAACATCTCAATTTACTAAGACCGAAAGTGCACTTATTTTACTGAGACTGAAAGTGCATTCTTCACTTGCTATGTTTGTCTTTTAATAGCTGGATTAAAGCAGTGACAAGTACAACAGTAATGCCAGAGACTAATGGAATGACATGTTAATCCACTTCTGTAAGATTGCTTGCTGAGGAATGAACAAAAACAAAACATGTTATTAACAGTGAAAAGCACGTGTATAAGCATTGTGAGGAACAAGTATATGTACGGTGAATACATTGAAATGCTAGGCCCTACACATACCTTCCCATCAAACATAATATGCTTACTTAGCTAAAGCTATACATTCACACTGTGATGCAACCTTCCTATAAAAACTGTGCTATCTTAGCATATTCAAGCACATTTACTGACATTGTAAGAACAATTCTACAAGCAAATGCCTAGTTTCTAACTTCTACATTCAACACCAGTGGTGTAAAGTGATAATAAATATATGACAGCGTTATAAATGCCACAAATGTTTTTTGGCTCCAGATTATCTTGATAATTCGTAATACACAACATGCCATCTATCTGGAAAGTCTCGCAACTACGCTTAGCTGCTTCTTACTTTAATCAGACGAGGAAGAAATAAAATCATGAAATTCTAATATCTTCCAAAGTTTATTAACAGTAATCCGAGTACTAGGCAGTAACCCTATAACTTGCAATCGAAATCTTAATGGAAACAGTCTGGTTTTTGTAATATAGAAATACACTAGAATCACCGAATTTTGATAAAACGAAAGAAATTATAGCTCCCAGCAAATTAAAAAACGTGAATCTGGAAAACATATATATAAGATTACACAGCAAAAATATGTCAATATATGTGCTGGTAAATTCCATACACTGCCTGCTGGTTATTATTTTAATATGACACACAGCTTACTAAGATAAATAACATAATCATGTTCCTAAGTACTAGCACAGCACTTGATACTTGACATAATTATATTGACTTGTGTGTCAGCTTTAAGCTGATGTACGAGCATTGATTGCAACTCTATACTAATTCCTGACAATATCCAGCTAAACTTACCTCAAACTTATACTTGGAGCTCCCAATACTGGTTTTCTGCTTCTGCCAGAAATTTTCTGGTTTGATGATGTACGCGATGTGTATATTGCCGGGAAAGCAGTCCTGAAAAACCAACAAAAATATGTCCCTGGAAAATGATTTTATAAGTGGATAATGCAATTATAGATGTAATAAATGCTCAACTACTTGCAAATATGCAACATGTGCTGGCAACATTGACGATTTTGCAGTTTGTAAAGCAAGTGAAATATTCTGTTATTGCTACTATAGAAGAAAAATAGAAGTTTTAAAAATGCATTGAATTTCTGAATCGTCCACGTGTCTAATAAACCAGTTTTATGAAATTGTAATAGTTATGGCACCTCGCGGCTCATTGTTGCCAATCTTTCAAGGTACTATGGCAGCATTTACAGTCAGTTTAATGTGCCATTCATGGTGTGGCAGAAAGCAGTTAAGCTAAGCAATCTTGCCACGGGAAGCCCAATGTATGTTTTGCTTATATCTGGCAGCATTTGAGAAAATATTACTCGGAGCCGGGCAGTTTTAATTGCTCTGCAGAGAGCCGTAGACAGTTTTCGACCAACTGGGATTTATAGATTCGTCACAGCTATTCAAGCATTGCCAACGAATGTCAGACCAGATAACCGGAAAGCAGGAAAAGACTGAGAAGTCGCGTTCAGCTTCTCATACTGAGACAAAGCTGTACGCAAGCCGTTTGAGAACAAATGACAGTTAATTGTACATATCACGAGAGAAGTTTCTGCCACAAACATCAAAATCATGAAGATAAATGAGAAATGTTTGTATAGCTTTATTATTGCAAGAAGATAACTGCATGAAGTACACACTCAATGCAGTTAAACAGAAAGAATTAATAAGATGTCACTACTACCAGAATTAATCCGAGAATTCTAGGACAGTGAAATGAAAAATAGTGGTTTAGAAATGTGCTACTAGACAAAACACACATCTTTCTGGTAAACAAAAAACAATTGTTAATCAAATAATGTATCGCCAGAAAATAACTTTAATATTTTACAGGAAACTGCCTATTTGATTATACAGTTTATTACACAAACAATGATGTTCATTGCAAAATCAATGTAATTATTATTACCTGAAGAACTTTCAACAATGGTTTAACATTATCCCATTTGGAACCCCGCATGTCGATAATTACGATGAATCCCAATTCTTTTGCATCATCGCTGAAAAGTGTAAATATATTCTGTTAAAATATAACCCTTGCAGGCCACAGTGCATTTTATGTGTGTGTATTCATCAGGATTCATATAAAATCATTATTTTAACAGATTCATATAAAATCATCAATTTAACATTTGAATCAAGTATAAAAAAATGAGCTAACGTAATGCAACAAAATGGCAGTTAAATTTGAAAAATTAGGGTCTATGGAATTAGCAAGGCCAAAATTTAATAACAGATAAAATGCAAATAAAAAGGTATTGAAATTAAATTTTATGTACATATTTTTAATAAACAAACTATAATTCGAGAAAGCATCTTTTCTTACTTTGGAATACTGGCAAGGTAAGTCAGCAACCTACGCAAATCCTCAGGTTTGAATCGCTCTGATTGGCTTCGGCTGGGAAAGGTGAGAATGGGAGCACCGCGTTTGTCTCTGCCACCTAAAAAAAGAATAAAAAACTTAATAATTGTAGCAAATTCTACATCAAAGATGAAACTATTTCAAATAATATTCACTTATCAATTATTATCAATAATCACTTATTGGGAATTTATCACTAATTTTATGTGAAAATAATCCAATGTACTTTTCAGCATGATTAAAACAGAGAGAACTGAGTGTTAAACAAAGCAATAATTTATTACACATACGTGTAATGCTTGTAAATTTAATCAGTCAACAAGAAAAGTATATTTAAAAAAGCATGAAGTAAATGGTTCTGTTTGACACTACAGATAAATGTGTTTAATTCTTGTATGAGGACTCTGCTCAACTCTCGTAATAGAAGAAACTGCTAGGTGTCAAGTGAAAATGGATTACATGGTTTATACATGTGCAAGAGGCCATTGAAAGCTGATATAAGTTAGCCTCCAAATCTAAGTGAGCAGAATGAATGTGTACAAGTTCGCTGTTTTCATTGCATCACTACAAAATGCTATCTTAACACGTCATTCTAAAGTCAATATAATTTTCATTGGTGATTGAAACTGCATCCTGAAAATGCGCATGAAAGCAGTAGAAAAGCTCTGTTGAGATCATTTGCACATATATGAACTACAGTTGCTTAAAGAAAACAAAATCAATTTAGGCTAACTAGTGTTGCGCAGGTTTTTCTGAAGATGGACAACTTTTACTGAATACCACCCAAACCCTTATTACAAGGTACTTTTATGACTGCAAGGAATAGCTCAATCTATATATGGTTAATTTGTGAGAATAACTAGGTAGTTGGATCATATCAGATTTTATAAATGAAACCAACAAGTTGTCTGTGTGCACAATGTCAGTGATTTTGTGAAGGTGGGGTGAAGGTGGCAGCAGTTTTGACCAACACTGACCACAGCATAACAAAAAAATATAAAAAATCAGTCTGGGTAATCAGTGTATATAAAAATAAGTGAACATGTTTGAGCGTCAAGCTAAGCAATGCTAAATCTAACTAGTAAATACATCGATGAATGTTAGGAAAACTACTGCAATAATGGTTCATCTAAACATCGGCGCTCATTGATAAATGATGCTTATACACCTATATAGAGGCTAACATACATTTGTCAGCTCAAAGTCTCATCTCAGAAAATTATCTTTCATAATGAGCTAGATATAGGTCCTGCCACCTAGGCCCTTCCACTAATTACCTAGGTTAATTAAGCTCTGCAGTGACTGCTGCATGCATGTATGTGTAAGGAAAAATGCATAAAAATATCATTTAAACCTTTCGCAGGACTTGCCTTTTATGAACTAAGGCCCATAGCTGTCAAGTACGACAGGCTTTCCATTATGGTTTTTGTAACAAAATACAATGTTTTCTAAAGCTATCTACCCTTCCATCACTTACCAGACAAATAAGCAATTTTCTCTTTCAAGATATTTACAATATCTGCGGCCTTCAATCCAGTGTTGCATTTTCCTGCTGAAATTGCACAAAACAACAATTAGATTACTTAACCAGCATCAATTTCAATTTGAAATTCAATGATTTACATGCACAGCGACCAACACAGGCTCCCTGCTGCTGCTGCAAGACACTATAAACTCTTACCATAAAGGACACGATCATTTCTCGTGGAATTACCGTTTGCATTCAAGCGTGCATATTTCATATTAGAAAATATGGGTACTGTCGTTTATCATACTGTAGATGGCAAGCTAAATCTAAACAGATTGCTTTACCAATAAATAACAGAAATATAAGCTTGTACCGTAAAGAAGTTTATTATAAATGAAATAAAAATGACTAGGCAGCGGGAACAGAAAGAAACCAGTTTCGTTATGCTTCATTTTGCTACAAATTATAGATTTGCCATAAAAATACATCTAGCTAATTTAATTCAATCCAATTAGTTTATCTGCAAAGCTTATCTACACAAAGCACAGTAAATACAAATATTGCCCATTGCACGAATTCAAATACATTTTAGTGCATTACAAGAATTTGAAAAGCTGAAGTTAAGCTTGACGGGAAACTTTAAGTAATTGGAATAAAGCCAAATGGAAAACTGTTACTACAGAACTGGATCAAGTTAAGGAGTTAAGGGAAATAGGGGAGAATAAGAATAGCGAACAAATCAGGCTGAGCGTAAAATGATACACAGTACTACAAAGACACCGGATATGTACTGATACACGAATAACAATATAATATACGATAAGTACAAACTGATCTGATATATGCATATAGTACCATTTATAAGATACGAGCACGCCAGTATTGTCTAATGTCTGATTGTCACAGATCTGCAAATCAGAGTACTGCAGCTTCATCAGCTTCCAGGAGAATCTTCATCCATCATCCATGTCAGCATGAGAGTATATCAGCATTACAGTTTAACTAGTCATTTTCTACTTAAAGGTCATTCTTCGTAGATAGAATACACATAATTACAACTCTCAGTGCTTACCAGTCATTTGTAACCACAAGCTGTCCGTTACTCCCAATCACAATGAAACTGATACATATTGACATATAACACAAAATATCGCAAATGAATTAGCTAAAGATAAAAATTTCGGGCTGTCACTCTGTACACCATTGTTATATTTTGGTACTAGAAGTAATAGCAGCAGAAGTAGCAGCAGTGACAGTAGCGGCGGCCCGAGCAGCAGCAACAGTAGTAATGGGCTAGTAGCACCAAAGGTTATGGATCACTACGCGTCGAGCAGTAATTTTATTGACTATCATAAAAACGAAAATACGCAACAATATAGACACAGAATTCCAGGTGGTAAATAAAGGGTCCAGTAACTCTAATTTTTGCTCAGTTCAGGACTGTTAGTTTTTGAATTTCTCGGGTTGTCATTCTTAAAATCGATAGAAAACACCTCCCCTTTTAAACAGCATGTTTATGATTCCCTTCAAGGTATCCGCGTGGAAATTTATTAAATTCACCCTGTGCGCGCATATTTTATCAAACCAACGCATCTCCATTAAAATTCTGAACGCAAATGTTACAGTTGCTCGGAGAGAAGTCGCATAAACGGAAAATGGTGATTTCGCGAAATACGTCCATAGAAACTCGCACGAAATCACCACATAACGTGTTGAATTTCAGCAAATCACTCGGCTTCAACGCTACAAGCAGCATGTACAGTGGGATGCTATTCTGTAGTACTACATACTAGAGAGTCTGGAGCACACAGCCTGGACGGCATTGTTGCTTTTGGAAATCAGAGAGCACTTTTTCTTCAAAATAATTTATCAAGTAAATGAATATTCACACAGTGACACTAAATCATCGCGAAAATCAATTTCTATATGTGCTGTATTATCAATTGAACTTTAATTATGTAGGTTAACAGGTGATATTGCCATTGATATATCAGTATCAGTAATTATAATAGCCAAGAAAACTGACTGGAGATAAACAAAATAATTTTTTGTTTAGTAGGTGGAATAACAATAATTTAAAAATTGGCAAACGCTTTTAGTAAATGGCAAAAAATTAATTTTGTTTTTTTCTCTGGAAATATATAATCACAAATGAGTGATGACAAAAGAATCAAATCTTTTCTTTTATTATTAAAAAAATACTAAACTTTCTAAGCCTTTCATTTATGCACCGGCGATTTGCATGGCCAGTCTATTCCACCACTCCTAGCACAGCTTTTCAAATGAGAATGATACTGATCTAGAAATAATTGACGAATCCTCCTCTTTCACACCACAATGCACACAATATACACTACCAGCTGCCATCCCCCTCCTCTTGCCACTCCCACGCCCCTATCCTCATATAAAATTCGATTGAGTAGAAATCTGGGCGACTATGTCAGCTGTAGGCCAAATCGTCTGCCAAATGTTTACAGGAACACGATAGTCGCAGCATCCTTTGTACACACAGGCTGGATACTTGAGTATCCAATAGCCACGTTTATGGATTCCAACAGGAAGGCCACAAAGGAAAGAGTTACAACAACACGTGTAGCTATTTGAGAATTTTGGGGAAAATGGGGATAAGAGCAAAATAGTTATCAATGAGAATTTTGGGGAAAGTGGGGATAAGAGCAAAATAGTTATCAAAACCACAAATGTTTTCCAATGTTTGCCATTTGCACTGTCCACGACCAATCAGGCTTTAGATACACACAAAATTGTTGGGCTTCATTGCTGAACGAAATTGAAACGATCAATATGGTTACTTCAATATTAGAATTAGTTAAATGGGTTTCACTATTGCTGAGAATAAAACCAAATTGGGTCAAATGTTTTGTAAATCTCTCAAAATGAAAAAATATCAACTTTACAGGCTTCATCAAAACATCAGAAGGATTTCAAGTACAGTGTATATGCTACATTTAATCAGAAAAGATCGGTGATTGAATTCAAAGAAAGAATCTAACTGGAAAATACGGGACTCTGATTAAATTGCATGTATTTAATTTCATTTCGTATAATTTCTTTGGATCTACATAGTTACATATAATTAATTTGCAAAGTGCATAAGAATTGGTGTATTTATACAAAAATGACATGGTAAATGCTTTGTGTTATCATTCTTTCTATTTTATGTTGTCATTTGCCAATAGGTGAAATAAGCTCTGGGTTGACATTTGTATGCAAAAATAGCTTTTTTATTTCAATAAAAATGAGCGTAATAAAGATGAATGGCTTATAGTGGCTAGATCCAGGCGGTGATTTTATGGCCGCAAAGCCGCCAGAGTTTGTTGTCCCAACCATGAAAATGACAATTTCCATAGAGAAAACATTGATGTTAAGGATAAATAAATACCTAGGAAAATGTTTTGTCATACGGCTTATTTATGAGGTCAACTGGCAAAATCCAATGCCTTGGGGTACAAACCGACAACTAAAACCACTCCATTCACCAGCTATAAGGGAAAAGAACACGCAAGTCATATTAACTGAATTAATTCAAGTGAGCTCTAGATCTGAATACCATACAGAGTAAACAAAAAGCTTATGGACCCATCTGAAGTTTTACATGCTTCAGAGCAGTGTAGTTATTTTGTTGCAGGCAGACGCATTTGAAATGAGGCTGGGGACACGCGCATAAACAAAACAATAATGGCTGGGTGGCATAGAGGAGAACAGCTGTGAGTTATTCTATTACTACCAGCAGGCTACTGTAATGACTCAATGTATACGAAGCACTGCAAGGCTGCATTGAAAATGTTAAGCACTGAAACGAGCGAATATAAAATGAGCCATATGGATAACAAATCTGGCTCATCCCAGACACAGCTTTCATGAACAACAATGATAATTGATCCTAAACTCGCAAGCAAGTCTAATGACAGTAAACTAAGTGTCTTAAACCCGGGTGTAATAAATATCTGCAAATAATTTACTACATATGGTGACTAAAAAATACTTGATGACGGTAAAAACTCACAATTAATTGCATTTGTAACCAAACTACTGAAAAAAGAGGAAGTGGGACACAGTCTGGATCTGAAACAGGACCTTGCGTTTACAAAACAGACGCGATGACTACTAGATTACCGTGTTCCTCAGCGATCATGAGAGCCCAAAATTCATTCCTTAAGGGGGATGTCCAGCCAGTTCCGTAATTATTCAATTCCAGTTTACTAATTTCGAAATTTTGAATCATGAAGCAGTTGTATAATTACACGCATGTAAACTTTTTGCTTGTCGGTTTGATTCACTGTCAGCGAAACAGGCAAGTTTATATTGCTCGAAATTAACCAAACACAACGATTTGAACAGCTAAAGTTTATGATTAAAATTCATTAGGGCTAAACATTATCGACCGCCACCAGTGTTCTAATGAAGCAGTTAATTACTTTATGCCAATAACTTAGGAATAAAAGGCGTTTTAATTGAATTTATTCAACGTTTTGACGATCCATTGTCATCATGGAATAAATCAGTAAAATAACGCACACTGATGCGTTGTAGAACATGAGTTCAAGGTTCATGAACTATGCACAAAAACTTGAAAAAAATGGACTATCACTCCATTAATGTCAATCACTGTAAGCATTGTTCTAACTCTGTGTTTAAATATTCTAGGCTCCAGTGATGGTTCTTGTGGACCAAAATCGTCGGCAGCAAGAAGCATTTTCAATAAAATATGGACATGGTTCCTATTAGCTTAATCATTGTTGTCATTCTTGCCATTGCCATCAAATTATGGCATTGCGTAAACTACAAACAAATTATTTTTCCATAGCATGTTATACAGTTTAGGTTTTACAAGAGAATTAGGTTTTAATGTGAAAGGCAGATATATATATATATATATATATATATTTACTCACATCACGAGTGCAACTTCAACATTACTCATGAACGTTCTTCTCAACACACCCTTTCGTTACAAAATCAGATAATGCGGTACTGAGAATAAATCGAACTGTTCCTTACAACGTTATTATTGTCTGCCAGATGGTCGGTGCCACAGTAATGACTGTAATTGATAACAATTAGTAGCGGCCTCTCCAGTTATTCGCTGTGAGTCAGATATGCAATTAATGGTTTCATTATAGATTACTCGCTATAAGCGAATAATAAGGTGACTTAGATACTGTATCAGCAAGCTGTACTCTTAATTTCGAAATCTGTCTCTCTGCCTGTCTGTTTGCCCGTCTGCCTCTCGGTGCGTATACACAAATGCCTAATTTACAACTGATTTTTTCAATGTAGTAAGTTACGTTCAATCAATTTGCAACACCTCTTAATGTCTAATATATTGTAACATTTTCCAGATTCCTCCTTTTCACTACCTTCGCTGTTCTTGACAAAGTTGACACGTTTTTGATTTTTGACACTGGCACTACGAAATCAATAAATTAGAAATTCCAAAATTTGAAGTCCAAAATTCGAAACAACGTACCAACATTGCTAACTGAATAGTTTTACACAGATAAAATATTTCTGCCACCTGTCAAAAAGTGATGCAAATTCCATGGTAGTTTCGCAAAAAATCTATTTCTTGCCAGACTATAACAAAGAAATACTAGTACGTGGGAGAAAAGGTCTCACTTTATGATGAGAATATTCTTGTTTGACTCAATTCTATGCTACTGAAACACTTAGTCAAGTAATACAAAACCGCCACTGTCACTAAATGACAGACTGGCAATCCACCCTATACTCTCTGTATACACAAAAATAGTGTTTTTTAAAATATACTGAGATTGAAGACTGATTTGAGTGGGAGCTTAAATCGATGTGGTAAATAAATGTAGCGATAAAAATTTTATGTAATGTAGCTCAGTCTGCCTTGTTAAATAGTCAATAACCAACAAGAACTTATCACAGAGATCCTAACTGCCCAAAACCTAACACACCACCCCCAAAAACGGCTATATATAAACACTATAACAATATTTACAGCTTTACACTTAAATTACTAACAGGATAATTATTACTAATTAGGTAAAACGATCTCGTTTGATACGAAAAATCAATATTGAAAGAAGCACTAAGTAAACAAATAACAATACCATGTCATAAATTTCTAAACTAAACCAGTGAAAATAGAACTTGACGCGTGCAGTCACACAAAGCATTAAATATGTTTGTTCAGACGTTGTAAACTGAATTCATTTGAACAATCACCTATATTACTAATTTACTGAACTAACTTGACCGATTAGAAAGTGTATGATTAAGCTGGAATTACAGACAGTTCCTGGTTTTAACAAAAAACCATGCGGAACTCAGCTTCGTAAAAGAAGAGCAAGTGGTGAAATCTCAAGAAAGTCTCAATTTCAATAGCCATTTGAAAGTTCAAGCATTAGCAATGCGTTAACGACCAAATAATGTGCAATGATCAAATGAACAAGAATGATCACATTTTTTCTGCGAGCAACATTTCACAAAAATAAGAAGATTTCTCTTACAGGAGTTAGAGAATCCACAAGTGTTAAATTTTTTAAGTGACCGAAACGAAAAAGATAATGGACTTACCAAAACGGCCAGTTTAAATTTTTTTGCTCGCTCCCGACTTTTTATAGTTCCTTTCTGTTTGTATTAATTTAGCATTATAAAAGCTTTAATGATTATAGGTTCATTCCGTCTTTGACAATAATCATAATATTGATTTGAAATTAAGATTATAATAACCCTGGTACTTTGCTAGATTTTCGTTGGCTGTTAATTTTTTACACAAAGCATTTCACAAGTACGGTGTTGATTCCAGTCCTACAACTTTGATAGTTTGGTTTGTATTTCTTGAAACTAACAGTGATTTAAAAAACCGTGAAACAGTCTTAGTGTAAAAATATTAACAAAACTATTAAGTACCACAATTACTATTAAAAAGGTTAACTAACATTAATTTATAGGCAAGCAAAATTAAATCTAATTTGTGTTTAATGACATAAACTGCTGACTGGCAGTAAAGTAATGCTGTCTATCGAAATAAATCGACTGTAAATTACTTAAAAACTACTATCAGAAGTGCTACGTTTTCACATGAAAAATAACATGCTGTCATGGTAATACAATTAGCCAAATTTAAAAAAGAAGCGCGTTTGGGTTTTCAAATTTAAGAAGACGCAGATAAACGATAACTTTCGTTAGCAACGTAGCACTAACACTTAACAAGCGTTCAGAATACTGTTAACAAACCGACAAAGCCTAAACCTCATAATTTAACAGAAGAGGTGAAAAGAGTAAAAAGTATAAATTTACGCTGCAGATGAGTGAGCAGGTGCTTAAATAAATTTCTGGCCTCCACAATAATTATTGTCATAAGAGCTCAATATACTGCAACAGTGGTCGATAGAAATAATACAAAATCTATTCAACACTCTAGTAACTGTAGTTGCCAGGCACGATACAAGCCATTGTGGAAATAATGAAAATATATATATGAAGCCACAATTAGCGTTGTTTGCGTTCTCACGGCTGTTAATAAAGGTCGTCATGTAGGCTTGATGGTGTAAAAACCTCCACCTTCGCCACGAAACTTGGTTCATGTCACTATAGAGACAAACTGCAAAAACAGATCATTAGTTTATTGTAGATGCTCTACACAGAAGAAAGATAATAGCAAGAAATCTTTAATATTATGGTACTTTCACGAAAATGGGACTTTTGGACAGGTTTTAAAAACTGTAGATTCACTTACGATGCTAACTATTATTCTGGCGCAGACGTCAAGAAATTAATATTCCACGTTACACTTTATCACTGCGCTAATAAAACGCTTCCGACTTAGCTGATAATTTCTTTATGCAGACTGCGTATCTTTAAATCTTTTGACTTTTTAGAAATACTTAAAGTCTAACCAACCCACCAGATGTAAACAGCAATTTAGTAGGTTCGCCTGCATCAAATCCCAAGATGAAAAAACAGGAAAGGCAGCTCAACAGAACCTATTAGAATTGAATTAATACCTGCATACAACTGTTTGGAAATGGTGTTAGACTTACAGTCCAAAAATCCCCAGTTCAAATTCAAGCTCAGTCTGACTTTTCCAGTAATCGTTCCTTTAAGTTAGAATAAGCATAGGTGAATTTCATCATTAATAAATAATCTTCAAATTAAGATTATAGATAAGTAATTAGGCTCCACAATTTTTTTGAAAAAGAAATAAAAGACTGAATTACCAATGAGAATATTTAATTATAAGAGCAGTGCGGCGATGTGTTACGAAAGCGCCGGCAGTTCAAAGGGAGATTTGCACTTGTTCTGATGACGTCTGCCAGACAAACAAGTCAGAAATCTATGATGCTCGACTTATTTCTTCCTGGTCAGCGAGCCGTGCCTGTTCAGTTAAGTGGGTTCATTCAACAGTCAGCAGCACAAGCTCAAAGTAATCTATCCGCGTTTGTCAACTGGGAAATTCGACGCTTGTAAGTCGTTGATAGGGAATATCTAACCGCTTATAACGGCATTTATAAATTCCATTTCAATTACACTATCAGTGACTGATACACGAAGCCAATTTTAGGCTAGATTATTACATGCTAATTCCAGCAGCAAGGGCTGAATAATCATCTGAAGCATCACCAGTTAACTTGAACAACACTTAAAAACCCAAAGGTGATTTAAATACCGAGCAATTAAAAAACTAACTATGCTTTTTGACTGCCACATGCATAATGATGTAATTCAGTAGTTAACTTTGAATCAGTGACCATAAAAGCAGAGTTTTGTCGAGTAGACTAAGGCCGTTTCAATTAGCTAATTATGCAGCAGCCAAGCCAAAGACAGATTACGTTAGTGATGAGAACTCTGTGAAAATAAGGCACTGATAATGAAATGCATAGCTCTACGCTTATTCTGTTATTCGGGTACAAGCATAATACACAAGACAAAACTAAAATGGCAAACTTGTGGAACTTTAATAACAGGTCCCATACAGCACAGTGTCTAACACGGGAAACAATAGTAATGTAGTAATAGCAATTGCCTGCACGCACACCGACACCAAAAATATTTGGGAACAACCACGGGGACAACAAAAATCCAGAAAAAAACTAACCATATTTAATTTTCTACATGTAGTGTGATTTGAAACTGCTACTCGCAGTTAATTGTACATTAATACATGCTTACCCACATTAATAACGAATATAACTGGGCAAGATTATTAAAGCTAATTAAAATTAAAAAATACACAATTCTACTGTCCTACATGACAAAAAAAAACTCGAATTGTATGCAGGCCTGAGGCCGATTACGTTTACAATTGATTACAAAAAAATAATCAATTACAAATTTTGCTGCTATTGTAATCACAAACGTAATCGTTTTTATAAAAAAACGAAGGAATGGTAATTGTAATATATAGTCTAGTAATCGATGTAATCGTTATCTGAAATCGATTTATAAAGAATAACCCTGTCCTTTATTAAATTTATTCTAATGAAATGGTTTTCAACTGCTTTAGTTTTATTCTTCACAGAAATCGTGAAAATTAGGTCATATATCACACAATTCACTTAAGTGCCTATACCAGATAAACGAATGACAGTATCAAGAATTGTCAAGGCACAGACCTTTCCTTGGGTTTAAATGTCATTGTAATCGTAATGTTGCCTATACGTGTAAACGTAATTGTAATTTGTAATCGTTACTTTCTTATCGTAATTGTAATTGCAGCGTTGCAATCGAGGCCTAATTGTAATCGTGACATTCTGACTGTAATTTGATGTCTAGATGTTTGTTTATTATTATCTACCTTTTCCCAGTTATTAACCTATTTATTTGTAAATCTATACAGAACGCCAAACCTTCACGGCTGTTTTAATTCTCAGGGATACAGTTTCGTTACTTGGAAGCAGGATTATGAACACATTTACTGTGACACAGGCTAGCATATGCAAATAAACAGCCAATGTGGATATTAAGTGTGAATAATTAATGAATTGATACACACGTGTTTCCATGACTGCCCGGCTTCATGGTCGTTATTTGGTGAATCACAGCGATTAAAGAGGGAATTAACCACAGCCATTCACAGAAATGGTTTATTTGATTATACATTTTCAACAGCACTATTATTAGACGGCTGTAGAAAACAATACTTCGTGCTATGTACATGTACTGGTTAGAGTAACATATATAACTTGGCATATCTACCCTGTGGTAATTGATAAAGTGTTAAATATGTAACTGATCTAGTTGATTCAATAGAAAGTTAGCAGCTTTACCAAAAAAAAACCACGGGAAGTAGTTTTGTAAATCGTTCTTTCTTCTTTTTTTCCTCTCCTAGTGGTAGTAAAGATTCCAATTTGTTCCACTAGTAACTAGTAAGTCCTTATAGGATAGTAATACAAATCTCCCTGCAAAGCATTTGTGGTTGTATTAGGCGTGGAAGTATTTCAAACGACTAATGCTCGGTGACTTCAAACGTTTCAGACTGGCTGTACAATAAGTCATTTGTAGATTGCTTGTGCTGTGTTAGTCAAAGTTCTACAATTTGCCTGTTTCGGTTTGTATTTAATGCCTTAATTAGATTCAATTTTACAAAAAAGCTAAGTTGACTACTACTCACTAATAATTTAGTTAACACCTTCTTTTTCCAGATTAATAGTTTAAAAAACCAGAGTACAGGTACGACAGAGAAAATGTTAATTGCCCACAAACCGTACCATTCTGTAACATAATCTATTCTTTTTATTTATTTATTTAGTCATACATTAGAAGGACATATAGCACAGAACACTAGAATATTAAATAAATAAGGAAGAACCTCAATTTCATGTACTCTCAAAGCACAACAAACTTTCAAGCAAACGGTTGCCTAATAACAAGTTCAAGCCTCTCCTTTGAACTATGGGCTAGTGTCGCAACTGTTACCCCTATTGTTATGTAGAAAACTGCCACCATATAGCAAAAACATGCTGTTAGGAACCTACATATTGCAAACTTATATGAGGGACTCACCATTCACATTTAGCCTGTATCTAAGAAATAATACATGCTTAACAGGTCATGTGTCTAACAACCCCATTCACCCGCAATTTAAATCTCAATTAATATTCCAGTCCTTTGATATCTGCTACTATTATAACAAGATTAGGAAATTAATGATTCTACTTATAAAAACTAGAACTATAAAGTCACCTTCATTAATAATACAAGACTTTAGATAACTACTTTACCAATGCAATGAATGCACTTGGACAGATTAGTGGACAAGTTAATCATTAATTAATAACTACGTGAAAATGGCGGCAAAGTCTGCAATAACACGCTGCTTCATACTCAATCACAGAACTCCCACCATGCACATCTTAACGAACAGACAAAGTCACATTGAAACATTCAAACACAATTGCAGAGCTGTTCATTAAAATGCATTTCGCCTAATAGGCTAAGATTCATACACAATTTTTCACCCGCAGTTTTGACGAACGTTGAAAAATTGCCCAAGGCGTCACGAATCCTCCGCCACTAGCGTCTTGATTGATCAATTCATTGAAAAAGAAATCTTTTTATGATCAATACAGATACGAAACAAAACAACATTAACAAATCGACTACGTGAGCTTTGTATTTCCGTGAACGGTTGCTTTGTGACTGCAGTGAAGATGACAGAGAACTGGAAGAACATGCTTTAAAATGGACTGTGATGGACACGTTTTAAAATGGCTGCATTTAAAAGTTATATACGCCGAAATTAATATTACCAGAAGTTAATTTGAACATTTAAAACTCCTGTTCAAGGGTCTCCAAAACAAATTTACAAGCTCGCGTGCATTCGTTAATTTATGCAACGAAACAGGATAATACAATGCTAATATATGAATTCTCATACGTATTTTACATTATACGTTATATGTTATTATACGTTATTATATACACATATTATGACGTTATTATACGTCATATACGTTATACGACTGTTTGTTAGCGTCATAATAGGGACATGACAGGCATCAATTATATTAGCTACTTATATAATTTATCTAATTTTTAACTCACTAGAGTAAATGTAATTTGAAAAGACAAGTAAGATTTTTACAAATACATATATACAAACAAAACAGAAGAAAAATTCCATAATTTTTTTGCTACAAACTTACAATATCAAGAATTTTAGACTACTGTATCCATGAATAAAAAGTTATATCTTTGAGAACGAATATAAACGTCAGTACAAGTTAAACAAAAATTTCAATACATATAGAAAATGAAGTGAGCTTGTAATTCAGTGAGAAATAGGGCATAGTTTTCTTATTAGCCACAAGCAGCAAAACAAATTCACATACTGATCTCGTATTTAATGGGTGTGGGTTAAATTATTTTGTAAAAGAATTACAAAATGCATTAACTTTGGTTCTCTTTACAATACATGAAAGTAGCAAAAGTTTTTATTTTTTCATCGATATCATCTAAATACAATGAATAATTATGTTAAAAGAACCACTTCAAACTCTGTGTGCCTGCACAAACAGCTGCACAGATGTTTTTTCACTGAGGAATACTAGGTCACGTCGTTATAGTGATTCACGTTAGCTCAAATACGGGGCTCACTTTCTGTAGTGTACTGTAGCATCCCAGAGCCGAGTGGCTGCGGAAACAGCTTCAACATCTCACTAGCAATGACTAACGGCTTCCCAAACACGCGGATCCGCTAGATCCAGTTTTTACCGGTGGGTTAGCTGTGGGTGTCTGGGGCTGAATCAGTCTAATGGCATCTACCTTGTTGTTTTAATGGGTTATGCTGAGCTATTAGAGATTAGTATTTGCACTATCGTAATCGGTTGTTATCTGTCTGTCCTAACAATCAAGGACCAAATCTGTATATTAATCCTCCACAGTAAAGCCTATAAAGTTGCTGTCTAAAGAAAGCAGGAATTTAATTATTTAGCAGGTAGAACAAAGCCAGATGATCAGAGGAGGTTTCATGTTCTCTTCGGGCAAGGGAAGAGTTAATGCATCGAGACACTTCTAATTACTGTGATAACAACGAAACGTATAACTGCAAGCCTTAAAGGTCAAGACGCGCTTTCTACACCTGATAAGTGTTACATAAATCACCCCACACAACGCCAATGGCCACTCATAGGAACTGGTAAGGGACAATATTAAAATGGTGAAGATCTACGAATACATGCCCAGAAAACAGAATCCATATACGACTATCAACTCATTTGTTAGTGACACATATGCATATCTGTTGATGTTCTTCTTGAATCAAGCGAGGTTGTAGTTTTCAGAGAAACAATTTCTGAACGAACAATTCCTCAGAAAAGCAGCCAGATGAAAACATAGATTTATAAGCAACAGTTCTACATCTAGGAATGCCTATCATAAGACAATGAGAAACAGCAGAAAACCAGCACCAGAAATAAACTGCAGGCGTTTAGGAATTTGGAACCAATGACGACAGGTTCTGAGAAATACTCAAAAGAGGATTTTTGCTGATAGAAACTGAACTTTAACGTCAGGGCAAGTGAGCGCAGGGTTGATCCCAATCTATTTTACCATGTGATCTCCACCAAATATATATGCTTATTGTTTACTCTGCAGTACCAGTCATTTTTTCCTGCTATAGAACCATCATCACCATGGACACAAAATTTTTTACTGTGCAAGCAGTACTCCGACTCCACCTGCTGTACAAGTTTGACAGAAATCCAAGAAAATGCGTGAAAAGTCTGACAGACAGACAGATGATTCAGAGAGTAAGGGTCAACTAAAACGTTGAGCTGTCGAACCAATGAAACTTAATATTCTATCACTTTCACAGTTTCACAAAGAATCATCCAGGATGCCTCAATGTCTAAATGCACTTAGCCAGAAAATCGGGTCATCATCAAAAGTCCAAGCAGTTAGAAAGACTCATAATAAGTAATAACTTACAACAACTGATTTGTATGTTGAAGTAGGGTGCAAATTTAGCAATCTCTCTTCTACTGGAAACGGGATAGGCAGCTAAAAAAATCTGACTGTCCCCAATTTTTTCAATGCCTAGAGAAATCTATACAACATTAATTTTGTACAGCAATTTGACAACATTACACTTTCCTTATACAGTATATCTACTTTTGCTTTTTCTTCCCAGTCTGTACTGATCAGTCAATTCCTCATTCGAGCATGTGTACACATGCTGCATGGCTCGTCAGTCATTTTTGTATCAATAGCCTCATAAGAAGAGAATACAACAAAGCTTTTAATCACAACTGACCAACCTAATCACAAATATCTAGTAAAGTACAAATTTGATGAGTTGTATACAAAAAGGTGATTTTTTAAAGGACAAGAAAAGGGGTACCTGAAGTAGATTTCAGAAAAATCACCTAGAAAAATTATATCACTTTACAGCAATTTTATGCACATATCGTATTCGTGTTAAAAGGAATTTTTGTTTGTTTTCATTTTAAATCTCCCGCAATACTGTTCCAAGGGCGCGATTACATGACGTCACCTACACAAACGTAAATGAGAGGAAGACAAGGCAATGTTAAATTACGTTCCAAAATTTTTTCATACAAACCTATATCACTTAGCATTTCGCTTACCCGCTGGAAAGACTTATGTAACTAGAAATAATAATTTAAAATGTTCGTACCAATTGGTAAAATGTCAATGGCTCACCCTCCAGGGTCTGCCATTAACTAACCCAAAACGTATTTTTAATCTTATTGACAAGACAAAGTAATTTAAAATTTTACTTTAAATTTTACGTGTGCTACGAATGTTCTGATTATTTTTACAAACTTCACTCTATCTTATCTAAACTTGTTTCAAACGACCTATCATCAAAATGGCTGCACCTAACGGTCATAGTGGGAATTTAAATTTACAAGTTTTATACAGCGTTATTGCCGTAAAAAGGCAGTATACATTTTCAGCACTCTCGCTAACCATTTGACGCAAGTATTTTCCCATGTCTGCAGAAATCAGAAGTACATAAAACACCAATGCAACCAAACGAAATACCTTACTTGCCTCACACTCTTGAAATTAAGAAAAAAATAATTCCATCTAAATTTTGATGAGCAGTAATTCCAACATTGGCCCAGTGGTAATTCCTGAAGCTTAACTTGACACCAGCAGTCTAGTAAACAAAAGTATATGACGTATATTACGAAGGCCATCTCAAATTCATGAAGTGTAACATATGTGTGTCATAGTATCACTGTCATTCATTATTCACTGACTGGCCAGAACAAAACATGATCAGAAACAACTACCTTAAATTAAGCTTACTCTATTTACAACTTACTGTATTTATAAAAATTAGCAATTTCCGAATCCACATTGTGCTCTTGCCCGCCCTCGGCTTGATTCATTTTTGTTTTTTCATCCATTTAGATAACTAATCCATAAGCGCTATGAGCCACAAAAAACACACAACTTCTTCAACGAAGCCATCTTTAGTTTTATTGTTTTCGTACAGTCTCGCTTGGGTACGCCACCGTACAGTAATCACAATTCACCACGCATGCGCTTACCAAACAACTTGACATTTGACGAGCTGAACAAGAGAAAATAGTTTATGTTTTATATTGTTGTCCAAACTTAAACTATTTGCGTTTTAAATAATTTGAATAAAGTAATGGCTGGGACTCTTTCTAATCCATCACAGCTTCTTCCTCTTGGTAATACTTTGAATATATTTTGCTTTTGACAGTAGTTTGCAGACTCTTTGCATTCTGTTGTATTTCGCATTGCTCATAAACCTTTTAATTGTTTATTGTACCAATACTGAAATGGATACATATTATAATATTCACTTTTTAAGAATTTTTGTTTTACAAATTTATGTAGCTCATTGTTATATGAATGAGTATATGATGATTGTTTTACAAAGTTCTATATTAGGTTAGGTTTAAAATTCTCGTTATAGTATAATAATAAACTTATTTGCAAACAGCTACAGGCTAAATTATAACATAATTACTGTCATCTAGACTTATATAGGCAAATATTTTTATTAGTCGTGCTAACTCATTGTAATGTGATACTAAATTACTATATATTCACATAAAAAACATTTCTCTTAACATCAACTTGTTTGTGGTTACGGTAAAAAGCTTATGGCTGTCTGCTAAAGCATTCCATGGGGTCTGTCCAGCCGTATTTCGCTTGTCTAGATGGTTTTTAAAGACTTGAAGACAAAGATGGTGCCTACGAAGCACCAGATCGATGGTGAAAAATCGTGTGCATATCTTGAATATCCTGTTGTAGAGATAAAATGTACATTTCAATATTTATAACTTTATTTTGAAGCAATTAAAATCACAAGTGAAAAGAGGGCAAATTTTGTATCTTTAAAGTATTTTCGTCAAGAGAAGCAAGATAGTTACTGTACTAAAGGCTTAGCCTACACGAACCTATGCTGACTTGACTTGCCTTTTGTGAATATTTTTGACTGTTTCTGGTAACTTTGTGATGACAGTTTTAATCTTATCAATTTTAAACCTCTTTCCAACAAAAGATGAAAAGATTGTACCTTAAACTTATATATATATATGACCCCTTATCCTTCCCTTGTCACTTTTTCTAGTTTTACTGATGTGTCATAGTAGCCATACATGGTTTTCTATACTTCTGTCAGTATAGTGTCATATCACGTCTGAACCTACGGTATGTTGAACTCTGCAGTGTTAGCAACCTGTCTTTGTACTCCAAACTTGTTATGTTGTATATTATCCTTGTTGCTCTACATTGCATGTTTCTAGTAGACTGATGTCCTTCCTATAAAATGGTGACCATACTAAATTACCACATTCCATTATCGGTCTAACTAATGTAATCCTCAATGGCAGAAACATGCCGGTGTCCATATACATTCATATTTCGGTTTTGCGAACAAATGCGGTCCAAATTTGCCGATTGTCTGTATTTACCAATTCTAAGCTAATACAGTTGGCGTCGCGTATTAGATTCAGTGACAGCCTGTCAACTAGCGGTCAGCTCGCAAAACAATGGACCATACCCGTAGTATGAGGGACTTTTTAATGGTCCAAATATAGTCCAATTTTTTTGACATTCGTAAAAGCGATGACTGGCAAACCGAGAATGGGTGTAGGGGTCAAGTGAACCCGTCATCATCCAAGGTTTCTGGTTATTGTAATTCCCTCGCTAGGTACTGTTTCAGCATGCTCATCGAATTTCAGCTTACTATCAACGATGAATCTCAATTCTCACTCTCCATTTCATTAGGTCAATCATCATACACACTGTAGTTATTACGTATTTTATGGTAACCTACCTGCAGCAGCTTACACTTTTCTATATTAAACCTCATTTGTCAAATTTTGCTCATTCTTGTAAGTTGTTCAAGTCAGTTTGTAGTTCTTCAGTATCTTCTTGACATCCAATTTAACTGAATACCTTTGCTTCGTCTGCAAACAGTCTAATGGTATTTTTCAATGCTTCGGGTCGGTGTCCATCGTTTGCAGATAATTTTCTCTAATGTTTTACAAGGTAGTGATATTAGACTTATTGGCCTGCAGATGTTCATATCATTTTTTACTTTCTTTCTTGTGGATAGGTGAAACTTGGCTCAATTTCCAGTTTTCCTGTTCCTGTGTCAAGTAATTTACGAAAAAGTAATGACAATTGTTTAACTAGTTCTGACCTTGCTTCTTTTGAAAACCTTGGGTACATAACAGACTTCACCTGGTGATTTGTTTACATTCAGTGACTTTATTTCCTCTAGTACTTCATTCTCCTCCAAAAATATGCTAGTATTGGTGATGATGGTCATGGATCATGCCATTGTCACCTAAGCTGAACTTGTAAAATATCTTAATAAATTTACCAACTGCATTAACAGCGTGATGCAAGCTATGACAAAAGCCTTTAGGTACAAGAAAAGTTACAGTACTCAACACAGTAACTAATTTAACTACATAGACTCGTAACATATCCAACGCCTGATCGCAACTTCATTTGGTAATTTGATTGAACTGAAGTAGACATCACTAGTATCCTAAATGATAAACATACAAAATATCACTGAGCATCTGTGTTTTTGCCTACTATCATATATTATAAGTTTCATAACGTTAGAGCTAATGCTAACAGTTATAAATGAAAGAGTGGCTATGGTGAATGAAAGAAAAAATACATTGTTACTTATAAACATACAAAATATCACTGAGCAACTGTGTTTTTGCCTACTATCGTATATTATAAGTTTCCTAACATTAGAGCCACTGCTAACAGTTATAAATGAAAGAGTGGCTATGGTGAATGATAGAAAAAAATACATTGTCACTTATGTCATTTTTTTTTACTCAAGAATGATTAAGCTAGTATTCATCTTTTGATGGTTTTACTGTTTTAAAATTGATAAGATTAAAACTGTCATCACAAAGTTACCAGAAACAGTCAAAAATATTCACAAAAGGCAAGTCAAGTCAGTATAGGTTCGTGTAGGCTAAGCCTTCAGTACGGCAACTATCTTGCTTCTCTTGACCAAAATACTTTAAAGATACAAAATTTGCCCTCTTTTCACTTGCGATTTGAATTGCTTCAAAATAAAGTTATAAATATCATAAATATTGAAATGTACATTTTATCTTTACAACAGGTTTGAAATGATTTTCTTTGTAAAATATGTCGTAGATGTTAAAAGGGTACCATATAAAAAGAATTAAAGAAACTGTTTTTGTTTTGGCCTTGTAGCATGTACAGTATTTTAGCTCAATTAAGTTAGCTGTCAGCATTACATGTATATAAGTCAGTACTAATTATTAGACTCAGTCTTCATCTTTGTGATTTGTGGGTCATGGTAATTATAAATTATTTATAATAGTTTGAAGTAATTTAATTGGCTAGCCATTTTACTACTAGCTGTTAAGTTATAGTCTAGGGTTTAATAATTATTAGAGTGCTGTCAGACTAGTCACACATGTGTATCTTATGATTATTTCCAAAGGTGTCAGAATTGTTTTTTGTACTTTAGTGCTAATAAAAAAATGTAGTCTCCAAAATACATTAATGTTTATTAATATTTGTACAAATTTTAAATAGACTAGTACTGACAGTTGATTCTGACAGTTGTCAGAATCTGCTTTTTTATAATATCGATGCTGTGCTTTTATAAAAATGTTGAAATACTGTATTTATTTATGACAACAAAGTGTTAATTTTACGAAATTCACATCAGCGGGATCTATTGACAGCTTCTCTTCTCACTTACTAAAGATTTTTTGATTTGATACGCTTACCATTCTGTATGTTGAACTTTTATGTTTTTCAGCTCTTGTTGATAAATGTATCGGATCCAGGATACACATTATCATGAAGAATGACAAAGAAATTGTTGGTACTCTGCTAGGCTTCGATGACTTTGTCAGTATCCTTAAACACTAAAAAAATAAGCTAAATTTAATTATACAGTTATGTATATATTATTTATTAATACAGTTTTGAATATACACTTCACTGATACAACCAATGCAATACTTTCTGAGGTTCTTGTCTGGTAAATAATAAATTTTTAACGGAGCTTGTTTAACATCTGTATTAGCATCAGATTTCAATTGGCCTTAGCAAACTGAGCATTAGTATTAAAAAATTGCTGTACATTGTGCACATTTGTGAAAAATAGTTTCTTTAACTTAAAATTTGCAGATATGGTACTGGAAGATGTTACAGAATTGTAAGTACTTTCAAATGTTTAAGTAATAAATTTTAATGCATTTGCAAATCATATGTATACATACCAATGTTGATTTTATTACGTCCAAATTTTTGTTGAGCTAAAAGAATTTAGTAGTCGCAAAATTTAAAAATATTTTCATTTGATCGTCATTGTCATTCCTAGGTGGCATAGTTCGTAGAAAGTTTTTTCTTTAAGCTTATGAGAGTTTTAACCAATTTTTGCATTTAATAAGGGGTGGTTTTAATTTTTTTCATTGAGTTTGTCAGACTGTAAGAAAACTACAGTACTTAACGGCTGGATCTGAAAGTAGCTCATTGTCAAGCATAATCATTTAAGATGAGACGATGAACCGGTAGAAGTGTCTTGAACCGATGAACCACGTTACAAAGAGAGGTCCTAGGCTGTTCTTGTGAGACTCATCCCAATCCATCACCTTCATTCATAACTATAGATGATGGAAGTGTTTTACATAAAATTCCTCTTTAAGACATATTATTGCTAAATACCATAGTTAGTCAGCTGTTTTACCTTTCAGCTTAGTTGGTTTATAGCTGTGAGTATTGTTAACTAAACAGAACTAATTAATATTACTTTTTAATAAAAGAAGCCAAAATTTTAAAATAAGTAGTTTTGCTTGTGTAAAGAGAAGTACTGTTGTACAGGTGTTATAGGTCTTAAATAACAGAGAAGCACTACAGAACATTAATTTTTATTATTAAATGAAGAGATGTGCAAAAATATGAATCATACATATCGTAAGAACTGTGTGAACGCAAATTAGGATTAATTAAGGAAACTTCCACATGAAATACAGTAATGCAACTGCAAATACAGGCTTTTGCTTTTAGAAAGCCATTAGTCAGCAAAGGTACAGTCGCAGCAGTTTTTCAAAGAAACTGCTGTGTTGAAGTTTGAGGATAAAAAAAAAGAATTAGAAAATAATTTAAACAGGGGAATAATTATTAAACTCGTTTACGTCTATCAGTGATAAGTTTCGAGTCTAGCGCTGACCTATCATTTCTTGATATTTGTTGAATTTCTGTACTTCTTTATTATTGCGCCAGTGCAGTACTGAGGGAGTGAGCTGACTAGTCGCTGGGCTTATCATCGGCTGGACCTTAACTAAAAAAGCTCAGCTCTGAGCAGTGTACACTAGTTATTGAAAAGAAATAATTCAGGGAGATATCCGCAAATCGTATAAGTACAAAGAATGTGGTTTGTTTAAACTTTAGAGACTAAAGTATACCATGACAACATGCACAGGGAGGCTTGTGACACTGACCAGAATATCAAACTATACACCATTACCGGGAGTGCCCTAAATTTCAAAGCCCTAGGTTTTAGCCTGTCTAGTGTATAGGTAAATCTGGCCCTGATCTCCCTCTCTCAACCAGAGGAAAAGTTGGCAGATATAAGGCACAAAAAGCAGTTCAGAAGCAATTTTTTGCACTTACCCAATACCCGTCCATACATACATACCCTACCTAACTACATTCTGGGGGGTTTAACTTCATCACTATTCACACACTGTGGTCACTCAGGTAATCTCCTTTGCCACATTTTATTGTTTTTAATTTATCGTATGTAGCAGGCTTTTCCTAATAATGATTTTAAATTTTAATTTCAAAATTTAAGCCGAAATAAACTTAATTTGATCAAACTCAAACAATTAACAAATCTATATTTCATTCTAGCAAATTTTCTAGTAATTTTTTTCTAGCAAATGTAAAACTTTATGCAAGCATTTATAAAAGTGCACGTTGTTGAGTGTAAAGTGGTATTTCTCTAATGTGTCTGTTTTAGTGAAATGACGGCTGAGGGAAGGCGCATAACCAAGTTAGACCAGATTTTACTCAACGGAAACAATGTTACAATGGTAATATATTTAAGTTTACTATCGTTTAAGTTAATTTATTGCCAAAAAAGAACTCATTTTTTCAAATTTGACTTTTAATTGTATCTTACCTGGCAGGGGCTCTTCCTTCTGTCAATGCATGAAAATAGCACTGGTTCATGTTAAACAGTTTGTTTGCATTGATCTTTCAATCACTTGCAATTGCAGTAAAATATAATATGTGAAAAGTTTCGTTCTACCATTTGGGTTTGAACCAGGTTTCAGACAGCTATTGCTAACTACTATTCCATAAGGAAAGTAGTTAATCTATTCTGTTAATCTATTCTGGAGTTTAGCATCTGGTCCTGTCCTGTTATGTAGCTTCTGGTAGCAAATAATTATTGATCTGACAATGAAAAAATTAATACTGATAATAAAAATGATGTGGTAAATGGTATGTACTAAACTAAAATTAAATGTTTGTTAAATCATTTAATTGTATATTTATTATCAAAGAAGGTTATCTTAATAATTTCTTTCTTATTTTCAGCTTGTACCTGGAGGGGAAGGCCCTGAAGTATAGTCAACAAACTGAGGTGACACTAATGTAAATACAATGTGCATCAATGTAGATATCTTATGCTACTGTAAATACCATGAGTAATCTTCTTTGTTCTGATGCTATGAGTTGACATCTGTTAACATTTTTCTCTTTTGCCTTTGTTTTCTATAAAAACTGACAAGGCAAAAGTGCATATGGGATCCTGGATGTTTTCCAAAAGTCTATGTTTACAAATGTTAGCACATTTGCTAAAACTAACAGCATGTTCTCTTGCTATTTTGCATTGTTTAACTTTTAAAGTTTAGCAAACTTATTTTCATCATGACACAGCTTTGTTTTCCAATATTATTTTTGACTCTGAAATGCCTGATTATTAGCCTATTTTCATACTATAAAATATGTAATTAGCTCCAGTATTGTGGACTTCATAGTGAGTTACTGGTGGTCCTGTAATGGTGAGACACTAAACCAGCAGAGATCTCTTAGGCAGGTGTATATACTCTAAGCAAGAAAAATATCCAGACGCAACATGGCAGATAAAACCACCAAAAGCCAATTTTTCTAGACAATCACTAATTCCTTTACTAATCATGTCTCGCGCTGTGGAAATATTGTAAGCCACTTAGTAATTGTAACTTTTTTATAAGTACAATATTGTAAACATGTTTTGTTCCTTTGTGTTTTATTGTCCTGCTAGAGTTGAAGTTACTGGAAAACAACCCAATTTCCACACATAAATTATCCTGGAAAGTGCTTGCCATTGAGCGTATATAACAATAAATGGACATTTCTGAGAAAAGACATTTCTGCATTCCTTTGATTTTCTGGCCCTTCTGTTCTAAAAAAATTACACTTCAAGAAGTTGTTCAAATTCATTGGCTTCAGTAGTTAGAATCTCTTCTCTTTGTGTACTTCTTGTGCTGGCTTCATGGGATTTAGTTTCGCAATCAATAAGCAATTGTGTTTAAGGTTTAGATGGGTTTCTTGAACATTCACTTCAGCGACTTCACTAGTCCAGTCTAATCCAATCGGTTCTTCGAAGTAAAGTTACATTTTAAACAGCGCTCGGAGTTGATGATGTCCAGTGAGGTTTAGTCTCGGCTTTAGAAGTTTCAGATTTGTATATTTTTGTGACTTACTTTAATGTTATTTTTTCATATCTGTAATATACAGTCTCATTGCTGAAATTTTGCATCCATTGTAAATTCTTAATGGAGACAGTTTGTGGAGATGAGTTTTCCCTATACTGTTTTGGTTAGCAAGTGCTATCTCCCATTATGCTTAGCAATTTAAGGAAACCCATGGCATAAATTTTAATACATTGTATTTTTTAAGAGATTATAAAATAAATGCCTGCCAATTTATAGAATTGAAATAAAGATTATGTCATTCTGCAATTCTAAGGATTGCCGATTCGTACTTTGTTTAATATTGCAAAAAAATCATTTTGAAGAGGCCGTATATGGCTTTCCTATCAAAAATTCAACCTTACAGGCTTCAGCACTAGAGTTAGAAACTAGTCACAGATATGCACACAGATTGGGTCAACTACTTTGTAGTTACGCCTTTTCAGCTTCAGTTCCAGGAGCAACTGTAAGAACATAGAAAATTCTGGAAAGTCTACATAATAGTTAGTTCCGTCATTTGAATTATCAAATTATTAGAATAAGGCATTTTTCAAACTTCTGCCGTACGGTATTTCACTTTGGGCAGAAGGTATTTTGTTCCATTCTTGAAATTCATGTAAATAGTAAAATTGTGTTTTTCGTGTCATTTTTGCTGTGATTATATGTAGTAATATAATTATGACATTCTGACATCTACTTTGGTGCTTTATGTGTTTTTTCGTGCTCCAGATGGCGCTACAATTAAAACTACTAGTTTAAGTCTTTAAGAGTGAATTTTGTCTAGATGATGAATTAACGTTTGACGTTTCGAGATCAGGGTTAGGATTATTGTCAACTACTATTGCTCATTATAATAGTACAAAGTAATTCTTTTGTGAGGATGGCGCAGCATTGATATCATTATTGACACAGTTGTAGCTACAGTATCATGTATAGTCTAGATTAAGTTGAGTGACTCTCATCATGCCAAACATTCTAAATCTTACTGCTGCGGTTATGAGCACATATATCGACTGCATGATGTTTATTAGCCTTATATTGTACACAGTCAAATGAAAACAGATGAGTGGAACAGTCACACAAAAATGGGCTCACAGGGACCAGCTATGATTATTTCTCTACATGAGTAGAGAAACTACTGATATTTTAAAAACCATTGCACTGTTGTAAGATTAGTACTGTCACCTACTTGTATTTTCACTGTGTAGTTACAATAAAAAATTGTTTCCCTTAGGGTAACCGTAAACATTTGCATCTCATTATGAACAAAATCGCTATGTGGTCAAAGTAGTGCTTTAGATTTATTTTATTACATTATTATTGGCTTCATCTGAAAAACAGTTCCACAAATTCAATTCCTGAAAAAAGTTTCCGTTCTCTAATTAGTCGCCTGCCCAACATGCTTTAATTTAACGAAGCCCTACTTACGGGCCTACATTAGCTTACTGCTTTAGCTGCCTATATAACAGCAAATATAGGCTATATATAATAAATTACAATTTTTTAAACATCGACACCACCAGTTATTGTAAACACTTTCACATGGTATATTATACAAAATATGTGGTGCCTATCATTCATTGACAGAAAAGGAACTATACATTGGTGTCCTTGTAGTGATACTAAAAATAGAAAAAAGACGTTTTGGTATTTTTATTCAACAATTTTTTACTATATTTGTAACATAATACTAGTTAATTAGTTTCGCAAAAGTTCTAAAACATTTTTCACCCTGCCATTTATTTTTGGTTGACTAAATGAATGTACTGTTGCTACAATACAATATATAGTAAGACTGTATAACTTCTGTAATGAATCTTTTCACTGACTGCATCTTCCTGCAAAGAAAAATAATTGTTGTTTACGCGGTTATGATTGTTTTCCTGGTTTGGGAGACCACACGCGTAAGATTTGGACATCTGAGCGATGATGAAGCCATACGAATGCTTACTCATCTCTGCTTAATGTGCCAGCGTCATTAACGATTTTTCACTCCGTGGCTCGCTGAAAATCTTAAACGCTGTGACTATGAGCCTGTAAAACGTTATTAATAGCGTTATAGACGGGTACACGTGTAGTTTACACAAGTAAATTATGTTTGCAGCAAGTGCAGTGTGGAAGTAATACAGATGACTGTTACAATGTAAAACTCCAAAAAATATCAAATTTTTTAAGCCGTGTTTGTAAGCAAGTACCGTTGTAAACAATGCTCACTTGAACATCGGAAGCTGTGAGTTTTAGCCGAGAAAAGCGATTAAAAGGGCACCAAACTGTAATACCTATCTTTCTTGTCACTAGTTATTTATCAAAATACTATTATAAACTCGGTTTATAAAACATTTTTACTGAACTAACAGAAGCCAGTGTGCTTTTTAAGAAAGTGGGGATTTTTCCATTTTGTGGCAAATGGCAAAGTAGGTTTCAAAATGATGTCGATTGGAATTTAACAATTTGGTCCCAAATGGGTCCACCGCATACAACCCTGTTGGAAAAACTATTTCGTCTCCAAATGGACGAATTTGGCTAGCGCTGCAGTTTCTGATATCACTTTTTTATTACTAGCATAGTAAGATTTCTTAGCTGCTGAAACGGTTTTGAAAAAACTGCTAAAAGAATCCCGTGACAGCAAATTTGTCATCGACTTGAATTTTGACGCACAGTCATAAGTATACCTATGCTATAATCTCTATGAAAAGGAAAATCAACTTTTAGTGAGATACAATAATTAAGATGATTAAAAACAGCTGTGGAAGATATTCGTGTATTATTTAGTAAGAGAATGTCAAGCAAAAATGTACACTGCACTGTATTGCGATACTGTTTTGTGCAGCATAATACATATACTCCTCCAATTCACAACTGTTGCAGTATTGCCTGAATTGGGATATTTGCAGCTATAAAGAAGCCAATACGATCTGATTCGTGATTCGCAGAGCATCATTTGCTGCTGTTTTGCACTCAACCCAGCGTTTTATTACGTCAAATCTCCCAACAGAAGTTTCAAATCACATTTTGTGAGCTCCACTCCTTTCAGTATCAGTTACGGGCATACGGGGCGCGCGAAGAAACAGTTCTGTGAAGGTACCCAGTGTGATTCTGGGCGGGAAAAGTGAACCGAAGAGGTGATCGAATTTTGATAACATGATGTGGTAATTACAAAGGGGCGTAACTGATGATAACGATACTATCAAGAAGAATAAGAGAATATCGGACGTCTGTGGCCACTGCAGCTGCAGTTTGTAAGCATCAGCCTGCGTTTGCATTTATGTTTACACCCCTAGTTAATTCAGACTGAATCGTAAAGAAGAAAATTACTGAAATTGATGAGGTTTCACGGTTAGCAGACGGCAATAAAATGAGTTGGTCTTTAACTGATTCTTGTATTTCTCCCAATTTTACGCTTAAACAAATAGACCTTTTCTTCTTTATGCTGTAGAACAGACTTATGTTTTAATAGTTTCTTGAACTTTCATCCCTCGGTTATCAATTCGGTTCTTAAAGTAGGTAAAAATGGCACGTGTTATGTTGATGCATTTGATTTCTATAATAAAACTAGAATAAGTTTAATAGGAAGTTGACCTCCGCCAAAGCCGAACAATCCTAAACTTATTCGTCTGATTCTTTTGATTAAAAAAAACTTAACACAAAGGTGAACAAGTAAACATGCAAAAATGCACTTGTATTGGTATTACATAGACTAGTAAAAGACTCACAAAATATGTGTTCCTTAAATAGATGATCAATAATGTAAGAATGTTCCACAAAGTGCTTATCTAGCTTTTAAACAATTAATTTTGGCGATAGTAATAGACTGACACATATATATTATTTACATAGCAAAGCACCTTATAAGGCTATATACATTAATAAGCGAACTTTATACACGGCGTTACACAGTTTTACAAGCGAGAATTTCTCGAAGTGGAACTGAAACTAACTCATAGTTGTTTGTCCAAATGGAGGTAACAAAAAAGAAGTACTAAAAACTTTTTCTGAGACCGCCGCGAGATGCTTTTTTCAATGTATTTTTGTGGCGTTTGGTCAAGTGTTGCGAAAAAATTTTGGCACCCTATACCCGCCTTCCTTCACAAAGTTTCTTGGAAATCTGTTAGATAGTTTTTGCGTAATAGGCTTACTGCCATAACAAAAAAAAACAACCAAACAAACTATGTTGAAGCATAACTTCCTTGGCAGAGGTAAAACAACTAAAATAATTATCCCCCACTGTAACCCTAACCCTAAACATACATTTTACTAAGTGTGCCATTTTTACCTACTTTTCAATTTGTGCCATTTTTACCTACATGCACAAGAAAGATGCCTGCAGATGTCTGATTTTCAACACTTGCGCTTAAACCCGTTTGTTTTTCGAGCACGGCCAATTTGTTTTGTATATCACGTCTTCTGACGCTTTTGTCTTTGTAAAACTGAGTATGTAACTGGCATTTTCATAGAGACCCACTTGGCGGTATAAAGGGAACAAAAACCAGTTTCATTTAGAATCATATACAAAATTGTACTCACAGTTTTTATACGTAAAATATCGTAAGAAAGTGCACAAACCTGGGTAAACGTTATCTTCTGCGAAATATTGGCAAAAAATACTTTATTAAACGTACAGAGTTTGCAAAAATGTTTTTTGCACCAGAGAATGCATACATATTAGAGAAAGGTTTTGAAAGGTGCACGTGTGGGAAACAAGCTGTGTTATCTGTGTGTTAGTTCGCCTATTAATTATAATTCGTCTTGTATTAATTTACCCAATTAATCTCGCCCACCTTTTGTAGGAAACTCTTGGAGCACGTACTGAGTTACCGTAGTGGCAGTTTAAATAAGACGGATGTTTGCTCAACACTCTTAAAACCGGTGTGGTTGAATGTGCAATAAAAAATTTCGTGAAGTCGATCTGCGGCTGTAAACGACAATGACAATTGTTTTTACAAGAGCGAGAAATAATGCATAAAGATTCTTGAGCAAAGGTCGAAAAATATCACAACGCCCTAAACTCACCATCATCACTCATTTTGAGTTGTAATGTATTCCAGTCTACAGTTGGTCTATTACGTGAGCGCACTACAAAAACCTTACTGCACCATTTTTCGTTTTTACATTTTTGTTTATGCGCTAATCATCCTTCGTTCCTAACCATTTGCTCCTGCTTTCCCTACTTGTACTAACTCACTGATCATCAGACACACAATGCGTCATTATAAAGTAAGTTATACTTGGCCGATACTTTTAAACGATTTTCTACTCTATGCATAGACGTAGATTAAAAGAATGCTACTTTTAATTAAACAATTCGCCATATCGGACTGCTCGGTATTTTGTTACTGTACAAAAATCCGGTGAAACCGAGAAATACAACTTTTTTCAGCAATGCTGTAAGTACCCACGTCTGGATCTATTTAGCTACAATTACATAATTATCGTAACATCTAGTCATCTACTAGTGACTGTACACCTAAATGGTCTAGTTCAGAGATCGTGATACCAAAGACTAAATTCCTAAAATGCATAATTTGCACTTGACCGTTAATAGCTTAACATTCTTCATCGTATGTTACACACTGGAGGCTTCAGTTATACACAGTACGTTTCTCTTAATATTCTTAGACCTGTCATAATTCCTTACATTCTCCAAGACATCCCGAGATTGTGCCTGCCACAACTGTACATCTCTCATAATGTTCTTACAGATACCAAAATTCCTTACGTTTTGCAAGACATAACTTGGGAGTGGGATTATGTGCCTGACACGGCTGTACATTTCTCATGTTCTAAGGTTTCTCTCAAAACTCGCGCCAGATGTACGTCTATTGGCGGCTAAATGTTTAGAGTGCTGTAAAATGCATTTCAAACAACACGTGCAAGTCTGGCGAGACATTTTTGTCAAACGTGGGAGATGGGCTCCTCTCTCCGTTCCGAATGCCCCAGTTTTGATGGCTCCACTTGTAAGCGCAAAATGGAGCAGAAAGTGAATCGGTGACCTGAGAGTGAGGGTCGACCTTAGAAGTACAGAAATTTTGATTACCTCCGCCAAGGACGTTATGCTTTCATGCTATTGGTTTGTTTGTTAATAAATTGCCCAAAAACTACTTCACCGATTTTGACGAAAACGTTCTGGACGGGTGGGGCGAAAAATTAAAAACACTTTCAACTTTGGCCGTGATAGATCAAGAATTGCGAAAGAAAATAAATTTTTATTGAAAACCAAAGGCATTAAGCATGGCAAAATTCCGTCTGACATCTTAGCAGAGAACAACAACAAAAAATCTAAAACAGTGCGTTATAAATCAGATGACGTCAGAACAATTGGTGACTTCGTAACCTAAGCGACTGTGTAGACTAATTTAGTAAAACTCATTAACTCCCTGATTTAACAATGTCTAGTTTTTTGCTGCGTTTACCTATGTTGAGGGCAGATTTATTTTATTATGGAGTTCTGCCCAATGCCTACAATAGACGTAACAGGCACATGTGCTGATGATGATTAACACCGTGATCACTCGGGTTTTGGCGGAGGTCTGTGGTTTACTAATAGCGCCAGTTTAGTTATTACTGGTTTACATTTGAACAATTCACATAACTTGAGATATTATGGCCTTTGCACGTGGTACCAAAATTCCACGTAGAGATTCACATAGTCTAGATTTAACAATTATGGCGCCAGAAACTGAACTAATTAATGTATGTACATTATTAAAAGCAGGACAAGGCCAACTAAATAGATAGACGCCCGAGCCGGCATATATTGGAACCTAATTAGCTATTCTGTGGTTTGACACGCGAGAAGATACTTCAGGCTGAGTCATTATATGACTCAGAGTCAAAGAGGGAAGCGCTGCGATTGGTGTGGGCTTCTTCTGTTTCTGTTACAGTGATTAAATAAATAAATAGGGGTATAATAAAAACATCCCCAAAGTTTGACTCGATAGTTTCGTTTCACTGACTATATAACATAGTACAGAAGGTGGAAAGACGGGCAACAAAGAGCACATGTTCCTCCTATAACGACCTATTATCATAAATGAAACCAAATGAAGAATCATTAACTGCAAATTTAAAATTACTGACTATTATGAATAAAATCAAAGTAAAAAAGCATAATTTCTTGGTCACAAGATGATTTTTTCTATTTCTATTAAGTAATGGTTATTAAATTAATAACTTATGGCTATAATTATATCGTGTCATTATGATCGCACAGAATAACAGTTTGTTACATTACGAATTCATATTTACGAGTGAGATATGACATTAAATTTGTGCACAAAAAGAATAAAGATACACAAGTTGTAAATTGCCCAACAATTTAGTTACTATGGCAATTTATTAACGCTTACACACATGTAGGACAAAATTTATTTTTTATCTGCAATTTGACCAAGTAACACACACACAATTGTGGTTACACATGCCCACATACAGACACAGCTGGAGGCCATAACTGATAAACACAAAACAGCTAGTACAATAGTTATTTCTGGGTTGTGGTAAGTACTATCTCTGGTTTGTATGTAATGCGCCTGGCCAGTTTTTCAAGAGGTGTCGTCGTAACAGTTCATTTTCAAATTGAGGGCGAGTAAAACAGTGACGTGTCAGCAAAACAATTACAGTGCAGTCATTGTTATAATAATGCTAGCACGTCTTCAACAGACACTATAAAATGACATGATATACCTGAACTAACACAACACTGGTGAGTACTAGCTAAGCTTACGTACAACCAGTCAAAATTACTAAAATTTAAATAACTTACAACCAGCTACAATAATAGTATCACATCACATGCATAACAATTTATACGCATGTTATAATTATAATAACATTACTACATACATACATTTAAATACATCAAAGCCTAAATGCATATTATAGGTTTACACATAAACAACTTGCATGTAAGTTGCTTATTATTTAACACTAAAACAATTTTAACATAACTAGAAAAGCATTTTCAAACTTTCAAGGTCACAGATAAACACAAAATGTAAGTTATATTTAAGCACAACCTTTAACCAGTAGGACTGAGTACAAAAACTAAGTGTAGGAATGTGTTAAACTGTTACAAATGAAAAAAATTGCTCAAGAGAAAGTTGTCAGACATTGACCTGATGATAAATCATAAATCTATGATTACAAAAAATAAAAAATGAATTATTATGCATTGTCAAATGACGTCAATGCTTGTTTAGAAAAGATCGCAGAAACGTAAAACTTCTTAAAAAAGTAAAACAGCAATATGAGCAATTATTATGCAATAAAAGACAAGCTCAGACGTTCACAAATGTTACTGCAGTTGAAGGATTTAGAAATCTACTTTTGTAAGTCTCACTACTTTGCGGAGTATTTGTAGCCTTTTATGTAGGATGAAAGATGCTCTCCAAATCAGTGAATAACAGTTATTACATTTTTCATACCACCGATCTTTAATTATGATGACAGCAAGGTGCTTAAGCTAGTGTTGGCTGCAGACAATACAAACATAGATGATTTTGTACACAAAGAAGAGACCTTAATGGGCTATTATGAACAATAACATTCACCACTGAATTTATAGTATTCATGTTGTATACAACTACAATCATTTCATAACTACAGTATAAGCACAATAAGTGAAATGCTGGCAGATAAATACCTCGTTATGACATCAGTAGTTTTACAGTCGTCATTTCTGTGCGTTGCAAATAGACAAACAATTGTTATCAAGGCTGTCATATAGTTAAGCCATTCTCGATCAGTAATAATGGAAAACCCTTAATGAAGGCAATAAAGTGAGCGATACAGCAATTTCAGATGAGTGGTCTGTAGTGCTACAATAATGCAAGTAATTTCCATAATCCAATTGCACGTACCATGTTTCCAGTGAGTTGGAGTATCCAGAGTGCCCTGTTTACGGTCAACAATGACCAATATCTAATTCTAGTAGGATCAGTTTAATTAGCATAAAGCAGGAACCCCTACTGCTAGTAGAATGCGTGGAAACGCTTACAGGAAACAGCATTATTGAAGCAGCAGTGAAAAACCTATGGTCCAGTCTAAATATTTACGAGATAAAACAAAGTATACAAGAGAAAATCAGTTGTACAATACTCGAAGAAATACTTTGCACAATAACTGATTTAGATTAGGCCTAATGAATGCAAATATCACTTACGTAAAAATGTGCATTGTATTTAATTAATTACCTAAAATGCATTGTAGCATAACAAAACAGCACCCCAGGAGCTCAGCAATACATTCTGTACATTTTGTTTTATGCCTTAAGGCCAGTATTACTCATCTTTACATAAATCTGAATAAACAAGAAAGAGAACATTACAACGGGTGCAATTTTAAGAATGACTAGTTGCCAATTTTACTACATATATGAGCACTTGAGCAGTGTAATTTTTTGGCTATAAGTATCCATTGCAGACATTTATGCAGGCAAAAGCAAAGAATGGACTCAATACTAAATAGTGGAGCTTTGAATGAATACATTCGCACAGAATAAGCAAGGTAGGCCAGCTGAATGATGTCAATGTTATGAGAAAGGCCTAAAACTTTTACGACCGCACGGCAAAATAGATGTTTAACTTTAACTTAGGTATTTTCACATAGAAAATGCATTAAAAGCACATTTGCACATTTTTAAACCTCACACTGGTAGAGCTTTGGCAGTTATTAACAGTATTGTGCAATGGATATCACGTAATACTGCATGGTGGGTATTAAGCTTAATACTAGTTAACAGTAGTTACGTAATTGCTTGGCCTGAGCTGAATTCGAACATAAAATATTATGTTCGCACATTCTCTACTATATGACACTAGCAGGTAGTTTATCAAAAACATCACTGTCATTTCTAGTCAGGCTCTTGCGCCGCGGCAGCGTGTTGTCGCCGCCATTTTCTGGGCAGCCATTATTTACTAAAATATTTACACATTCAGAGCTACCAGAGTTTTTTGCATACACCAGAGGATTGCGGCCCTCCTGGTCCACGGCAGCGACGTTTGCTCCATACCAGATGAGCAACTGAGTAATAACAACGTTACCTAGAGCACAACTGAGATGTAGTGGCGTACGACGGTCCCGAGAGCCAACTCTGGTATTTACCTGGTCGGGAGCAGCATGGGCTAAAAGAAGAATCACATTTCGTAGATCACCTTTACACACTGCCTCCAGAAGTTGCTGCCCCACAGGAACATTGGACAAAGGTGGACCCGGAAGAAATTCCTTTTGTTCATATTTGGCTCGTATCCACTTCTCCTAAAAAGGAAACGCTCAAGTTGAATGCTTTGCATGACTAGTTAAAAATTTTGCAGATTTCTCTATAAAAATCTCTACAGTACTGATGATCTACAAAACTTGCTAAACGAACTTTTCTGCACCAATGCACCTGTAAATGATGAATTACTGCATAGATTAATAAATTCATCAGCAACAGACATGAACTTAGCTTCATGTGTCAATTTCATTTTGTTACTAACAGCCAATATATTTTTGAAATGTACACTGTGTTATTTAAACCTTTTCCCAACATACACTTTGTAACATGTATGACCTTTCTTAACGGAGAGCGTGTTTTATTAAGATATGCGAAAATGGCATAGGTATTTTAACTATAGGTCCTAAAAACCTACAAAAATGAAAAACCTTTACATCATAAATGTGAAGTATTAAAATTAGGGCATCCAACTCCTTGCTGCAGCTATAGCAAAGATAGCAAAATTAAAACCAAGACACATTTGCATTGTAGTTCGTTCAGCTGACCGCAAATTTTTGCTCCAAGCAATTATTTGCTGGCAAACTTGAAAGCAAAACAAACACATTAAAGGGCCAAATTAAACAAACATGTATTTGTATAAGGTGTGCAGGAAAAAAATCACTTTTACGCTTTAGCTTAACTGTAGGTCAAATTTACATGAACAATAAAAGAATCATTTATCAATGTCACAAAGCTGAATCAATATTACTTTACGGCTACAACATTAAAACAAAAAATAAAATTTATTATAACTAAATTATATATATTTACAGCCTACACTAACACTACGTAGAGTTACAATAATAAAATGAAACATATTAACGTAACTGAACAGTCAGCAAAGCCCTACTGTTACATTCCAAAACTCAAATCAGCAACAAATTTCTAAAATTGGTTTAAATACACATTAGTGATCAGAAAATTTTGTGGAATCTTAGCATATATTCTGTCATATTTCAGTTAAATCAGTTTATCATGATTTTTGTGACTGAAACTGTAAAAGTTCATAACATGTATAAATATAAATTGATTGTTAAGATCCCATTTAAACTTTCAGAATGAGAACATGCTATTAAAAAACTGTGACTATACATACAAATATATTGGTACACTGATTCTGTACATGCATCTAGCTCAAAGATTTTTGTTACACATTTCAGTCTTTCCATTGTAGCACTAGACCTACTTTTATAGTACAAGATCATCCATTCAAGCTAATTAAGAGGTTACAATTCTTTACATTGCACTTCTACATGTATTTGATGTTCATTGCAGCAATGTCTCAATTCCTGATAGAACAGATGCCACTCAGAGATTACTAAACTAAATTGGTGACCGTGATGTAGGCTACAATGGAGTCTTTCTGGGTCCCTATAATTTTTCAAGTTTGTGTGCATTAATCAAAGTTATCTCTACCTCTGCAGCAAAACATTTACTAGTACTTAGCGAATAAAAATGGATGACAAGGTCACAGCAGGTATTTTGGTCAGAACTAGCAAACGTAATCTATTAAGCAATCTTATTTTTACAAAGATTCACTTCCCAAGTTACCAGACATAGCAAAATAAGCTTCAAAGGCATCTCCACCCTTTCAGTCTTAAAACTAGACTCGTCTTTTAATCAGGACTGCAACTTCAAAGTTCTACATAAATTATGTGTAGACAAGCACTTTGCACTACGTGAACATTCACAACCTACAACAAATGCCTGCAATAAGAAAAAAACTATCTCTGATCTCAGTTTGCACACTTTGGTGAATAGTCCTATATTACCGCATGCAATAATTTTCAGGAAGATCAAAATTCAACAAAATTCTTTTAGTCTGCTTACACTTTGTAATACACTTTGAAAGAAAACTTATAAAAGAATACTTTTAGAAACACAAACCTTTTCCTCTCTACTACACTGAGGTGCTGGCTTCACATTCCTCTGTTTGTTTCCTTCCCATACACTATTAGCCATCGTATTACCTATGGAAAGCATGACCTTCACCAATTCTGATGGCCAGTCATCCAAATCCAGTGAGCGAACGCGCGAAACGTGTGTCCCAAGATTTCTATGAATGCCGGAACACTCGATGCACATTAGAGCACCCAGATTCAAACTTGCCCAATCTGGTCCGGCTACATCACAGTCCACGCAGAATTGATTACCACGTACTTTTCGTATTGCATCAATAGCAGATGCGTCACCATGAGTATTGCGAGATTTTATTCTATTGCTGTCTACAGACTGCAGACAATTTAAAATTTGCTGTTCTATAGCTTGCACCCATTGGTCCCTTTCTTCGCGACTGGCGGCTTCGAAATGCCACTGTTTATTGTCTATGGACACAATAATAAACTCATAGCCATCAGAGTCATCGGCATTATCTGGATTCTTTGCTCCACTGCTCTTTATACGCCGATGTCGCTTTTTTAAATTAGGAGTTTCTATTTTGGCTGGAACCTGCGGAGCTGCAAGGCTAAAACCTTTCACACCAGAATTAGATATAATTACAGCATCTTCGCAGTTACTTGACACAGATCCAGATCTCAGCAAAGCACCATCACGGACAATGTCATAAGCAGTCAGTAAGGACTCCTTATCTGTCCCTTGTTTCTTGCTCAACATTGAACTCAATGATAACTTCTGCACCTCCGATGCCAGACCATTTCCGGTACTTGCAGAGATATTAGGATTTGTAGCAGGCTTTACGCCCTGAGATCCCCGCGGCTTCTGTCCAGGAATCTTTACAGTAGTCTTCAAAAGATTAATTTCCTTCCCATGTACGTTGTCCATATAATCATGCAGACTAGGATGGTAGGTTAAATTGCCATCATCACTAAGTGTGGCATACTTTTTCTTCCATTCCTTATTAATAGCTTTACTTCTTTTATACAAGTACCCTTGTTTCACAGGAATAGCACGACCACTTCCCATCATATCTCCATTTTTTGCTTTTTTATCATCTTTGTCTTCTTTTTTAGAAGGAGTGAAAATATTAGAACGTCGTCTATTCTTCCTTGACGTAGTTGGTGTGGAGCTAGGCGTGATCAATTCTTTGGTAGCAGGGTCTTTAACTACTAATTCCCCAGACCCTTTTTCACGAGGAAAAGGTTCTTTAAACATGGCAGCTTGGTGAGCAGCAAGACCACTAGCCAAGTTATGTGTGCTACCACTTGGTCCTACGTTAGTTAAGTTGGTGGATCCACCAGACGATCCACTATGACTATTAGGAAAATCGTTGTTTGTTGGAGATGATATATACAAGTTTCGTAAAGAATGACTAGGAGTTGTTGGCCGAGAGTTTGTTGGAGTCGCAGTAGCTCTAGTCTGAACTACTTTTGCACATGCATCTTGAAACACTCTTTCTACATTAAGACCATATGTTGCACACGTTTCATAGTAAGAACAATGTTTGAGATCTGAAGCCAATTTTCGAGCACGGCTATCGTCTATCACACGAGGATTATTTTCACTAATGGCATCTTGAGTTCCAACAAGAATCATTGGCATATCTGCAGTGTTTCTGTAGTGTGCCATCTTTGCATAATAGGTATAAACAGCATTAAAACTGGCTTCATTTTCTAAACTAAAAACAAATATTACAGCATCAACCCATGCAGTAAATTGAAGCTCAGGTGGACCACCTTCATCACGTATTAATAAAAGATAACTCTGCCCATCTATTACAACCTCTTTTTTAAAACGACCGCCTTCTGGAGATTCTTCCTGCATGTACGAGCCAGTCAAGTACCTGTGAACCAAAGCAGATTTCCCACTTGACAAGCTTCCCACTATACCAAGCTTCACATCTGGTACAGTCCTGCTTAAGGTCCATTCTTGACTATTCACAAACGAATCCTCGATACACACAACATGCTCTCTTATCTGCTGCTGAAGTAACGGATCAGGAATAGCTTCAATTAAATCGTATATGGCATAAATGCTCGGATGTACGCTTTCAAAACGTTGTATTTCTTGTCGTATAGGTAATGAATTACTCAGATAAGGTTGCATGTGTGCTCTGTTACTCATAGTCACTCTACATTTCTAAAAAGTTCAACAATCTAGTAAAATTATCAATAAAAACATTTTTGAGGAAATTCACAATAAATTCTCAACGCCCAGAAAACAGCTCACTTGTTTCACAATTTTCTTCTCGTTTGACAGTGCTGCCGATTTTTATGGTGGTGGATGGCGAAAACATATTTGCGTTGCATTTTGGGTACGGTACCAAGTTACCAACACTTGTCTGCATTGTGTATAAACACAGTATAATTTGTTGTTTGCAAAAAATCATTAGTTTAATGTGATCATACTCATGTTTGCAAATTATGAAAAGACCCACCACTAGTCCTAAATATCGACCGTTGGCTATTATGCAATATTGGGCCAAATGACAAACAAATTCTAAAAAGAAAGGGTAAATTACCTTTCAAATTAAAGGTATAAACGTTTTATTTTAAATTCTGTTTATAGTCATAGTGTATCAGTGATATACTGCTGATCCATTTTATTATGGTATCGTATTAGTTGCAAAATAATCTTAATGAAGTACACCAGTACTACGAATGTAGGAATTTGAAATTATGATGTTTATATTACCATTTTTCCTTTTTTGTAATAATATGTAGTGCAGGCCTTCTAAGTGAAATGACTTTAGTCTAGGGATTAATACATGAATTGTATCACTGTCTACATAATTCTTGGATAGTTATTTAAGTTACAGTTTTAGCATTCCAAGACGATGGTGCTAGTTCGCCCTGGAGTACTTGACTCCCTTTTACTTTTAACCATATTTGAATTAGCAAATTTAATAATATCCATGATCATTGTAATGGCTTGCAACGCTGACATAACGGTAACTAGTTTTGTAAGTTGACTATATGAAGTGACTCTGTGTACTTCATTCACCTGGTATGTGACCGTATGTCCTGGTTTTGTGAATCTTTTCCAGTTGTTTCACGTTCATTCCAAGGCTTTTCATTTCAGATTTCTTGCTTTCTAGATGGAGACCGATCCTTTCTAGACTGCTGACTGCAACAAAGTTAATGACATAACTACGTACTATCGAACATAACAATGGCTAATGTGCGTATTCCGTACTATAATTTCATAATTAATAATTGTTTGCTAATTATCTGCATTATGATCATTTTTTCAGTGTAATTATTAATTATATTACCGCAAAATTCATTATAATTATATAGTGTCAGCACAGTCTTTTATATCTGAAACTAATTAAATAAAACAATATCTAAAACAATCAGTATTAGGTATTAGTTCGTCACTTTGTCGTGTAGCGTATTATTTCTACCTGTTTTGAGACTTGCTGGAATAACAACAAATGGATCTAATAAAACACATTTTTCATTACAGTGCAATTTATATTAGCTCAGTGGCAGAATGCTCATTTTTTGTTTGGAGTATATAAGTTCGATTCTACACCAAGTTTTACTGATGAAATAATAAATTATGCCTGTTGTTTTTTGCCAGGCGCTCTTGAGTGTCAGAAAGTAAAGTAGGGTTATGCGTTTTTTGTGTCATTATCCATAGGCTGTGTTCTAAAAAAACTTATTATTTTCAATTACAAGAGTGTGCTTATTATGCACATGTATCCGACATAGTAGCTGGAATGGGTCAAACAATGCAAATTGGCAAGTTTACATTACATTTAAAAAACAGTAAAAAACAGCATGTTTGTAGAAGATTTGTGCTCAAGCTCAGAGTGTGTGTTTTATAGAATGTTTGCTTATTTGCCATCACAAGTACACATTAATGTACATGCAAGACTTTTTTGCGAGTTATGCAATTATATGTTGCAACCCAGCTTATTCAAATTATGTTACTGATTAATTTGAGGAAGTTGCTGTATCCTAGAGACTGGAGAAGTTTCCTCACTTTTCAGCCACTGATTTGTACTGAAAAAATGTAGTAAATGTCATTATGTACATTGCGCTTAGTAAGATGATAATTTTTGCAATATTTTCTTATTACAGAGTTCACGGGCAAAACTGGAACCTTCTTCAAAATCTGTATCTCCTAAGTTGAATCTTCCACCTTTAAAGAATAGTTCCTTTCCTCCCAGTTTTTCTGGGACATCAAAAGAGGAAGCACATTATTTGCCTGTCCTATCAGTTAAAAGGTCGAGAGCGTCATGGTTTGACACATTTCCGAAAATTGCATCAGATGTTAAAGAAAGATCACAAATGGGAGTGGGAGCATCTGATCATCGAAATGCCACTTTTCCTTTGTTGACAGGTAAATAACAGAAACTGATGTACTTACATTTTAACAAAATAATGGCTAAAGCACCAGAATGCCTTTACTTATCTAAAACTATAACATTCCTCTTAAAAATTTGAATTTCAGCAATGATTGTTAAGTGCGGTCATTTTCATGGTAGGTCATCTGAAACAAGTTTGGATAATATTGCATAATGTTTGAAAAAATAATCAGAACATTTGTAACAGATACTTCACTAACCAAGCAAAAGTATAAATTACTGTATCTTGTCAATAAGATAAAAATAAGTTTTTTTTGGTGAGTCAGTGGTGCACACTAGGAAGGTGAGTCCATGACATTTTTGCTAAAAGTTCTTTAAATCACTAAGAACTTTTTTCCTTAAATTTACATGTCCTTCAAACTGGTAAGTGTAATGCTAAGTATATAACTTTGTGTGGAAAGTTTTTCGAAAATTAAAATTGTTTTTTCTTCACCTGTAAGACATTTATTTGATGATGATGATAATGTTGATGAAGATGATGATGATGTTGAAGGTGGTAACTATGATGACAACGATTACTTTTTGATGATATTTTGGCATGAAAAGACATTGCCTTAAAAATAGAGTTTTGTTTTAAGATTTGTTGAACCTTGTAGTGGTGTATTTTATGTGCACGCATACATACATATGCAAAGATGCACGGCAATCCGTGAATTTGCAAATTTGGAAATAGCGGGTATGCATGCTTTGTTGCAGATTTGCAAATCTGCGGACCCACACTGCTTGTGGACTTTGCAGAGTTACGAATCCTATTTCTTAATTATTGTTTACAGATCCAGTTTCAAAGCTGGATTATTAGATTTTCTGAAACCTTGCACTTTGCAAGCCAAAAAGATGCATAACTAGTTACTTAGTAACTGGCTTCACAATCAAAAAACCCCCACAGTCCTATTCAAACTAAATGATTCCAAAATTAGTGTCACAGTATCAGACATTATTGTTCTTTTGTGGCGGATCTCTGCGGAGTTGCAGACCCAGTTATGCTATCCGCAGATTTTGCGAAGCTACGGAACCACTCTTTGCAGATTTGCGGTCCCAGAATAAGTGGTACTGCACAGCTCTGATGCATACATACACACACACGCATGCGCGCGTGCACACGCACACACCCACACACATATACACATGTCGTTTATTCTTGATTTAGAGATAAAAAAGCGAAAGAAGCCTGAAACGTATAAAGGATCTGTAGCTGCAAGAGCCAAAGCTCATCTCACACAGCAAGCTAAACTGAAGAAACAACGAGAAAAGTTTCGTAATGCCCTCGTCTCTATTATAATGTAAGTATATGCTGCATACAGTTACCTAATAATGAGTGAAACAATTAATTATTATGAACTAGAAAGCTTATCTAACGGTGGCCCAAGTAAGTATTAAAAACATTAAAAATTTCTTAATTTCAAGAAATTCTGTGTCGAAGACAGAAGATTTTTTATGGTGGACGTTGCCAATCCAACGCATGTGCACATTGCACCATTGAGAAAGTGTTTTGAGATTACTGAATATTGTAGACAGTTTTGTGTAGTTGCAGAACACGCACTTTTTACATAGTTCACTGCTAATTTCATGAGTATAAAAACAAATTATTAAGAGTGACTGATTATGGGCTGTTTTTTTCCATTTCATATGGTCTATGTTTTGCATGTCATGTATCCTTTTATATTGAATCAGGATTGAAATTTTGTTCTTTGCAATTTACTGAAAGAGGCATGTAGTAGAAAGTCTTACCACCATTTTTTAACGGAAATCAACATCTTTTGCTAAAATTTGTTGTACCTTTAACTCTGTAAATATCATTAACTAGCTTGTATAAAATACATATATTATTTAACTTTTTTGTGTCTTATGAAGCAACTTTTGCACAAAGCTTCTGCACTAGCTTGAATTAATTCGTAACGACAAGAATAGCTATGATTTTTAGTATTTTGTTTTTAAATAATATTCTAGACAAGTTTTAATGGGAACAGCATTTACCATGTTTTGATATATTAGCCTTGATAAAAAGGCAGAAATGCAAAATATTGTAGTTAATTAACACTTAACTGTACTTTATCCTTACAGGCAGACGGAATCCCCAGATGCGCAAGGAACAAAATCTACTGCAGGATTAAGTGACAGTTTGTTGCTTGAGCAGATTCCTTCTAAAACAGAAAAAAATATATTGGTAATTTCTTTCTTGAGCTTGTCAGTTTTAAGAGTCAAAGTATTAACTCAGATATATAGTTGATGCTTAAATACACATGTCTATGTATCTAGGTCTAAGGTTTTAGTTTGATAGTTCTGACATTGATTATTTTTATGCAGAGGTATTATTACTATATTCACAATGGCATCGACACAGAACATGTAGCTCACATGGAGGATGATACATTAGCAAATATCCTTCGACTACTGGCAACAGGTCTCAAGGTAAAAAATTCCCTGGCATGTGTTGTAGGATCAGATAGTGTATGTAGAAGATTTGCTTATAAGTGATCTTTTGCTTAAATTATCACCTGTTAATAAATAAATGCTAAGCAGATGGCAATCTTGAATGTAATTTAAATAGACCTAAATTAGTAGAAATTTTCAGTAAATTTATGTAATGTTTTAGCGTTCATTTATAAGCCATACCAAGTTAATAGTTGCAGGGTTACATGGTATTACAAACAAGGAAATTTCCCTGTGTGGCTGGAATTAATCCGGTTTGGAACAATAATATGGTGTTTTGCGGCTTTTGAGCTTTGCAGTCGAGCTTACGTCGACTTGCTATGCGACGTAATTCACCTCAGCTGCCAAGCACCAGTCGTACACACATGCTCAGATACACTACGGCTGATTTGCAGCAACTGCACATAACTAGGTATTTATGAGTTCATGTGAGTCACAACACTGCTCAAGTCGACAGCGACTGGACGTGCGCAAATAAAAAAATCTTTAAAAAAAGATTTTGCTTTCTACTAAAAAAGGCAGATTGTTTATATCCTGCTGCAGTTTTAACCTATTTTTGTCCGAATATAGATCATAACACATACAACAAGAATTTTTCCAATGAAACTGATTACATTAGCTATCAATTTGAAGATTTATATTTTTTTAAACCTTTATCTATTCAGAAATTCTTGTTCTCATTTTATGAGTAGTGGCATGAACATGGACTATGAAAACTAAACAAAATTAATGTTTCTTTTTGAATGGTAAATTTCTGCCAAATTTTTGTGCCACTAAAGTTTCAGGTCTTATACAACTGCACAATTTGGCAGGCTCGCAAACATCTGACCCCGGCACTGGGATTTCGAAAACTACTTACCTGCTTTGGTTATCAGTTAGATTCCCATATTAATCATTTTGCACAGATGTTTCCATGCTTTCTATGTGAACATCTGTGTGTGTTATTTTTTTGTGATAATTTTAGTATTTTTCGTGAGGACCTTGGATGTAGTTAACCAAGGGTGGCAGAAGCATGGCAGTTTAGTATAACATTCAACCACTGAACCATAACATTTAGTTATTTTATGTTTTATGATCAAATAAAAAAGTTTAGCTGTTTTTTGCCAAATGAATTTATTATGGCAATCAGTACTTGTTTTACGTTGTACAGCGAAGGGTGTTCACACCGTCTTAAAAAATAAAATACCAGTGTTTGGTGGTATCCTGTAACTCAGTTCTGCCGAGTTGCAAACAATGCTTAGGTTGCTGCAATCAATTAAAACTAGGTGAATACTGTACGCTGCAGGTAGAACAGGAGCAATTTACCGGAACAGATTTGCTTTGTGTTGAGTTGAGTTGCGTGGTGAGCTTATGTCGACTGGATATATTTGTAACTAGCGGTGTACTACATGCCGCCTGTTCCAGCGACTTGCCGAGTGTACAATTGCTTTCAGTTGCGTTGCGTCACAAGCCTTAAGTACTGCTGGCTCATTTCCATGTGAGAGAATGTTTATTTGTTTAGGTGAACCGAGAAAAGGAAATCTGTTTGCTCTCCAACGAAATAAAAGAAGAGTATTTGATCAGCATGAAAAAGGCCATTGGCAAGTATTTCGTTTTCTATTGTTGGAAACACGGCATATAACATATAATGAAACATACTGTGGTGCCACACGTAGGCATGATACGTTAATTTTACTTATATTAGTCACAGTGAGTTTGTAACTTTAATTTGACTGCTGAATAAATGTCACAAATGGCAATCACATTGAAGTCAATGACTTATTGTTTGTCATCGTTGTCTGCTGGTAGGGACCTATTCATGTAACAACTAAGTAGTGATAAACAAAAATGGCAACAAAGGTATGTTGAACCGAAAAAAGATATGTATTATCGATTACCCTATATTAATTATTTGGTAATAAATATGGTTACTAGAGTGTGTTTCTGGTCATTTGTTGCAGTTGACTTTGTACTGAAGGATCCCAGACGACAAGATGATGAAGACAGACCAAATTATAAACTTGAACATCGACAGGAATTATTACAGGTATCACGTGCAGTAATGCTTCAACAATAAGCTGTCTTCCTCGACAGTTGGATGATTGAGTTTTCATTCATACTATTATTTAATGTGTCACGAACATATATAAAATCTTATCAATATTTAGTTTTGACCCTGTTGTTACGCTTGATTCTGTTTATTTATTTTTTTTGTATCAATAGCAGATACATTGTAACATGAATGACATTACATAATGGTAATGCACACAGATATTGGTATTAAATTTTTATGGTTTTCCTTGATCAAATTTTTTACCATTCCATATGTAGTGAGATATTCAGCAATATATTCAATGTTTTTTTCTGATTCTGCTACGTAAAACTATAAATATCTAAGCCTTATGGTCTTAGGGCTCCTAAGAAGTTCCATTGCCATGCTACTGGTGAAAAAATTCAGGGAAGTTGCAAAAACAGTAAACATCCATATTGGATACGCTAGAGCACCAAGTAGAGAGCTAGTTCCAAGAGTGAGACCCAGTGGTCATTTGTCACACATCATCGTCATTATTTGTTGAACACAATCAAAAAAGACCACAGCTGTGAATGCAAGAATCTATCCAAGCTGTCTGTTTTTATGGAAAGTATGCAGAAATCACTATTGCTGATCCTCAATAGTGCCGCCAATCAATAAAATGCCATACAATTAAAGAAATGAAAAGATGTGATGCGTCAGATGTGCAAAAAGAATATGAGAAAGTACAAAAGTACTATTTCAGGGGATTTATAATGATAACACAGTCATTAAATTCACAAAATTAGCACAGAATTCACAATTCAGAAAACCCATAAAAGAGAAATACAATACTCTTACAAATAACATAGTGGAAAAAATACCAGTTCTTTTCATTTATGAATTTTGAGATTTTTTATTAATTGTTTTTATTTTTTGTGGTGAAGAGTTATTTCCTTATTGATGAAACTGAGCAAAAGTTTGCTTTTCTGTAGGTGCCAAAGGTGTGGGCGAAGTCATTCTGGTTTGCACGAAGAGCAATAGCAGACAAGCTTTTTGCAATTAACCCGTGCATGGCAGCTGTTCTAGACCTTTGGTATTCTTCCTATAGGTAGTTGATTATACACTTATATATTTTTTGTATATTATATGTTTTTTATTAGTTGCTAATCAAGATAAATTCACTGCTTTTTATTATTTTATGTTCCTCATCTAATAATAATGGAACAAAAGGTATGTACATGTCCATCCTAGATCTCGAGATCTACACCATGCCCAACACAATTTTTTAGAAAGTTTTGATCATCATGCTTTACAGGGGGCCACTAAGCATTTATTTTTCAAGAAAATTATTTCTGTCTAAGACATGATTGCTTTTTCGGTTAAGCAGTATTTAATGATAAAAAATCTTTGAGCGGGTGACATCAACAATCACACAATACCACATTTAAATTAGACACAGTTGCACAAAAATTGCCTTAAATAGTTTAATAAATGGAAAGCAGAGAAAAGTTGCACATTGACCAAAATCATTCTGTGGGCATAGCTAGTAGAAATGCGAAAGTCAACAGGTTTTGCTTGCTTCAGTAACAGTGACAATAAGAATAGCAAATGAGCTCATAATTAATTTATATATATTGCCCAACTTACTTTTCCTTTTCATAATAATTTCGTGACTATATAATTTGGCCAAATGAACTTAAAAAACGTATTGCCACTTGTGTTTTTTGTAGCAGTAAGTTTAAATTCAATATTTTCTGTGACGTAGAAACTTACGGTTTGTGAGAACGAGTGAATTGGAGGATCGTATGGAAGCCCTGGAATTGCCAGTTTTTCAACAGCAAATTGCTAGCATGATTGACTCCACCAAACTTATCTTGATTAAAGAGTATGTTATAACTTCAAAGATCATTTACCATAGTTCTGTTTCTTATTCCATTCTATTAGTTCCATTAGCTATGTATATATATCAACTATTTCTGTTTTCATTTTATATACAGTATTAGGACAAGTGAAATAGTTGAATCACTGTGTGTGCTGAGCTGTGAAGTTCAGCAGCACAAGATCTGGCTAATAAATTGATGAGTGACTGCTAGATAAACTGTCAGTTTCTTTTGCTGTTTAGCGCTAGCTATTTGTTCCATAGTGGTAGGTTCCAGTAGATCCATGACTATTAATAACAGGCAGCAGGCTCTGAATTAAGTGCTCGATGCTAGTTTGCAGAGTTCTGAGCTGTATAGCAAGTAACAACTAAAAATAGGGCCATTTATTGAAAACAAAATACAAACAATTGTTCAATAACTTAAATTTTATATTAAACAACTGAACATATATTAGTGCTAAGTGTCTACAAGCTAAGTATCTTTTATATACTGTTCCATAACTAATGTCATTGTAATTTTGCTGTTTTTCTAAAGGAAATGACATCTGTCCTACATGTCTATACCATTTAATATCATTTGTAGGTGGTTTGTTGAAGTACAGAATATCTTCCTTCGGGGAAGTAAGAAAAAACTTGTTCCTCCGATTCAGAAACGTAATCGACTTGCACATTTCTTTGAAACAGCCGCTGTTCTGATGACGCAAAATTTGCAAAGCCTTGTGCTAGCTTCCATTGATGATTATGCTACTATGATCTCTCATTGTCTGGTGAGCTGCGAATTTAATGCCAACTGCACTCATTTACACATTAACACATGGAAAGATATATTTCCATATTTATATTGCATGTTCAAGAAACTTTAGGGCTTACTTTACTTTTTAAATTAGCGAGAAATAAATGAATAAATTAATCGATTATCGAAACTCTACTTAACATACTGTTCTTATGTAATTAGGTTTCTAGAGATGATTTTGATCATGATCATGGTTTGTCATGATTAGAACTGTCAGTTACTTCTTTGATATATGCCAATTCTGAGATAGTTGCAGACCAAATGCGATTAAAACATTATAAAGTTCAGTTGAATTTATTTTCATTCTTTCTTCTTCTTTTTAAAATTTTCTCGTCTAAGACTTCTCATATTTACAATTGATCAATGATGTAGTAATAATTAAATCTCTTATTTTTGTTTTATTAGGAATTAGGATTTATTCTTGCAGCTAATAAAAACGAAGTCTTTTTTCAATAAAAAAAATGCAAAATTTCAGCACACTGAGCCGTATCGCCGGCATATGCGACTAGTGTTGCGTTTCGTTCTTGAAGACAATCGTATACAGTTTGAACCAGATGCTGAGGACTTTGAGATTGTTTTGCTCAATGTTTTGAATATGATGGTTGCTGCTGTTGGTATCGTTCCTCGGGTAGAAAGCAAATTATTACCAGATACCGTAAGCCAATAGTTTCTTTTGTACAAATTTTGTACTAATTTATAATGCATGCTGATCAGTTCTCAGTTTTGGTGTCCTACCCCCAACAGTCTACAGTTATTTTTATACACTTTAGGCTAGTACTTCATGCTCAGTGGCATGGCCTACTTATTGTGGCAGGACTCGCTTCTGAACAGACAGAGATGCCTTAGTCACGTTTGCATATGTATACATCCTCTAAGGTCAAAATAAATAATACAGTGGAAAAAATATAGAGGCAATCAACTGTCATACAATTTCTGACAAGGCACAGTGCCGTTTAACTTTAGTTGCTAAGTGCATGCCATTACCACTTGGGTATCAGTAAAGTAAGCAGCCGTTGAGAAAGAAGATAAAAAACTAGATCTTGGTTGCTAACCGCTGCTGAACCTTCATAATTACTGCTGCTTAAACTTATAAATTTTAACCCTTGCCTACCAGTGCTGAGTGACATTGCACATTATGTTTAAATAAAAAAACAAATGCTACTGTATTGTTTCCATTCATGTTAAAACCTGGCATGTGTTTGTCAAGATCAATGATTTTATCTTTTATTTTAGCGTAGAGCTCAAAAAATTTATTTGCATATTTTGTGTGAAATTTACTTAAGAAATAAACAGCCAAGGTTAATGAATGAGGCAGCCTTGAGTGATTGTCGAACGCACATCTTTCATACGAATCAAAAACATCTTAAAAATTCAGCTGCAACCTTGTCACTTTTAAAATTTGCTGCATTTTTCTTTGTTTTGCTTTTACTTTTATATGAAGATATCATTCAAGATTGAAAATCTGAAGCCCACAGTACAAACAGAGGTAATAATCGATGCAAGGGTAATTGTAAAGAGTATATTAGAGAAGGCCATGTTAGGACCGAAACAGTATGCTTCCATTTTTGAGAAGTATGACTTTCTCATAATCAACAAGGTAAGTAAATTTCACATTTTCTTTGCATTTCTTTTTTTATTTTGCAGATTAAAATATTATAAAGTGTTACAGTATAAGCACTGGAAATGTGATCAGTTGCAATGTAATAGGGAATTTGTAATGATGCCTGTTAATTTGCACATATATTTTTTTTCTGACATACGAGTGCAATGGTTTTTATATATTCTTAAGCACACCGGAATCCAGCATTCGATGGCAGGGTCTGCTATTTGAGACGCTTGGGACATGATGTATTATATTGTATTGTACAAGCTTAGGATCATTTGCAGGCAGAAGAAGAAATTGAGACATTTTTTTCCGAGCAGCACAATTTCAACGATTATGTGGAACTCGTAATGAAATATAAACATGTTCAAGAAGATATAGTTGCATCCTCTAACACAGTGAGCATCCTTGTTAACTGCTTTTACAGTAATGTTGCTTTTTATAGTCATGCCTTTAACTGCTATACTTCTAAGTAAGAAAAATTGTCATTCTAGTAAATAGTTTATGCAAGCTTATCATGATGTTTAGAGTTTAGACAGGGGTAAGTATTTTGGTGTTAGTCTTGTTTTTGATCTTTGTTGCTAATGTTGCAGCCTTGATCTAGTTGTTGCTATTTTTGTACAAAATGAAACAAGTGAAATTTGCATTCCTGTTTTGTTTTGTTGTCAACATCTCGTTCATTACAGTTCAGTGTAGATATTAATTTTAGGTTAAAAACGGCAGCCTTGTGTTAAAGTTTTGAGACATGGCTTTTAGAGATTGGAGATTCATAAAAACAAGAACTCGGATACTATATTGTATCTCTAAGCTTCATACATACTGAAATTTCTTATTGTGCTTGTGAAGCTGTTTTCAGAACATTGTGGTGTCCTTTTCATTAGTTAATGGAACTCAAGTCCTTGATCAATACACAATGTTTTTTGGACCAGTGGTCATTAATTTGTGTCAAAGTTTGATTTTCTAAATTTGACTTTGTCATGTTTTGATGTCTTGTAAGGTAATCCTGAATGTTTAGATTGTACCATGTGGCATGTTTGAAGTCAACACCAGTGAACTAATTAGTGCACTTGTGAAAAAAGCAGAGCACTTGTGCCATAAAATCCTTGGCAGTATGACTCACAATCACAAAACTGCAAATGAAAAGTAAGTACTTTGTGCCTTATTTACAAATGCAGCTAAATTTAATGCACAATAAGTCACACAGTCACAAATCTGTAACAAGAATTATGTTAGTTATACCTTATTTACTACAGCATCAAACTAATATATTCAAGATGAATAATAATGTTTATCTGCAGTATATTGCATAATGTTACATATCTGCTATTCATATTAATTAACTATTATACACAGTTATTTATATTATACTATATTATATTATGTTATGTTATGTTATGTTATGTTATGTTATGTTATGTTATGTTATGTTATGTTATGTTATGTTATGTTATGTTATGTTATGTTATGTTATGTTATGTTATGTTATGTTATGTTATGTTATGTTATGTTATGTTATATTATATTATATTATATTATATTATATTATATTATATTATATTATATTTTATTTATATTACATTATATTATGTTATGTTATATTATATTATTTATAATATATTGTAAGTATATTATACACTGTTTGGGTTTAGTGACAAACAAAGTCATCATTTATTGCTGAACATAATAGTTTATTGTTTGTATACCATCTACACATCACATGCTCCTTCGTCATTTACTTCATATCTGACACTGAGACGCCATTACCCAAAATTATACATTTTATCTGAAACGAGATATATAAATTCCTTTAGTAAACTAATTCATTTCTTATCAAACGATCGATTACGATTAAGTGAAATTAATGAGAGACTTTCAGTAAATAACTAAATAAAATTTACATACATCGTTGGCATTAAATCGTGAGTCAACAGAAACACGTCATCACTTGAACACATTGAAACTTGAATGACCGGTATTTGACTAGGTCGCAAATATTAAAGCCAGATGCCGCCACTTGTAACTGTAAAATGCTATATTAAATTTAACAAACAAAAATCCTTGACATACACAGTCTGCTATTGCAACAAAGTTTACCTACATGTACTTTTGCAAAGTTTTTTGTGCATACTTCTGAACAAGTGCATTGATTTTATTGCTTGTTAGTCAGTGTGCTTCAGAAGTTTGTTGCAGTGTGAAATATGTATTCATTGTGAAAAATTCTTGTCTTGATAAACCTGTTTTTTGCTAAATTTTGATTTTGAAATGCAGGCACTTATATTTACACATTGAAAAAAATAAGCAGAAAATTTAAGCTTGTTGCTTGGTGGGGTAGTCCAAGCTCATTGTTCTCTGAATTTTTTTATCATTTGGAGCTGAAAAAGCAACAAAAAGTAAGTGTACCTTCACTCTTCATTAGCTGATATGAGAACCAAATAGGCCTTATCTCATTGTACTCTTCTAGCAGTGTTCCACTCTGATATCGATGCTACTGAGTTTGGTTTACTTACAAAAATTAGTAGCAAAAAGTAGCTCTTACGAATGAACAGGACTTTGTGACTTTATTGATTTTTTATGTATTTGTAGAATATGTGCAGATTTTGAGCAAATTGCATTGAAAGCCTTGACTACACCAACAAACACAGAGGAACTTGTAGAGCTTAAAGTTAGTATACATTGCCGTTAAACAGCTAACCTGTATTATCAAATATTAATAGGATTAACATTGTATAAACAGTTATTATTTTCTTTCCTGATTCTTTTCAAAGCCATTTGAGTAGGTTTATGCTGTCGTCTCATCATCTGAGATTGAGAATAGAGGTAAATGGGCGAGGCCATCCATATCTGATGAAAACAATGTATGCAGTTGTTATAATGTCTCTATTAAAGACGAGTCACATGTTATTGTACATTGTAGATTATCTGTGCCAATTGGAGAAATCCATGCTTTATATTTAAACAGAGTGCAAAAGCTATTTGAATTAGAGCCTAAACCTTGTCAGCAATTTTGAAAATTTATGATTATTTGGCTTGTTGTTATTTTGTGTTAACATCATTTATTTTTTCTGTGTGCCAGTTTTTTTTTGTAGTGATTACGATGGACTATAATTATATTACTGTCAATATTACACTACTTCTAAAACACTAAATTTTACTGTGAATACAATTTTGCAGCTACATTTTATATCAGTACTGTTGCATAATAGTTTGAAGTATTTACTAATTTAAGGGTTCTGCGTTCGAATCCTACTCATGTCCAGACTTTTTTTCAAACTGTGTACCATTGAAACAGGATTCTCTAGCCGCCGCAGACCTATTCAGCCTTTACTGAGCACCTGTTGTGTACTGGTAGAACAAAGGTGGCTGAGCGACGAGCTTGCCGCTGGTCCTCCTTGTGTGTCACGGCTTTATAAATAGTAAACAAGTTTGATGCCACTAAAATTCTCATGAAATGTAGATTCAACTATCAAATTGTGATTGATTCCTTTTATAACTGCTATTAATTTTCAATATTTTTTTAAATAATCAGGGACTTTTGAAACATCTAAATCAGCATCTGCTAATGATTTGATATTTTTTCTAGAGGTACATCAAGCAAGTCGAAGACAAGACACTTCCTTGCCTTATGGCTGAACTTGATGCATCTAAAGAAAGGATACTATTTCTGGCCGATTACACGACATTTACGCCTTCTGAACTCAGGCTGAACAGTAACACATTTACCTGGCATAAGCGAATAGAAGAGGTGTTTGTTGAACACAGGAAAATTGTTGAAGAGAAACATGCTCAATACGAGCAGAACCTCAGGGTAAAATAGTTGTTTAGCATCTGACACTTAAAATTCTAAAACTTATAATCATTTTGAATTTTTTATCCGTGAGCATTGCAATTCTGAGAGAACCAGTTTGCTGTTTTCTTCTTGTTGTTGCTTGTTAGGCATCCAATCTTAAAAATCAATTGATAGCATCGAACAACTTGAAAACTATAATACGTAATGGCAGGAGACTTGCAGGGTATACACCTAGGATAGGAACTCAAACCGTGGTATGAATAAAAAAGCTGAGATTATTTACGGGCCCAGGATAAGAGCTAAAATATGAAAATTAGGGCAAACTGCTTAGTCTGCACATGAGTAAACCACATTGGAACAGACACAGTCAAGTGAGAATTAGTCGTGAGGCTTTACGCATTGGTCAGTCATACATGGCTAAACTGCACTGTACTAGGCGTAATCAACTGATGTACACAGTCATGTATGCGAACTTGGACCTGTTCTGTAATAAATGGGATCATTTAGTCTTGTTAAGATTACTATTACTAAAAGAAAAACGTTGGCTTTTTTTAAATAGCCACTAATGGCACACAGCAAAACTCTGGTCTGAACAGATTAAAACTTTACACATTTTCATACATTTATTTGACATCATCCTCATGCGTTTTTCTTGACGTTTGGTACATGTATGCGAACTTGGACCTGTTCTGTAATAAACGGGATCATTTAGTCTTGTTAAGATTACTATTACTAAAAGAAAAACGTTGGCTTTTTTTAAATAGCCACTAATGGCACACAGCAAAACTCTGGTCTGAACAGATTAAAACTTTACACATTTTCATACATTTATTTGACATCATCCTCATGCGTTTTTCTTGACGTTTGGTACATGTATGCGAACTTGGACCTGTTCTGTAATAAACGGGATCATTTAGTCTTGTTAAGATTACTATTACTAAAAGAAAAACGTTGGCTTTTTTTAAATAGCCACTAATGGCACACAGCAAAACTCTGGTCTGAACAGATTAAAACTTTACACATTTTCATACATTTATTTGACATCATCCTCATGCATTTTTCTTGACGTTTGATACAGGTGCGACGGGAGAAATTCACGGAAGATCTTGAGGGTTTGTCTCGTCAATTGGCAGAGCTCGAGCTGCTAGGAGATCTTGAAGAAGTTGCCAGGTATTTCAAAAAAGCTCAAGCACTTGATGCACGATTACTTGCTGCAGTAGACAAGGTGAAGTACTATTTACTATTAATAATTACTCCTTTAAATGTCAATGTGTGAAAAGAATCTATGTTCTAAAATCAAACTAATGAATTAAATATCAGTCTACGTTATAGATGTTAAGTTTCAGTTAATCATCTTGTGGGAATAATTAATATTGTTGCTAATAATGGGCATTTATCTATTTATCTAACTATCTTAATTGAAATACCAGTCAGCAAAGGTAAAAATTAGGCCTCATTTACAGGCTAATTTACAGTTCATCTGCAACAGTTCATTGAATTTTTGTCTGCTTAGTCTAATCTACGTTTCATTTGTAACTTGCTAAATGGAAGAAATTTTTATACTAGGTGGTTGCACTGATTACAACATTAATAATACATTATTTTGGTTTAAGTTAAAAAAGCAAAAACTTTGGCAACTAGCATAAAGAAATCATTTTATGTAGCAAAAGTTATTAAATATAATTTATCACATGTGTAAAACTTGTAGTAATTTATTTGTACTGTCAGGTTGTCTGATGTGTATCATGGTTTATCGTACCTGTAAACTTAACAGTAGATGGAGGAACTTATTATATGTCTAATATCTTGTATATCACAGCTTTGTCGGACATACTTAAATGTGCAGACCTATGTGTTATGCTTCATCTATGTACCTAATTTTTTAATATATTAATTTTTTAATTAGCATTTATAGTTTACAGTAGTATAACTAACTCTTATTTATCTTTTTTCGTTTACTATGTGCAGTCAACTTTTTGGCATTCTTTTATCTTCTTTTAACTTATTTTGTCTGAAATAAAACTGAAATTGAATTAAATTGTGCTTCTCAATACAATTCTTGCTTAAATAGCCACATATAATGCAATTATAATGCACTATAGGTCTTCAAACAAGTTAATGTGAAACACGTTTATGTTGCAATATAAACATGTTATAAGATTACTCACTTTAGGGATTTTTTGCTGTATAGATTGAAAGTTTTAACAAAGAAGAAGAAGCATTTGGCTGGGAATTAACCAAGTACCCGCTGAGGCAAGAACTTGTAAATGCTTTACAACCTTACTACAAGCTGTATGAAACAACCCTGGAATTTGATGAAAAACACAAGTATGTTATGTTAAATGTTCTGTAATGAACTTAGATTGCTGTTTAATTTAATAAACTTAAATTTTAAAACAAACATCTGTTTATCAACCTAACTGCAAATACATATACTGTATACTAGTTACTTCTGTTTTTTAGAAGCTATTAATTTAGAAAAGCAAGCTGATTGAATTAATTTTTTGTCTGTACCTCAGTACTCATTAGTACTGCCCTTGATCGTTTATCATTTAACATATTAAAAGGGCAGCTGACTAGATGACTTCTTTATTGGCCCGGTGTCCGCTCCCCCTTTCATTCAGTTAGTCCCTCAGTAGCAGTTAGGCCCATTTTACCTGTATACTAATCAACTATTGCACCACTGTAGATTTTGTAGATTGTGCAAAATTTTTTTAATTCAATTCAATTCACTGCTGTTTTTGTGTTCTGTTTTTGCATACTCCAATTTGATTTTTGCAAATGGCAGTGGTCAATCATGGAAGAAAAGGAAGCAATGGCAACGGGGCATGAGCTATTGCAACAATTAGTAAAAGTAGTAGAACAAGAAAGTAGTTAAAAATGATAAATATGTGTTATGGACATGAGGAGTACATAAAAACAACTTCTTTGATATGTAGAAGTAAAAACAAATATAACGTTCAGAAACCATTGTAGTTAATTCTGTGCTTGCATTTCGCGAATACTGCCATAGATTTACATAACTTAAAATCCTCTTTAATTCTGGTGAATTTCTTAATTGTCTTTGTCTTTAAATGAATAGCAATTACTTGATTGCAATTTTCCAAACTTTATGCAAATGTAGTTTGTTTACGAATTTAAGTCTTAATAATTTGCAATTGTAATTTTCTGACATGTAGCTAGATAAGGCTTATGCTGTTCATATGAATTATTATACTATTATTATATCTGTAACAGAAAATGGCAAAGAAAGACATTTATATCTATTTTTTTAGTTTTCATTATTCATTATTTTAATTTTATCACTAATTTATCAATGTGTTATCATTAGATTTTTTTCTGATTGTTTTTGTTATCTAAGTATTATTTTCGAGACATATAATACATAAACCTTGAGCTGTACATAGTATATTTACAATGATGTTTTTATAAAGATAAATGTTTCGCAAGTGTTAACGTACTGAATTTTGTCTTGTAGGATATGGATGGAGTCCCCAATGGCAGAAGTTTCGCCAGACACAGTAGAAACAGATGTTGGTAACTATTGGAGAACAATGTATAAACTTGAAAAGACTTTTGCAGAAACGTCAGCTCCTAGGAATATCGCACACACGGTTAGTTTTTTCATAAATGGTGATTAATCTTAATAATTTACATATGAATTTGGCCAAACTTACATTTTGATAACGGTAGTGGATTTAGTAAAATTATTAATTGATGAATTCTTATTGACTGTTGATTCATAAATCTGTTAAGCTTTTAATATTACTGATATTTTTGATATCTCTTATTTTCAGAATTTTAACTCAATTTCTCATTTTTGGAGCCCATGTTCTTACTAAAACTGTAATTTTCTAGTTTTTATGTGGAATTTTAGCTTCATTTTATAAAGTAATTTTATCAAAGCTTCACCAGACTTTTTGTTGCGTGAATTGCAGCTTAATGTGTTAAATTAGTTAAGTTATTAATGCCAAGTTACTAAGTGTTTTGACAGTGTTACCTGAGTTATAAGTTGGGGAAGATTATTGCAAATAAAAAAAAGTTGGATAAATCAGTTATGGATCAACATTTACTAGCAGCAGCAACTTTAATGCTGTGGGTTGAGGTTGTATTGAATAATTTCTTCTTTTCTTTTATGGAGATATCTGACAATAGTAATGCCCTTATAATCTTTGTGCTGCTTGCCTTATTGTGTATTTTGCTATACTGAAGCTATATTTGACAAATCTTTAGATGTCCACATGTAAGTTCTTAGTGAATTTTGGCACATATTTTGAGGTTTTTCACTTTAAAAAATTAACTTGTCACATAAATGAAGAAATATTTTTGCTTAAATTTTAAGCTATGTTTTGTTTTCTACAGACAAAGAAAAAACTGGACGATTTCAAGAGGCATTTGCCACTTGTAGGTGCACTATTTAATCCCGGAATGAGAGATCGCCATTGGGAGAAAATCTCGCAGATTATTGGCAAATACTTCCGACCTGATGAAACAACATGCTTGGCTAATCTAGTTGATATGAAGCTGGAAAAATTTATTCCTAGGTACAAATGCTGAATATTATAATATAAATTAATGTACTTATTGATTTAAAGTTAAACTATCTAATAGCTTGGAGCTGCTTGTTTAAAATATTTTTCTTGTGCTTAAGCTCTTTTGGGTTTTATTCATGTTTGCTTTATTTTGTTCCTAGATTTGAACTTATTGGTGAAACTGCGGCAAAAGAATTTGCCATAGAAAAGGCAATGGAGAAAATGAAGTTAGAATGGGCTGAGGTACCTAATTATAGAATTTCTGTAGTTAAGATGGAGTAGTAATATGAGTTACGTTTACCTTATTAGTACTGCCATTACAATTTATTTTTTTCACATTTTGCAGGTTTTATTTGTTTTTGTACCATACAGAGATTCTGGGACATATATACTAAGTGCAGTAGATGATATTCAGATGCAGTTAGATGACCAGATTGTTAAGACCCAAACGATGAAAGGCTCGCCTTTTATTAAAATATTTGAACAAGAAATCATGTAAGTGCTTTTCATCAAAGCAGCTTCTTACAAATTTCTGAATATTATTAATCCCGAATGCTTTAACTTATTTGTTATCTAATATAAAAAAGGTTACTACATTTTCTGCATCATATAAGAATGTAATCACATATGGAACCTGTAATATTTGTAATTAATTACCAATAACTTTTTGAGATCGAATTTAACATTCGCTTTTTCTAGGATTTATTTAGTTGACTGCTTTGTGACAATATGGGAAAGTAGTTTTATTCAAGTTTATTTAACTTTTTGGGATCGAATTTAGCATTCTCTTTTTCTCGGATTTAATTAGTTGACTGCTTTGTTACAATATGAGAAAGTAGTTTTATTGAAGTTCGCTGGCCGTTATTATTTTCTGATGATTCCACATGTTAATTTGTAGTAGTTTGTATTTTAAAATTTCAATGATCTTGTGTATTGTGTTTTGTTTTGTGCTTCCAAGGAAACGGGGTAAGTTTGTATAATGACCATGCAGCACGGTTTTTCCGGCATTATGATTTTTTTACACATGATGTTTACATGTTGGCAAATTATAATGGTATTTTCATCCAGGATGCAATCAATGCCTTATACATGATCAGTAAATCTACTTTATAATGGTAATGACATTTATCTGCATTTCTATTCATTGAACAAATGGTGCAGAAGAGAAGCAATGTCTTCTAGAGTTAGTTATAACTTGTAATCCAATTTTAATAGCTAATCAGGCAAGAAAGCAACACTAAATTAGAAAGTTTGAAAAACAGCACCTTCTGGATGTCACACCCTGCTTTTTGTCCAGTTATCCTGGTAATGAATACTGATAACTACAATTAAATTTTCTAAACAGAATAAGCTTGGCTGTACTGATTTATTGTTTTATTTAAGCTGCCATCATTTGTTGTTTCAACCAACAACTTGCAAAAATTTCAAAAATAACTATGTGTATTGTACAATTTACTCTGCTAAATTTCTTAAAATTTATTTTCAAAAGATGAATGGATTTAAGTACAAAACTAGTACAAACGTGACTTCTTGATAGCTAAAGAATTGTCGTGCTAAGGAATTTATTCGCATACAATACACTGACCAAAGTTCTTTTACTGTCTTTGATTTTTTTTATAATGGACATTAATGTGGTAGTCATTTCTTGTTTGCAGAGCTTGGGAAGCCACTCTCTTTTTATTGATGGATGTGCTGGATGAATGGCTGAAAGTTCAAAGTACATGGCTTTATCTTGAGCCAATATTTAGCTCTCCAGATATAATGTGTCAAATGCCGGAAGAGGGAAGGTCTGTTTTTGCATTATCATTCATCTTCTAGTAGTTTGTGTTCAACTGCAGGTGGCACCTCACTGACAGCGGCTTAGACTGCCCGGGCTGGTTTTGTTTATTAGTTTATTTTATTTTATTCTATTTGCCATAACAGAATAATATATAAATATGATGAAATGCAAAATACCAAGTTAAAAGTAACAAGCATGTAAAAAGTAAAGTTGATTAATGGATCATTGGGGCTGTCCAAAACGAAAACTTGTAAAGGTCAGGCCCAATATGCAAATAGAAAGAAAGGCATAGGTGTAAGAATAAAAGGTGGTTAATGGGAACAAAAGGAATATGAAAAATGGAAGGATATTGAAAATGTAACATGAAAGCGAGAGAAGAAAAAATAAAAACGTAAAAAATAGATTCACATGAACTAAGAATGTAGTAAATGTAAATAAATCAGCAAGGCAAAGACAACTGCAAATGGTGAGAGGAGTCAGATTATGTCCACCCACCTACAAAGTTTCTTTTACTTCTTGTTATGGAGTATAGTCCATTCTTGTTCTTCTTTAAGTGTGATATGAAACATTACAGATTATAAATATTTGGATTATTGTCCATAATAAAGAGTTTGAGGCTTTTTTAAATTTATAAATACTATGTTCTGATTTTATATGATTAAGTAGATAGTTCCAAATTAATGGCCCAGTAAAGTAAATGAAATGCTTAGCAACATTCGTACGGACATATGGAAGAAAGTATTGATTAAATCGTGTATTATGAAGTCTTGCATTCAGTTTAACAGGATTTTTGAAGAACTTGGGTAATAATTTGCTATTAGTTTTAACATGAAAATTGCAATATTATGAAACACTATGTTATCAATAAACAAGATGTTAATTTGTTTAAAGAAAGAGTTAAATACTGGAGGGAATTTATTTAATCCGAAATATAAACAAAGAAATTTTCTTTGAAGACAACGTAAAGGGTTAAGATTTGTTGTGTATGTAGCTCCCCAAAGGGAACGAACATAATTTAAATAAGGATAGACTAAAATTGCATTTTTTTTCATCTTCTAATAATTTTTGTTCAACTGCAGGCAATACCTCACAGGACAGCGGCTTAGACTGCCCAGGCTGGTTTTGTACCAGCAGTCTATAATTCTATTGATATTCATTCATGAAACACTAAAATGATGTGTAAGAAAAGTGACACCTTTATTAACAGAATGTATGATGAAGTGTTAAAGTACAACTATGAAACAGAGTTTACACATTACCTGTTGAGCTGTCTGGACCAGTGAAAAAAACAGCTGGGGCTGCTATGACGTTGCTGTGTGCAATTTAGCTTTGGCATTGCAAAATGGTAACCTATGCATTTAGCGAGAAACAGGTGTACAACATTATTGAACATTATTTACAAAGCTGGCAATTATTTGGTGTTTTTTCCTGAATTAATATTTTACACGGTAATCTGTTTTCGACTATAATTTAAATCTGATCGTTTTTAACTAATAGTCTCTATTTCCCAGATACAATATGATTAGCTATATGAGTTATGAAAAAAGAATCTTAAAATATTCAAATGAAGTGCTTACATACTTGTTTCAGACGATTTAACGCTGTGGATAAAACGTGGCGTGATGTGATGAAAACTGCCATTGTTGACAAACACGTTCTTGCTGTTGTACAAATTGATCGGCTACTACCTCGACTGCAAAAATCAAACGAACTGCTGGAAAGAATTCTAAAGGTTTGAGAGAAGCTGGACTATTAAACAAGGAATTAATTAGTCAACCTATCCTACATTTATTTAAATAATTAAACTCGTAGAGAAACTTGACTTTGATGATTAGACTAAGTGAGAAATAACAACTTACTTGTTGAAGATAAAGAAAAGAGGTATTGGAAAATGCTCAATCAAGTCAGGATTTCAACTTGATTTCAACTTAATGCAACCTGCTGCCTAACTCACTGTCATAGCAGACCAGAATTTTTTAATCTCTTTTAAGGTCAAGCAACGGAACCTACAAATTAACATTTTGAGTGATCTTTTTTATAAAGAGTTTTACTTTTAAATTACCCAATTTCATTTCACTAGTTTGAGGTTAGATGACAGCAGTACATAATAAAGATCAGCCAATAAATTGTTGCTACCGCTGTTTCAGTATTTGACTATTGAATATCTTGGTTTGGTTATATATGGTTTAAACTGGGCCCTACATTGTTTTAATATGATTTAATGTGTAACTTTCAAAGTGTACTTTTAAGTGTTGACAACATTTTTAAAAAACAAGTTCGAATTTCATAAAAAGTGCAAAAATTTCTGTTAAATGTTAGCGCTTTTATCAGTTTTAGAAAGTTAAAAACTAGATGCACATAAATCATAAGAAAGCAAATGCCATGGTTGCCAGCCTTCCACTCAAACAAGTGAAAATAAATAAACGAATCGTGACAGTGCATATTTTAATATGTTGTTTATTAATTAATTTAATTTTTATACTTTATTTATTTTAGGGTTTGAATGAATATCTGGAGAAGAAGAGGTTATACTTTCCTAGATTCTTTTTTCTGTCCAATGACGAGCTACTAGAGATTTTGTCAGAAACTAAAGACCCGACCAGGTTTTTGTCACCTATGTAAATTATAATTTAGCTGCTCTGATCATGTCAGTATTTTATCTGTTGTAATTTAGAAACAAATTATAATTTACCTGTCTGTATACAGTGTCGTATGTGGCACCTGATCCTTCTTAACACTGTTTCGTGCAGATATTTTTTGTGTTGTTGACAATTAAGTCATGTCATATTATTATTTGTCAATGTAATTTTTACCATTGTGATGTGCTGATTATTGTGTTGTTGTGTGTGGTTTTCAGTTGACAAATGTGTCATTCTTTAAATATCATACCTTGTATTTTTTGTGTTTTTGACTTCTTGCCAAACTTTTAGGCAGCTTCCTTAGATTTGTCCAAAGATACAGAAGTTTTAAATTGGCAAGTCAAAAAAATAAGTGGTGGGAAACATTTTAGTCACTATTGTTAAAATTTACAGCAAGTGCTGCTTATGTCCATTGTCCACCAGTTCCACTGCAAGTAGACGAATGCAATCCTTCCAACTTAAGTTTCACTTTCTCACTTCATTAAGAGGTATTTGGTCCCAGTACACTAAAATTTTTGCCTTTAGTTGCTTTGTATCAAACAGTTCTGTACCTCAATTGCACACTTTCTTAGAAGGGCATTCCAGATACCGTAATTCAGAGGATTAAGTCCCATTTTTCTTGGCAAAAAATCTTAATCAGTGCTTTGGTTTCTGTGGTGAAGAACATGTTGTAAACTGGCTGATTTCTTTATTGTTTCGCTGCCGTGTAATGAGTGCATTATATTATGTCAGTGTGGCCATTTTTCATTTGAAGATTATAGCCAACATTGTTCCATCATTTAATTGTTGAACATGCAAACGTTTTTAACCATAACTTAAAAGCCATAAAAACTGCAGCTTTGGCAGCTAAAAGTTGATGTACTGTAATTGTAGGGCTCTTGCTTCTAATATAAGTTTAGTTTAAATTTTGTAATTTTTTTCTGATATAAGTTGTGTATAAACATTTGTGTAGAGTGCCTCAGCTGATGAGTAGGACTTGTATGTTTTTTGCTTGGGTGTCATGAGCTTACTACTCGGTAACGAACACTCTATTTACTTTGCTGTTTAGTTTTTAAATAATCTTTGGTTGCATGAACCACCTAGCCAAAATTTTTAATGCTTTCGATACTCGCAGAGTTCAGCCGCATTTGAAGAAATGTTTTGAAGGCATTGCAAGTCTAGAATTTACCACCATGCTTGATATTACACACATAATGAGCAGCGAAGGTGAAGTCGTAAAACTTATAGACGCAATTTCCACAGTTAAAACACGCGGGCAGGTGGAAAAATGGCTTCTTGAACTGGAGACATTAATGATAGCCAGCTTGCATCAGGTAAACATGTCGAATTAAAGTTTTTCCTTTAGGAGCATTTCTGCATTTAGCCCCTCTAACAGTGATAATTGGTTATGTTAAGACAAGCAGATGACAATATTTGGACAACTCATATTAGGACAACCTGTGATAACTACCGATGATAACATTTGTTAGCTGATAAAATGGCTCTGGTGCAAGTGAGTGTCAATGAATCATGCTAGAACATAAGGGCAAGTGACAATTAGTGAGTCTTGTTGGAACAAGCAACAAACACACAGTCATGTCAGGAGGAATAATATACTATCAGTCATTTTAGAATGACCAGATTATAATTAAACCACGTAGTTAAGAGTAAGTAAATAACACTGAATCACGTAGGCAGCCACAGTCATTAAATGCAGTATGATTCAAGGTTGACTGTTTTGTTGTTGATTTTAGGTCATTGGTGAATGCATTGACGCTTATGCTAAAACTCAAAGAGAAGAGTGGGTATTAGAGTGGCCGGGGCAGGCTGTGCTATGTGTTTCACAGAAATATTGGACATCGGAAGTACACAAGGCTTTGCGCGAAGGACTTCCAGTGAGTGATTTCAGTTTTTTGAAGGCATATTTACAAAGTATTGAATGCAGCATCACTAGTTCCAAAATAAATTTTATTTTAACCCATGGTTATAATCGACTAATTCTTTAACTGTTTTTAGGCAATGAAAAACTACCTTGAACTTAACAATGAGCAAATAGGTGGTATAGTGAAAATGGTGCGTGGTAAGCTCTCCAAGCAGAATCGTGTTACATTAGGTGCACTTGTTGTGCTGGATGTTCATGCACGTGACGTCTTAGCCCAGCTTGTCGAGAATAAAGTGACAAACGAAGACGACTTTCAATGGCTTTCTCAGCTGCGTTACTACTGGGAGGTGCACATTTTGCAATTTCAAATACTTTTGCCTTATATAAGTATATATATATATATATATATATATATATATATATATATATATATATATATATATACCAGTTCATTTAGACTGTGGTTTTCAAACAAGCAGGAGTTTGGCAATCATGGAAGGAATGCGATTGTTTAGGCATTTGAAAATTTTGATTTATTGCTTTATAGCAGCGAATTACTGCAACTCTTTTGACATGCTATACCACATGTTATGATATCGGTATAAAATAGTCTAATCTTAGTTTAACCTTTTTTTCATAAATGCATATGTTTGATTTACTTCCTGCAAATATCATAGAAAGCTGCTATTATAATTTTTGATTGAATTCGCATTGCATGTAGGAAAGATTAGATATTACAACTTGAAAAGATACTATAATGTAGCGCACAACATAATAATTTGCTGTAATTTATATATTTATAATTAAAGAAAAATTATAGGATCGCAAAAGCGAAATGTAGAATTGAAGTTCCAATAATTCAAGTAAAAGTAAAATGAAAAAACATTTCTTTTTTGATGTTATTTAGTGATGTTACATGCTTTTCTTGGTCAAACCCAGGCTGAATCTTGCTACAAAATTTAGCATTGCAAAATTACACAGTAGCGCAAGTAGCATCATATTCAGTTTATTTCAAATGGCTGCCTGTCAAATTTAAAAACTGCCCAATCGTTGAACCAGGACTTTTCCTACTAGCAGGACATTATCATTTGTTGATAGTGTTATATGCATACCTGTTATATCAAGAAAATAAAGACATTTGTTAATTGCTTCTGTACTTGACATAATTGATATTTTAGGATGATAATGTTATGACTAGAATGATAAACTCTCAACTTGCCTATGGTTACGAATATCTTGGAAACTCGACCAGACTTGTCATCACTCCACTAACTGACAGGTGTTATAGGTAATTTCTTTGTTCACCTGCATGCCTTGTAAGATTTCCTCTACTGTTTGGCAAGCTGCACACCAGAATCATCACTTAGCAATTGGGCTTACAGGGCCTCACTTAAGCCTACCAATTGTTGAATTGTTGGGTGAGACCATGGCCTAGTATATCTGAAAATGACACATTGGACCAGTAGAATGTTTTGTTATGTTATGTTATGTTAAGACAAGCAGATGACAATAACTCACAACTCGTATTAGGAGAACTTGTGTTAACTACCGATGATAAATTTTGTTAGCTGATAAAATGACTCTGATGCAAGTGAGTGTCAATGAATCATGCTAGAACATAAGGGCAAGTGACAATTAGTGAGTCTTGTTGGAATGAGCAGCAAACAATAGTCATGTCAGGAGGAATAATATACTATCAGTCATTTTAAAATGAGTAGATTATAGTTAAATCACGTAGTTAAGAGTAAGTAAATGTCATTCAGGTGTAGGCACCTGTGTACTATACATTTGCTCTCAATGTATGAGAGAAATAATCAAATGCAATTTGGCAGATGAAGCTGCCAAGAAGTGGTTGTTTCTATGATAATATCCATTACTTACTAAGCTCAGGAATTAAAACTTGACAGAGAGCTTAGAGCTCTTTACCTCACAGATGCTTGCTATGTTCTTTTTCTCGTAGGACATTATTTGGTGCTTTGCATCTACATCTGGGAGGAGCTCCTGAAGGTCCTGCAGGAACCGGGAAGACCGAAACAACGAAAGATTTAGCTAAAGCTGTGGGAAAGCAATGTGTAGTTTTTAACTGTTCTGATGGGTTAGATTACATAGCTCTTGGAAAATTCTTCAAAGTGAGATTTTAATTTTGTTTGCTGTAATTTTGTATGTAAAAACATATACAGGGTCATCCAGAAAAGACTTTCCTCTAAATTATCTCATAAGCTTTCATCCTGGTAGAAGTATTCGTCCTTTCAAAAGACAGCCACAATTTTATCTACTTTGCATGTTATCTTTTTGGTTACATTGATGGTATAGTATTTTATTATTTGATTAGAACGTTGTCCAGAGTTTTTGTTTTTTGCGATAGGGATTAGCTTCTTGTGGTGCTTGGTCATGTTTTGACGAGTTCAACCGCATAGATTTAGAAGTCCTGTCTGTGGTTGCACAACAAATTCTTACTATTCAGAGAGGTAAAGTATTTGAGATCGTTTTGAATAGTGTTTAGGAGCAGCTGACTATTGTTCAATATAGTAGCTGTACAAACTAGGAAACTAAAAATGTGACATTGTGGTAATGGTTTGGTATTTGTTACACCCATATTCTTTAACTGCAAAGGTAGCTGAACGAAAAAAAATGAAATGAAAATGGGAAGTTTTGTGTTATTTGATCTTATTCTGAAGTACACAAGGAAATTTTTCCTAAATTCATGCTATATTTTATGATTACTGTGATATTTTGTAATTATGCCATCTGCGATTTGATAGTTAAATTATAACTTATACCTTAAAATAGAAAATGTTGAATAGGCGGTATCACTTTGTCTCCTCGGAGTCTTAAACTCCTCGGGGCATTTCCAGAAAAGATGTAAGTTTGCAAAACTACTTTTGAAAACATTGAATATGTTCAACTAAAATTCAAAATAGTCTTTTAATGAAGAATATTATCAATACTTTTTGGAGAATTCATCTTTGTACTGGCATTGTGTTTTTAACAACTTTTTATAAACAGCAATCATGGCCGACCTTGAAACAATGGTTTTTGAAGGCACAACTATCACACTAAACCCAACATGTGCTGTGTTCATTACAATGAATCCTGGTTATGCTGGAAGATCTGAACTACCTGACAACTTAAAGGTATGAAATGGAAGACAAATTACAGATGTTATATGAGGCTTTTCTTAGATTTATTGTTTATTTTTACTTATTATCAGAAATAATTTTGAGTGACACAGGTTGTTCATTAGGCTTGTTTTGTAATAGTTGTGATGCAAGTTATTCAATCAAGAAATGTTTCTTACACTTTTTTATCTTCTTGTTCTAGGAGTTTTGAAATCACAAGAAACAATGATTCTTGTCTCATTACTTGTGTTTACTTGCTCAACTTTTTGTGATCATTTTTTAAATCTTACTTTATATTTCATTTTATAATCAAATAGTAATTTGCAATTACGGAGCTCTATGTTTTTGTCTATCTAAAGGCAGGGATGGTTGTTATTAAAAATTCAAATGTTATCTGTCATGTCAGTCTTTGTACTGTAAAATTTGTACAGTTTATTTGCTGTAAAACTAGACCCACAACTTTGATATATATTTATAATTCAGGCTCTTTTCCGTCCTGTTGCCATGATGGTTCCGGACTATGCACTGATATCTGAAATTGTGCTATATTCTTGTGGTTTTGTTAATGCTAGACCATTGTCTGTTAAAATTGTTGCAACGTACAGGTATGACTTCACATTTGCAAATGATTCACATAATTCAAAATATCCAAGTCTGAATTGCAACAAGTAGATTGTAATGTTTCGCTGCTGTGATTATCAGTGTCATTTAGTATGATTGAGCTAATTGGTCATGCAATATTCAGCTGAATTGATGATCAGTTAACGGTGAAAATGTGCCCAATCTATAAGACTCCAGACATGGCCATTCTTTGGTAAAATTTTATATTAATTAAGTGACTTTGATCAGTTTACTAATTTGCCATTTACGTTGCATAGATTTATAGAAAAAAGTCTGTTTTGGTGAAAAAACTTTCCACAAGTAATTTTCTTTACACATGATTTGCAAATCACAGCATTGTTCTGCATTCGTAATATTTCCTTTCTTCGTTCTACTGAATGCTTTTGTTTTCATCAAACATTTACGAAAGTTCTGTGTCACAGTGATTTTTCCTTAGAAAACATGGTTTTCTATGTGCTGTGTGATGTTACGCTGATTTTAGGTTGTGTTCAGAGCAGTTATCGTCACAGCATCATTATGATTATGGTATGAGAGCAGTGAAATCTGTGCTAACAGCTGCAGGAAACTTAAAGGTAAATTAAATTTTGGTGACTGAAGGATTTTTAATTAGCTAACTGACTACCAGCCTAGACAGCACAATTGAAACATAATCAGAACAAATACTCAACTTGTTTTTGCTGTAAACTTCTTTTGTTGCACTTTGCTGCCTTACTAAATAGTATTGCAACATGCTAAAACTGCAACGTTGTAGCCAGCCACTTTCTTAATTACAATTATTCAACAAACAGTGTCCATACCTTCCAACGGTATTTGGTTTTTCAAGCTTTGCTTGGACTCTCCTTTCCCCTGACTAAAGCCCAGCATCTAAAAAAAATATCCTATAATTGAACAAACATGCAGGCAGACTATCGCCAGTCACGAGGAGAAAGTCCGACTACATCTTTTTGTGGAAACCTAATCCTACTTCTGCCACAATTTTTGCTATATATTTCTTTTTGTATGAGCAATTTATTATTATTTTCTTATAATCCAATTTTTAATATTCTTAAACTTAATATCTTTTGCAGCATAAGATAGATTATAAGTTACTCAAGTGTCAAGACACAATTTGGTTTTGCATTGTTTACAATCAGGAAATTTATATTTACTTTGTTCGTTAATTGTAGTTAAAATACCCTGATGATGATGAAGATATTCTCATTTTGAGGTCAATCAAGGATGTAAACCTCCCGAAGTTTCTTCAACAAGATCTTCCTTTGTTTGCAGTAAGTTTTTCTTTTTAAAGATGCTGCAAATGTTTGATGAAAAAATATTGAATTTAAATAGATTTGTACCTGATAGTGTACCTAGTCATATACTGGGGAAAAATGGTCTATCAGTGGGCTGTCCAATGTTTTCCTCATGAGCTTAGGCTATGGAAATAGATTCCGAATCCATCTATCGCAATGCTAGACTCGTCTCTCGTAGGGTTTTTCTTTTTCTTTTTGGTTTTTACGATGTTTTTCAGTCAAGCAGTAGAGCTAGCCAGTAAAAGTGTTTCAATAGAGCATAATTGGTTCATGAGTGTACCAAATGTAATAATAAAACGAGTAAGATTGCACATTAGCATAGAAAATTTTGATGTTGAAAATCTGTAAGACAATATTTGTTTTTTAACAGATTTCTGGTTGTTTCACATAGTATTATCAAAGGAAGGGTTTGAATTACATGCAGACACAGCTTTGGTAACAGCTGGCAAGATTTATGTTATGTAGTGTACTAATATAAATTCCTTGCACATTCATAATTTACCTGAAAAGTATGAACAACTTAATCAAATACTTTTAATTCATTTGAAAATTGCAGGGAATAACTAGTGATTTATTTCCTGGCATCACCTTACCTGTCTCTGACTACGAGATTCTGGATCAAGCAGTGAAAGAAAATTGTGCAAAAATGAACCTGCAGTGTGAGCTAGTCTTCTTAGAGAAAATTCAACAGGTATGTCCAGACCAAACATTTTTCTGGATTGAATATTGTCACGAACGGTTTTTGTTTATTGCAACAAAATGTATTGTTTGTGAATTTTGGTTCTAGCATACAGATACTTCAAAGTCCAACTTTACAAAAAAAGGATGATGTGTTAATGATGCACGTGATTGTCATAAAAATCTCTGGATTTGTATTGTTGAGTTTTATAAACATTAGAACATAAGCTGGTTTGTTTTTTTCATTTGTTTATTTGGATAAGTATAAAAAAAATTTATTATGGTAATTTCTCTGCAGCATTTTGTACCTACATGGATAATTAAAGAATGATGTATATTACATTGTGCTATAGTCACATTTTTCTTTGCATAAATTGAATGTCTGTTTCAGTCATGAATTGACTGTTTATTTTTCTTGTAGATTTATGAGATGATGATAGTTCGACACGGATTCATGATCGTGGGTGAGCCATTTGGAGGGAAAACCTCAGCTTACAGAGTATTAGCTGCAGCTTTGGGTGACATTTGTCAAAAAGTACAGTCTTAAACTTTTCAATAAATTTTTTTCAGAAAATGGCCAAGTATAATTTTATGTTTTTATTTTCATTTTTGTTTATTATTTTGATTTTTAGGGGCTAATGGAAGAGAACAAAGTTCAAATATCTGTCATCAATCCGAAGTCTATCACAATGGGTCAGTTGTACGGTCAGTTTGATCCAGTGTCACATGAATGGTCCGATGGTGTACTAGCAGTTAATTATAGAATGTTTGCGACTTCGACGGTAATTTTATTTGATTTTATAGTTATTTACTTTGTTGGACCACGAACAGATTACAAAACTGCTTTGCTGGATTATTCCTGGGCTGTTTTGTACAACAATTTAGATATAGAATTAGGATTTAATGCAACTTATAGCCAACTAAAAATAAGACTACGCCAAAAAGCCTTACAGCACTAACTGGTTCTTTTGATTTTTTAAGCTACCTATGTTTTATATATATATAAATATATATAATTATATATATATATATGTATGTATATATATAGTAACTTTATATGTGTGTAAAATTGTTTATTTTATTTATATGCAATTATGTAAGTGTATAAAGTGTATATAATATTTTATCCAGGCATAAAATTGACTATTCTATTTATAACTTTTAAGTGAACCTAAGAGTTTTAACAATATTAATTTAATTTGATACAAACTTGATTTTATTGGTGCCAAATATTTCATAGTAAATAATTACATTTTATTGGTTGTCAATAATATATTTATCTAACACATACTGTTTTTACCTACTAACAATCATCGACCATAATGAAAATAATAGCTTTTAAAACTATTTATAATGTATGCATGTAAAAAATAATTTCTTATTCTTATTCTTAAAGGGCTATATGAGATTGAATACTAAATATTTTCGTTCCTTTGTTTTATTGTGTTCATAAGAGAATAAGGTTCATAAGACAACCCATCAGTTGATTTTATTTCATTTCATCATTACCTTGGGCATCAAATTTTATTAGATGTAAGCTTTCAGTCACTTGAGTCATAAAATTAAACAACTGGAAAACTATAGTTTTGAGGAGTCATGAAACTTGCGGAGTAGACATCTGGAGTAGGGTGGTATGTGTTAACACAGCAAGCACAAAAGTTCTTTGCATAAGGTGTTTCTGCAGTCTTTATTTTCTAAAGAAGGAGAAAAAACAAAAAAACATGTAATTTGAACAAAACTACAGAAATTTGAAAAAAAAAATTACGCAGAAAATTGCTAACAAATTAATAAGCTTTAGATTTACAAAAATCACTTACTTCATTCGGCTAGAGAGAGCACACTGTTTATGGTTTCTGAAGCATGACATTAAATTTCTCATACAAAAATTGCATTATCCACCAATTACAATTAGTCGCTGCAATAACCAGTTCAGTCTGCCAGCAATTGCCTACTTGTCCCATTAAGTTTTTGGCTCCCTCATGCAAGAAAAATAAAAAAAACGAATTATATGGGTAATTGGGTAATTTGCCCATAACATTATGGTTAAAATGCGCTGCTTTTTAAGGGCTCGAAATAGGAGCCAAAGTGTTAAAATTAGGGCAAACTACTCAACCAAACCTGGGCAAACTGCACTGGACCTGGCATGCTCAAGAGGATTTGAAATTTGACTAAAATTCATTCAGTTTATTATTTTGTACAGTTTTTTTTAAAGTTGTACAAAAAAATTTAGCATGGCATTGATTATTTGCCAAATGTTTTCTGGTTTGTTTTTCGCAGTTTTTTCTTTTGGATTATATTAGAGAATGTTGCTGATTTATATTAGAGAATCTATGCAATAACTGTTCTCATCAATTTAATAGGTATTTATCAAATTAGTTTTTTTAGTTTTTGTTCTTAGATTGTGTTAACTGATTCAGTGTATGTTCTTTAGTCACCTGATCGCAAATGGCTGGTATTCGATGGACCAGTTGATGCAATTTGGATTGAAAACATGAACACTGTTCTAGATGATAACAAAAAGCTGTGCTTGATGAGTGGAGAAATCATTCAACTGTCAAGCACAACTAATTTGATATTTGAACCGCTGGATCTCGAAGCAGCTTCACCAGCTACAGTAGGTATTTTTAACATAAAATATGATGTAATCTAGCATAAGCTGCAAAACTGTTAAATATACATAACAAAATTCATACTTCTAAAATTTTCAATTCACAATTACATTTACAAATTTCCAGAAATCGAAAGCCATTTTATCAGTATAATAATGGCGAGTCACTCATATTGTTTAAATTTTATTATAAGAAAAACGAATTTCGTTTAGTGCCAGCAGATTTTTTCAGGTTCATGTGTAGTTTGCCATTATTATATTGATAAAAATGTCAAATCAAGTTTACCACATATCAGACGGTTTATTCGCGAACTTAGAAATTGGTAGGTTTTACAGTAGACTCGTGGAAACTGTCAGTGCATGAAAACTCAGAAATGCAATTTCTGCATACTATACTCTGTAGGTGTTGGGCTAGCTGCTGCACCATTTGTCAAATCAGCAGACATGTCATATACTTTTTAACTTATAAAATTCCAGAAATTGTGTATGGGTCAAGTTGTCCTGTCAATATTTTAAATGTAAGGATATGTATCCACAGGTACAGTAATAGTAATGAACAGTTTTGATAAGTTATCTTACTTATCTTGCTGTATGTAAGGAATCTTTGAATATTTCATATGCCAAGTGACTTTTTCTTCTTAGTGTGATAACAGGTTTCGATTTTTGCTAGGTTTCTCGTTGTGGGATGGTGTATATGGCCCAAGCTTCACTCGGATGGCGACCATTGCTTCGTAGTTGGATGGCTACATTACCAGAGACCATTACTGAAGCAAACAAGACACTGCTGAATCACTTGTTTGAAAAGTTTGCAGACCCATTACTCAATTTTGTGCGAAAATCTGGAAAGGTACACATAGACAGCAATGTTTTTGACACCATATTTAAAAAGTACTTGAGGTTATCTGAATTTACAATAGAATGTAGAATTAACACATTCACCTAGACCAATTAAAGATAAATTTATACGCTGTAATATCTTAACTTTATGTTATGTTATGCATGCATAAAATTTTTGTTTGTTTGAGACTAAACTGAACCAAATTTTCAAATTTTTGAGCTTTCTACTAGTTGTTCATATGAGACATAGTTGCTTCAGCAGCCATAAAAGCACTTACTCATTATTAATTGTTTTTTTTAGATAATATGTAGGGCGCAAGTGGATTTACTAGCAACAGTGTCCTTTAATTTGAATAAGAAAATAAGAATAAGTAAACTTTCTAGCCTTTGGTATTTGTTTAATAAAGTTCTTAAACACAACATGTGATTTGGTTTACTGCTTCTGAGACTGTTCTTACGGTTAGTACAACGACCACAAACACAGACCTGGAGTCGTGCTCTACTAATAATGAGGAAGTTTTAATAAAAATTATCCAAAAATTGCTGCTTCTACATCAGCCAGTCTCCGTGTGTTAAGTGACCTTATCTCTTTAAACACAAAACAATAACTTAATTGAACAACCGAATGGTATGTTTACCTTAATTTAAGAAGTAAAATGTATAACATGTTTTAATTTGCATATCATTATCATTAGCCTCTAAAATTTCCAATTACCTGGGGTTTTTTTGTTTGTTTGTTATGAATAGAGCTGAATTAATCCTAAAAGTGTTGCTGTTGCTTCTAAGTAGCAGCTATTCCATTCTTTTGCACTTTTGCAGTTGTACTCCAGAAAAAAGAATACAAAAGCCAATGCTTAGTAAAAAAATTTGGTACTAATGGGGGCCGCAACTTTTTTATTTTGAAATATCTAAAGAAGTAGTAGTAGCTAGAGTGTAAGGAGTTGTCATCTGTGTGCAAAATTGTTTCCTTTCTAGTTTTTACATTAAATGTATTATGATTGCTAGGAATTATCACCAACTACCGATGCCAATCTCATCAAATCCTGTATGAATTTGATAGAGTCACAGATGGAAGAATTTCAGGATCAGGAAAACTTTAAGATTTCTGAAGAGCAGTCACACAGTTGGATAGAGGTATAACAAATAAAGATGTGCGTGTGTGTATGTAAAACTTTGTGTTTTTTATTTTACATTTTAGATTTGGCTGGCTCTGTCTGTGGTTTAATTGTGTGCGTGTGCATGCGTGCGTGAGTGCGTGCGAGCGAGCGCGCGTGCGTACGCGTGTGTTTTAAAATGTTTTAAAATTGCATCTCTAACATTTTCGTGCATTAAGATGAAAGTGTATTGTAAGAATTTTATTCATTCATATTAAAAAGTAAGCAAATCATGGTTATTTACTGTGCTTCCACTTACTCTACAGAAATTAATTGCATACCTGTTTGTTGCTTGTCTGTTAGTCACTTTTAAGTAATGGCAGAAAAAAGCAAAATACAGCACAATGGAAACCTAAAAAAGCTGCATAATAAACGTATATCGAAAATAGGTAAGTGCAATTAATAAAATGAAGTGAAATATGTAAGTGTACTTTTCACGAGGAATTTGTTGGCTTTCTATATTAATTTAAATTATAAATATAAGAGAACCATGTATATATTTTTCAGGGTATATTTATGTTTTCTTGTATATGGTCACTAGGCGGTAGCTTGGATGATGCCAGCAGAACTTTATTTGATAAAGTATTTAAAGACATCTATAAGGTAAATTAGTTTTGCATTTTTATAAAGATCACACTGCTACAGTTTACTACTTACTAACAAGAAAAGTAACTAGATTTGTTAATATGTTTGCAAATTTTTATTATTTTATAAGAATTAGCCAAGATTATTTTACTTACTGGCATGCTAATCCTTTACACATATTAAGGCTGGTCTGAAATAATCTGATTTGATCTTGTTGTCTGGAAGGATTGCATAATTGCATAATCTCCTGCTTAGATTAGATTTGGTTAATCTTATGTACTCTTTGATAAGCAATTAATGCTAAATTTAAGTCAATTTACTTAAGCCTGCTTGGTTTTGACTGTGTTAGCTATAGTTTTGTCATTTATTTAACAGTTGACATGCACAAACATGACTACAGGTATATATTAAGTAACTAAATAAGTTTAGTAAAACAACACATTGCAGTTAAAAACTAAAATACTGTGTATGTTAAAAAATATAAAGAAGTCATCCATGTGGGATGCTCTCCACTCCCTGTCATTTGCTTGGCAAATATACTTTAACAGCTGATTAGTTTATAAATGTGACATTTGTGAGCTGTAAACACACAGGAACAGAAAAATCAGAGAAGAAGTCACAATTTTTGCTAGGAAATAAAGTCACAAGAAAAAAATCAAATTAATTTTGGTTAGGATTAGGGCTAGGGTTAGGGTTCAGGTTAGGGACAGGATTAGAATTGTTCTTTTTTCCTGTGCCTTTTTTATTGTGACTTTTTTCTGACACTTTATTATCTGGATTCAATTGCATTTTAGGGAGAAGTAAGTGCTGAGTCTAAAAAGCTGATGTCATATGTGAATATTGACAAAGCGCTATTGGCACAACCATGCAGTTGCCCTCTGCCGGAAGAGGGCACTGTATATGACTTCCGCTTCATAAAAGAGGTATCCTTATTTCAATGATTTACTCGTAATTAATGCTGCGAGTTCCAACTAGATCTGCCTTCAGTAAATGACAGACACTGTGTAAGACTAAAGCCAGCACAATGAGGGTAAAAAAACAAGAAACATTAAACAACTTTGGTTAGAATTTGTTTTGCAGTCATTTCGAGTTTTTCTCTACTTAATGCTCACAGAGATAGTACAAACCCAGCGCAAACAAGAATCAAATAAGTGAACACAAAATAGAATTCTAACTGTATCACGTGATTCGTTTTAAATAACTGGTTGATTGTGGCACTGCTTTTCTTTTATGTTTTGCAAAACAGCTAACATGTGTGACAAGCAAAACACTTGTTTTTGTTTTGGAAAGAAACATTTTATCTTTCCTGTTTGCTTTGTAATGTACACTGCCATCAAATTAGCTGCTTTTTGTTTAGTGTTTAGTGTTTTTCCATGTCTGTGAGCATTAGACTTGAGACACTCTTAAAAAATTAATACGCGACAAGTCTTAATGTACATTTTACTGATTCAGCTTGTCATAGTCGTATATTATTATTAATTATTATATGATTTTTTTTATAAAAATATTGGTTATCTTATTTTTCCTTTCTGTTAAGATTTAAGATAAGATTAATATTTATGCATATCTTTAGAACTACGTGTCAAACATGTGCCAATAAATTTACGAATTTTTTTAGCTCTTAATTTTGCTTAGTCATTTTCCTGTTATCGTAGCAACAAATAAAAACAAGGTAAGTAAAACAGTTGTTAACATTTTAATAAAATGATCAAGTGGAAGTTTTTGTGCACGTGTTTATACGGAAATTAATTTCACCTGTGGTGCTAGCTTTAACATTTATTTCTTTAGTTGTTGTTGGTGGCAGCGACAAGTCAATGCCGTCGTTTTTGTTTTGTTAAAATATAGCATTAATTTCATAAAACTACCATCACTTGGTAGGATATTGGATTTTGGCAAAAGTGGGAAGCAGAGCTTGCAAATGTACAGCCAATTCCAAAGGATGCAGTAATGAGTGAGATAATAGTTCCTACCATTGACACCGTGCGGTATGAGCATCTCATGAGATTACTGGTTACAAATACTAAATCAGTACTGTTTGTAGGACCAACAGGAAATGGAAAATCTATCTACATAACAGTGAGCGATTGACAGTTTTTTTAACTTTCTTATTTAAATTTTTCTCTTTAAGATCTGTATAAGCAATGTTTTTGAAATTATATGCTGGCATGGGCTGATTGCTTGTTGATTATTTTGCCATAGGATTTTCTGTTAAAGAAGTTGGAAAAAGAGAAATACAAACCTATCATCATTAATTTCTCTGCTCAGACAAGTGCAAATCAGACTCAAGACATTATAATGTCTAAGCTGGATAAACGTCGTAAAGGTGTTTATGGTCCTCCTGTTGGCAAAAAAACTGTAAGTCTCAAATTGGGTTGTTTTTATATTTTATTTTTTGTTTAGTAATTTTTGTATCTACAAAGACTTGCTGTCTAGGTGTAATAACTGATATCTTTTGATCGGTAAAGGTGGAAAAATAAAAATTTAATCTAACACGAGCTAACACTATCAGTGAACTTTGTAATACATACTACATATTGTAATACAAATTGTAGGTTATTGACTTTTGCTGGGGGATAATAAGTAAAACACATTAATATTATAGATAGAGTCCTTCGACATTTATGTCATTGTTTTAAAATTTTGATGCCATTATTATTATAGTTGTTGTTCCTGGGTAAGCATTGCACTGCTTATGTGCTTTGCTTTACAACTGCATTTTTAAACAAAGGCAAACAAAAGCTCTTTGTGTTTAAACTCCTAGGTTGTGTTCGTTGATGATTTAAACATGCCCCAGAAGGAGACATACGGTGCACAACCACCAATAGAGTTGCTCAGGCAATGGTTAGATCACTTGACCTGGTATGATAGAAAAGATTGCTCGCTAATGCATCTGGTTGATGTTCAAATTATGGCAGCTATGGCGCCAGCAGGTAATGTTGAAACAAAGTTGAATTTTTTTTATTGACTAATTGCATGATAGGAGTGTAATTGTTTCTGAAGTTTACTAAGAAAGTTTATTTTAACTTATTATTTCCAGTGTAAGCACAAACAGATATGTTTTTGTTTCCATGTTTATAATATTTAAAATGAACATTATAATTAATTCCAAAACAAAAAATTCCTTTATCACTTGCTTGTTTGATTGTTTTTTTTCTTTCACGTGCTTGCCCATACATTCATTTTTCACAGCCATCCGTTGACTAAAACGTCTTCCATGTGTTTTTTTTACTGATTACCGAAATGTTGAATTGTGAATTCTGGTGTTATGATTATGATATCTGTAACTTTTTTAAGTGGATTGGTATACTCAATGCAACACTCAAGTGTAACAGTGGCATATTGTGTATTTTATAGGAGGAGGTAGGAACCCAATCACTTCTCGGTTCCTCAGACATTTTAATGTTGTTACAATCAACGAGTTTAATGACGAAACAATGCAAACTATATTCCGCAGCATCCTGAGTTGGCACATTAAAACCCAGTAATTTTTTTCTATCACATAAATTAATTTTATATTGTAAAATAATCACTTTTTTAACATTTGCCATTTGACTGGAAATGTGCTCGTTTAGAATGTATTTGACAAAAATGGTAATTTAAAATCAGGAATCACTTGTGTAGATATTTATTAAGTACATGGGAGTAACTCGTCCATCCTACATTTTATTATTACGCAATGTTTTGCTGTATTACATACTATATATTGATCAGTACATTGTTTCCAAGCTTGCTGTAATAAAATCAGCTATAATAAATTTGTTACAGACGTTTTGGCGACAACTTCAAACCCTGTGTCGACAAAATTGTTTCTAGCACATTGGAAATTTACAAGTCTGCCATGGCTCACCTGCTGCCAACGCCAAAAAAATCTCATTACCTGTTCAACCTTCGCGATTTTGCAAGTGTCATTCGTGGAGTTTTATTGTCTGCACCACAAACTGTGGCTGATGAAAATGCTTTATATAGACTTTGGGTGCATGAGGTATGTAACACTAACAGAAATTGATCTGGCCTGATAATCAGGAAAGGGACATAAGATTGTAAATTGTCAAGATGGAGAAAGACTAAATTCTAAATTTTGTAAATTATTACCAGGTTTTTCGCACATACTATGACAGACTGGTCGATGATCAAGATAGGGACTGGCTATTTAATCGCATACGCGAGGTCACAAATGTCCATCTACAGACTAATTTTGATCACCTTTTTGCACGCTTAACTGTTGGACATGATCGTGAGCGGGTCCAGGAGACTGATTTAAGTTCATTGATTTACTGTGACTTTGTGGACCCAAAAGGTGATAGGTATGTTTCAATACTGTTATTTGGTGCTTTTTGTACTGCTGGAATCATGCTGAAATACATCACCATTACAATTGTTAATGTTTCAGCGAAATTATTAGTCACATATTTCAATTTTTTCTAACAGTCAATAACAGACCATAGTACAATGTAAATGCGAATTAATGGCAAAAACTATGAAATATGAATTTATGTGAATTGCTGTCAAAAATTTTAATATATTTGTATTCTCTTTATTAGGAGCTGCAATGTAGTCAGTCGTTATAATAATTTATTTTGCTTTTGCCCATTTTTTGTTTCCTCATGCAGGCTTCTTGTATCACAGTTTTAACTAGCCATTTAGCCAATTACTTGCAATTTTACATGTAAACTAAGAAGGACTCACATGAAACCAAATAAAGATATTGGACGTTCAGATAATGTAATATCAGAGTTTTAGCATTAAGGAATGTACTTTGAAAAATATCGAAGTTATAATGTTTTATTTTGTGATATCCAAAGTTTGTTACCTGACTTATAAAATTATCAGAGAAAAAGATCCCTTACATTAACATTCACAGCACTTACAGTAGGCCCCGCTTAATAGACTCACGGTTAATAGACTCAATCACTTAATTGACTCAAATAACTCCGCACAATTGACTCAATATTTTTGCTTCACATGCTGCAATAGACATTTTCATGTGACTAATAAGTTTTTATGACTTTTATATCATCTTAATTCACTTTTGTCCTATAATATACATATAAACAATCATATTAAGTACCATTTTATTTGGAAGCAGGAATGTTTATCATACACCAATATGCTAACCTTTGACCCGCAGATACACTGCATTTAACCTCGTCGCCCAAGAATTCCTGGAAATTAAGCATTTAATCACTTGCCTAGTGCGGTTTGCTTTTGAACCTCTGGCTGTCTTTGGCAGAAAGTTTAATCAGTTAGATGTTGCTGTTATGCCATGGACGCAGGCACAATACAGTATGTCACAATAGCAAGTGGGAGCTTAGGCGAAACTGCAAATGGAGCTACTAGCGGGGAAACACGGCACCAACAACAGTTTAAGCACTAAGTATTTTACGAGAATTTGTGCATCAAACGACAACAGATTTTCAACGTTTTTATCATTATGAAAACTTTGTGAACCAATTTCTTCGCGACGAAATGGAGCAGCCGACTTTGAAGGATTTTTTGTAATTTTTGCAAATAAACAGACTTGTGTGATTTAAAAAAATATACTTTTTAATTCATTACTAATTCACTTATATAGATTAATATTTTAAAATATATTTTTTTAATTTTTAACTGCACAAAGGCATTAGGCATTACTCCAAAAATCACTAAAAACTTTTGCAGTGCATAGTAAGCTGGTGCCTCATACTTCTATACCAGTAATAATACACCATAGGTTGAGTCAGTTAATTAGGTCAAAACACTTCGGTCCCAAAGTGAGTCTATTAAGCAGTAATTTAATAAGTTAGTAACTAATACATTAGTAAACTTAATGTATTTTGGTTGAAATTTATAACTTGCAATTTCTGTTTTTAAGTATAACTGATATATAAGCATAATCTGACTTTCAGTAACAGATATGTAGAAGTGGAAGATCTGGACGATCTCAGATTCATAGTGGAGCGTCAACTGGAGGAATACAATAACATGAGCAAAAAGCCAATGAACTTGGTTATGTTTAGGTTTGTATGATCTTCTATCAGCCGGTGCATGACTGAATTTTGTTTAGTTTCAAAACTGAACTTACGTCATTTGCGACAGTTTACATAGTAGCGAGTTTTCAACTATAGTTGCATTGATTGCCAAAGACTTGTTTAGCAGTATTTGGTGTATTGTATGGGTTTCCAAGTAAGTATTGATTTAAGTCCTAGTCATTAAAGTTTACTATTACATTACATATACTACTATCATTGAACAAATAATTAAGTGCATCAAGGTAGTGTCGATTATGTTCATTAAGTTGATTATGTGGAGTTTATTATTGTCAATATTAACTTTTTCATTCAATTCTGAATCCTGCGAGCTGGAATCCAGTGTGCAATGCTAGGTCCTACTTAAACATTCTGGGTTGGGATCTGACTTAGTATCAAATTTATACCACTAGGAGTGAGTCACTGATCAAACCGGCAGAGATATCTCAGCCATGTTCAGTTGTGTATACATCCTGTGCATACATATGTAAACAGTCATAACCTGGTAAATGAAACTATTCAGAATAAGAATTGAAATGTTTCAGCCATCCTCCCAGTAATCGACTTCAACGCCATCCTTAACTTCGGTTGCCAAGACGATGCCAAAACACTTAAAATTAGCTAATTTTTTAAGTCCTTAATCTTTTACAACACAATGACTAGCTACATGAACCATCCACTTAGTCATGTAGTTCTCAATCAGTCATTTGATATATGGACAATACACAGATCGGCAAATGTCAATCAGTCAGTGTTGGTCCACCTCGCAATGGCCAATCATTTCTCCTTTTGTCTTCTTATCTGGTTGGCTACTGCTCTATGACAAACAGACATTGAGAATGTATTGAAATATAATGCCAGAACTAACATCAAGTGTGTATTGTTATTCTTATATTTTTATTTTATTTTTTCAGCCATATTAAATTTCTACAGCTAAAATTTGTTTAGTAGCAAAACAGAGACATTATAACTGTGAATTATTTTTTTTTAATTTATTGCTGTTACAAGAAGTTGCCAAGTACTATGCTACAGCATAAAATAGTATTAATGTAAATTGTTAAGATCGCACGTATGGTTTTTGACAGACCTCTTAATATTATTCACAATATTTATCTGGGGTATTTAAGATTTTGTTTTTTAAACGTCTATGCTTACACAAATCTTTTAGACAGTTCATGTATAGGTTTTATACCAAGGCACTGTGAACTAATTTTATGGCAGCATAATTAAAAAAATATAATTCCACAATAAATTTTATGGAAATTGACATTTTCCATTAGTGCCCAGCATTTTGATCTTATGATAACAAATAATGTTTGTTATTATGCTTAACACGATTTGTGATTCACGCAAAATCTGGATATAATGCACATATCCTTGAGTGAAATAATAGAATTTTTTGTGACATATTGCTAGACAATTTTGTATAGTTCAGTAAGTACTTAACACTGATCCATTTTCTGGAATAATTACCACCAAATGTGCACACATTTTTCATGTCATTTTCCCGTTTGCCTGTAGATAGCATATTGTAATGACAGTCAACCAGCACAAGACTGGGCTGCATAGGGCTTCTCTGTCTATTATATATGTGTATATTTGTGTTGTAATTCCTTTTAGGTTTGCCATTGAACATCTGTCAAGAATAGCCCGAATATTGAAGCAGCCACATAGTCATGCGCTACTTGTAGGTGTTGGTGGTTCAGGACGTCAAAGTCTGACTCGCCTAGCTGCCCACATAGCAGATGCTACCTTATTTCAGGTTTATAATTCATATTTTTCACATTTTTGTCAGTCAAACAAGACAACTTTGAGCAAAGAAGTGTTAAAATTTCCCTTACTTTAAATGTTTTTTGAATAGGTTGAGATAAGCAGAGCTTATACTTTGATAGACTGGCGAGAGGATTTGAAAAAACTGTTACGGAAAACTGCAGAAGGCAGCCAACCCACTGTTTTCCTGTTTAGTGACACTCAAGTAAATTTCTTTACTACTTTTATGTAGTTATTGTTAACATAGGCTGGAAATAGTTGAAAAAACACATGCCATTTATTTATTATTTATCAAAAATGAAATAGTGAAAATATAGTTGTTGTTCTCGTTGTCGTGGTCGTGGTTGTTGTACAAATGAGTTATTTATCAATGAAAAGAGTCAATTAATTTTAATTTTAAGTGTATACTAAAAGGCTATCAACTTCAAACTTATTTCTTCATTTTTGCCTTAATTTTATGAATTAGACGTTGGTTGATATTTGAAGCCCTAAATCAGTTTGCCATAATATAATATTCTAATACTGTAATTTGAATTTATTGTAATGGATATGTATCATTAATATATAATGATTTTCTAACACTGACACTTACACTAACACTGATATATTGTGATTTGTTCAGTTGCTTTTGTTTAAACAGATTAAAAATGAGTCTTTCTTGGAAGATATCAACAATCTGCTAAATGCTGGCGAGGTGCCAAATTTGTTCCCGCCCGACGAAAAACAAGAAATATGTGATAAAATGAGGCTCATTGACCGGTATGTTTTTAACTAATTTATTGATTGTATATATGTCCATTGCGGCTGCCATCCATTATATATATATTCAACACTCAACAGTCAACAGACATAATAATAGAAAATAATAGAAAAAACTGGCATAACTTTACATAACACCTTATGCGAGAGTGTCATTCATCGGTAAAGAAATACATGATAATGATCTGAAGAAGAGAACAAGTGTGTTCCCAAAACATCACTGGTCACAATAAGTTTTTATAAATAACGTTGTGGGATTCTTCCTAAAAATTGGTTGGTTGTTTATAAAGATTTTTTTCGTAATGCATGGTTATAATTTAGATATTTTCCAAGCCTAAGCTATCACCATGCTTCAATTGTGTTTTCAGTATTCATTACTTTTAATTACTTTTTGTTTTTGATAGACAAAGAGATAAGATTAAGCAAACTGATGGATCCCCCGTTGCACTGTTCAACATGTTTATTCAGAGAGTACAAGATAATCTGCACATAGTACTAGGAATGAGTCCTATAGGTAAACAAAATGCCAATGATAATTTAAAAGAATTTAATTACACATTGTCCTTCAGCACATAATTTTTCATTATTAGAATTAAAATAGTAAATGTTGCACAATGGATGTTATATAATAAAACAATAATATGTTTAAATGGCTAAAATTTTATCTCATTTAAATTTAAAGTGGTAATGTATAATTATAAAGTGCATCAATTCTACTTGGATTAAATGTCTTCAATTTATTTTTATGTGTTTTGCTATCCCAAAATGTTGTGTAACTATGTATTCATTAAAACACTAAGTTTCAAAGCTGAACACATTTTTTACAGCATACTTTAGAAAATATAGCGCTAGCTAAATCATTAGTAATTTATTCTTATTAAATGGTATGTCTGCAACACATATTTATAGGACATGATATGATTTATATAATGATATTTATAAGATTGTGAAACATAGAATTAACTTTAAGTGTCTTATCTATGTAGGAGATGCATTTAGAAATCGTATAAGAAAGTTTCCATCATTAGTAAGTTGCTGTACAACTGACTGGTTCCAGCCTTGGCCAATAGATGCTCTTCAAGCCGTTGCAAGTCGTTTTCTGTCTGATATAGATCTGACGGAAAAAACACGATATGGCTGCATAACAATGTGTAAAAACTTTCACACCACGACAGAGGAATTATCTTTAAGGTCAGTGATACTCTGAGTGCATGACAGCTTTTTCACTGAATCTTATATTTAAATACTATGCATTTTTTATTATTTGCTTTTTTACTTATGTCCTGAGTTTGTGGTTTTTGTGAGACAGATTTTTGTGTAAATTGTAGATATTTTGCCGAGCTGGAACGTCACAACTATGTTACTCCAACATCATTCCTGGAACTCATAAGCACTTTCAAATCTCTTCTATCGAAAAAGCGTGGGTATGTAATAATAATTTTGTAGTTTGCTGAAATTATTTCATTTCGTAATTTATTCAAACTAAAAAAATGGCCTTTTTGTAGAGAGGTAATGACAAATAAGAGAAGATATGAAGTCGGTATTGAACAGCTGGACTCAGCTGCTGCGCAAATAGCTGTGATGCAAGAAGAGCTAACAGCGCTGCAGCCACAACTAGTAAAAGCAAGTGAGGAAATTGAAGAGATAATGGTACAGGTTGAAAAAGATTCAAAAGAAGTTGCTAAAGTGGAAGAGGTACGTGTTTCAAAAAATTAATATGCGACATTTTAAAAAAATTTCATAACAGATTTGTAAGCTCCTCATTTTTTGTGTTATGTGTAAGCTTAATGCTTTGCGATTGTACATAGCAGTTAATTAGCTATTTCTTTGAATTGTTCATTCACTAGTATCACAAAGATACGTACTTGCAGCAGAATTAAACAACACTGAGCCTGATCAGTAACTGGATAGGTGATCGCCGAGAAAACATACTTCTAGGTGGTTCCTTTCCCCTCCCCGCTATTTATTAGCCCATAATATGACTATACACACATGACTAACACACGTCTGACAATTTAGAGTCTCACTTAGAGAATGTCTTTAGCTTTAAGTAGATTCCTGTTCTGCCACAACCGTTTGTTCTGAAGTAACAGTGCAGAGTACCAAAGTGTATAAAAACATGAATATGCATATACTTAAATTTAAATTTAAATTAATTTTGATTTGTTACTTAATTTATTTTTTTTTTTTTGATAAATTTTCTTTGGAAATCATTGAAGTATTATGATTGTTTTAATTATCATGTCTATATGTAGCTGTAAGTACTATGTATAATAAATATGTTCCACTGATCATTGCTTTATGAAATCTGGCATGTATTTAGGTAAAATGTTTACAATGGAGATTATGTTTGGACTCCAATAGAGTCGAAACTGGATAATGATAACGTGTGATATATGTGATAGTAATCATATTATCATATTTCCCTTGCTTTAGCAAATTCTTTTTTCTTTTTTCTTTTTCAAGACTACTGATTTTAATTTACAATGCAAATGGGAATTCGATTAAATAAATGAATGTGTTAGTCTATTTGTAATCATAAATGTGTCGATCTAACAAGCTATGCACAAAGATTTGACGTAAGTTGATAATCTGACAAGTGTGTGTTTGTAGGTGTTTAAATTATACAAATTCATAATTAGCATTTTTCAGGTTGTAAAAGCAGATGAAGCTGTTTCCAAAGAGCAAGCTGATGCTGCTAATGCTATTAAAGAGGAGTGCGATGCAAATCTGGCGGAAGCCATGCCAATTCTAAATGCAGCTTTAGCAGCTTTAAATACTCTCACTCCTGCAGTAAGTAGAATAGATAATTATTTGTAAGCTGTTTTACTTGATATCTGTTTTGCAAAATGATATTAATTTCATAACTTTAATTTTTTTGTTTTTTGGAAATTGTGATTTTGTTTTTATAGTATTAATTGTCATAACTCTTTGACAATTCTGCTCTAAGGTCACATTATGTTTTTCCTACATATAGAATGTTTTTATTACATAAGAAATCTGATTGAAAATTCTTCAAATGCACACAGTGTTTGTGCATTTATTAACAGTTAAAGTTTAGACGTTTAATTTTATTGTTCAATACACAATAATGATAATAATGATGATGATGATGATTATAATAATAATAACAATATTAATGATGATAATAATAGTAACAATAATAGTAGTAGTAGTAGTAGTAGTAGTAGTAGTAGTAGTAGTAGTAGTAGTAGTAGTAGTAGTAGTAGTAGTAGTAGTAGTAGTAGTAGTAGTAGTAGTAGTAGTAGTAGTAGTAGTAGTAGTAGTAGTAGTAGTAGTTGTAGTTGTAGTAGTAGTAGTAGTAGTAGTAGTAGTAGTAGTAGTAGTAGTAGTAGTAGTAACAATAATAATAATAATATGTTACTTTGTGTATGTATTTATTAATAATTAAAGTTTGCATAAAATGTTTTTACATTTTATGTAATACATGAAATTTTTAGAATCACATGATAATTATGTATATTATGTATTTATGTTCTGTAGGATATTACTTTTATAAAGACAATGAAAAGTCCACCTCAAGGCATAAGGCTAGTCATGGAAGCCATTTGTCAAATGAAAGGCGTTAAACCAGACAGAATTCCTGATCCAACTGGTTCTGGTAATATTTATATCTACCTGTAGTTTTCTGAAAACGTCTCCTCTCTTCAGATGATATAACCTTTTTAAATTTGGATGTAAGACTAAGTAACAAAGTTTTTCTTTATTGATAACATATATACATGGAAGCATAATGCAGGGCTACCAAGAGAACTTTTGTGCCCTAGGGCAAAAGGAAACGTGGCTCCCTCCAATTCTCCAAATAATTATACTCAAACTAAATCCACAGTTGCAGTACCAGTTTTTAGGCAGAGAACTCGGGATAAGGGATTATAAAATTAAATTTTCAATTTAATATTTAGTATTTTTTGAATATCTTAAAGGCGATTTGATGATAAAAGTCCAATATATTTAGCGTTTGTTTTTTTAATGTAGTTTTAACTATGCCGACTTATGGATGGTTTTGATTTTCAAGTACACATTTACTTTGTTTGCCTTGTTCGAGGTACACTCTTGTTTTTTTTGCTCGTTTGGCTTGTGGGCCCCCTCAACTCATGGGCCTCTATTTGCCACCCCAGCTGACCCTCTCTCACTGGGCCTGGCATTATGAAGAAATTTAGTTATTTTTGTTAACATTGTTACGCTTATATTAATCATGTACTAATTCCTTAATATTATTTTCGTAATTTTATTAATTTTTTACTCTGCATAATTCGTTAGCAGTGTCTGCTGTATTACTAGACCATACAACAAAATCATTGTAAATGTTTTTATTTATTGTTGTTTTCTAATACTGCTATAGACACAAAAGTATGTTAGTAAGTGCTCAGTGCGTGTAATGATTATAATAACATATTATATGTTTTGTATATTGATGGGAAAAATTAATATATTAATCACTTGATTGCAGGTGATATTAATTATTGTCTGAATAATTAGATGCATTCGTTAGCTGAACTAATTGATTTCTATCCATTTCTATTTCATTTAGAAAAGTATATTTTGTACCAAAATAATAAAATAATAATCTGCAGGTAAGAAAATAGAAGACTACTGGGGTCCTTCTAAGCGTGTTCTTGGAGACATGAAATTTTTGGAATCACTTGTAAATTTTGACAAAGTAAGTCTGTATAGTACACTTTTTAACCGAATACTAGGTTTTCAAATGTACACAACATATTTATGCACATAATGCCTAAAATATATGACTCACTTCTTTGACCAAAAAAATGTAAGTAACTGTTGTACTTACGCTATTAACTATGATATGAGCATGAAAACTGATGTAGTAACAGGCATTAGAGTGAAGTGTAATCATGTGTTTTTATAATGACATTTATGCACTTTGTATTTTTATACATAAACTTTGCATCCTTGACTTGAAATTTCATAAGATCATTGTACATCACCCTGTGACATACGGAAAGGATTAATGCTGACTTGCTGGTTTTTGGTCCACAAAAATAGGGATAAAATTAATTTGCTTGAAACTCTGGTAGTATGTTTCGCATGATATGAGTTTTAGTATTATTTTAGAATTAGACAAGTCCAGCTTTATGTGCCAAATAACTTTATAATAAGCTAATCAGTTAGTAAAATTATCTGTAGTTCTTGAATCATTGAAATGTATGTGGCACAAAGTTAAGTCTTGCTTTAGTTTAATACGTGGCAAATTCTAAAATCTTGTAATATTTTGAAGTAGTTAAATCTACTGTACACAATGCTTTTTAATGCTATATAGAAAAATAAAATGAATAGCGAAATGTACTCGGTAAATATTTCTTTAAAACATTGAGAATGATATTTCAGGACAATTAATTATTAAAATGGTTATTAATAATTATTAATTAATTATTGGTTAATTATTAATAATAAAACTAGCAAAGGCCCCGCAAAAGATTTTGCGTATAAATCCAGGTGTAATCAATAATACGCAAACATTCTACCTAGTCCTCATTTATAATGCAAAGCCCGTAACATCCTGCCTACTTACCTAACGCAAAGCCTGTAGCAGCTTTTACTTACCTAACTGTTTATCTAACGCAAAGCCTGTAGCAGCTTTTTGCTGAATTAAAGTTATAAGCAGAGTACAATGGATGCCGTCAGCACAATGGAATGCGTCAGCACAGTTTTCTAAGCGAAAATTGCCAAAAATAGAACATGTAATTAACTCGCCAGTACTCCTCTCGGTGGACCTGCCCTAAAATATAGACCACATCATCGTGTAGCCCTGTTCTTCCTCTTTCTAAAGAGCAATATATCTCCTTCTGAGAGTCCCACCGGGCGCCGCTAGAACGTTTTTCCCGCAGGCTGTTTGGTCAAAATTTCGAAAAAATCGCGAGTTGGGTCCAGGAAAACGCCCGTTGCGGGACGCCGTGGCCCTCTAAATAGGCCTACTACACCCACCGCTGAACGGGCTATCTATTCATACCCAGCACCCCCCTCGACCCGTTCCCGTTCTCTACATCTCAGCCATATAACTTTTGCAAAAAACGGCCGAAAAATGGCCATTTTTGGAGGTTTTTTGCCTCCCCTTCCTCCCGGTGGGCCCGATTCGAAAAATAAACCATCAATGGCACGACACTAGATCGAGACCTTTCGTTTGATGTATAGATCGCCGCAAATGGTGCCCTCATCAAAGCTGTAGCCTCGAATCTTATATATATATATACAAATTAAGCCCATACCAAGAATACAAAAAAAAAATCAAAAACCAACTTAATCAGAAATGTCATATTTTTTGTGATTAAACAGATCATACCAAGTAATTATTCAAACCTTACCTCATATGCTTAAATATTTGACCGTTTGTCGACTGAATTAACAGGACTTGCTGCAAGGCTTTTTTAATTTGTGTTTCCTACTGGACATGCTTGGCACTATACTTAGTGATCAAAAGTACATGATTTTGCAGAGTTTCAGCAACAAACACGCCTAATAATGCTATTAATAGTAGAACTTAACTAACAAGTTGATTTTTTTTGTATTTATTGTATTTCAGGACAATATTCAGCCAAATGTTATCAAGATAATAAGTAGTAAGTATGTTGCCAATCCAGATTTTGACCCTGAAAAGATAAAAGTTGCTTCAATGGCTGCAGAAGGTTTATGTAAATGGGTGATAGCTATGGAAAAATATGACAAGTATATGCATTTCTTTCTAGAAAAATTTACTGTTTTAATGTTTATGATAAAGGGAAATTCTTACTTATTATTAATGAGCATGCCAGCTTAGGATTGCAATATTATTTTGCTCGGATTTTTTTTGTGTAGTACAGTAGTGTCCTTTGTTTGTGCACTAGAAACACCATTTTCAGTAGCAATTGCATTATATGTACGCCATTGTTAATATGTGTGAAGTACATACCTTAAATTGCAAAAGTAGCTGCAAGTTATTGAAAGTTCCAAAACAAAAATGACATACTGCTCAGGACACGTATTCTAAGTCTGTTTTTCAAGAATAAGAAGGTGGCATTCTATTTTTACCAAGAAAGTGAATAAACTGCAAAAAGTTGGTACAGTAAAACCACAGTGCGTTACAATTTCTGATGTATAAACTGCCATTATGCCCTTAATTTTGGCTTCATATGGAAATTGAACTGTTATTAAGAACTCTGAAGAAAGTTACAGTAAAAAAGTTCAAATGTGTTTTATATTATAGTTGATTCAAAACGTTTATTGGATTATAATGCAAAATATATAATACTTTTTAACAACAGTACAAATGGTCAAATTTTATCTGCAGTTAGAGACATCAAGTCTTAAGTTCCAGCAGTTTGACAAACATTGCGTAGTGTTGTGAGATACCGATTAACCATACTAAGCAAATTTCAACATCAAGAAAGCTTTGGATATTAATATCATGGACTATGTAGACTTAATTAAATCTATAGCTGAAAACTGAGCTTAAAATGAATTTTGCGTTTCCTTCCATACTGTAAGTCATTGTATGTACTAATCATTTAAAATGCAGTTGTGTATGATGTGTATGTGAAGTTGCAGTCGCGAGTGGACACTTTTACTGCAGTAAGTGCAAAAGCTAAATCTGACAGATACTTGTTGTTATTGTGCTTTTTTTGTCATTGAAATACTGTAATATGCATAAGTGAATATTATGATAATTTTATACAACAAGGTTTTTTAATCGTTACTTTCAGGGTAGCCAAGATTGTTGCTCCAAAAAAAGCAGCTTTGGCAGAGGCTGAAGGTAAGTTAGCTGTTGCTATGGAAGCATTGGAAGGCAAACGTGCTTCCCTTCGCGAAGTTCAAGGAAAGTTGCAAGATTTGCAAAATAATCTTGAGAGAAACAAGCGCAAAAGAGCTGACTTGGAGGATCAAGCGGAGTTATGTAAGAAAAAGCTCGAGCGGGCTGAGCAACTTCTTGGAGGTCTGGGCGGCGAAAAACATAGGTATAGTAAATAGTGAAATAACTGCCTCTGCGATTCTGAACAACAGTGAGAATTATTTATATTGTGAAACATTATCATCTTGAAGAGCAGAAAATATCTAATCTTCGTATCTATTATTCATAATTTTTAGGTGGGCTAAGTCTGCAAAAACACTTGGAAAGAAATATGTATACTTGACTGGTGATATACTAATATCTTCCGGCATTGTGGCTTATCTCGGAGCTTTTACATCTTTCTATAGACAAGTACATTTCCATATAGTTTATTCTGCATGAACACTTTTTTTATTTTTAAGGAAAATCTGTTGGTACCTTTAATGTTTGTTTTTTCACGTATGCAAATAGTAAATTATCGAGTGATTATATCACACATCATTCATAATTGTTTATAATGATAACAAAAGTGATAACCATGAAGAGGACAATAACAGCAAGCATGATGATTATGATGATAGGGAATGAAAGTGTGATCGGAAGTAATGTTGACGGCAACTGTAAACTATGTAGCTGCTAGTGATGACAGTGATTACTGTAGTGGTGATGAGAATAGTAACAGTGACGATAACAATGATGTTGACTATGACAGTAATTGTGGTGATGATTATTGGCATAATGGTCTTGGCTGTTCTCATATTTTGATGGCAAATTCCAACATGAGGATGAAACTTTTTCCAACAATGAGTTTGATTCCTGACAAGCATTACAGTTGTGCAAAGTCAAATTCAATAAATAAGCAAATTCCTGCAGCATGTTTTTCTATCTACCTTTTATTTTTGAATATTATAATGCAGGAGCAAGTTGCATCTTGGCTGGATCAATGCAAAGAATTGCAAATACCTTGTTCTACAGAATATTCACTTCGTGACACTCTCGGCGATCAGGTTCTCATCCGAGACTGGAACATAGCTGGATTGCCCACTGATAATTTTAGCGTGAACAATGGAATAATCATAAGGTAAGTTAATTTTGTAGATTTTTTTACTTTGTATTTTCCTGTTACAAATATACATACATTTGATTAGTGTTACTGTTGGAGAAATTGATGAAGCATTTGCAATGCTAGAAGTAAACGCGTGTTCACAAATTTTTATTACTGATGCCTGGATATAGCTATACATACATTTGATTAGTGTTACTGTTGGAGAAATAGATGAAGCATTTGCAATGCTAGAAGTAAACGCGTGTTCACAAATTTTTATTACTGATGCCTGGATATAGCTACACATAAAGAAGAAATCTCACTGTGCCGTTTCTGCGGACTAATATAAACTAATTTCTTTCTTTCTCTACTTTGCTGGTTCAGAGTTTATTGTAAGTGTATGCAAGAAAAATTATAAAAAAATGTCATTAGCCATGTTTTTGTTACTCATTTTGCAATTATATTTTTTTGTAATTATGTGTTTTAATTAACATTGTTAGCAAGTAATGTGCATGTGCAGCAATCACAGACAGCTGCAGGTGGATTTGGACTAAACTGGTATAACTTCATAAATAAAAGTGTGATGGATAGTACGTATCCATTGCTGAAACTTCAACAGCAAAATGCTTACAACCGTGTCTTTTTAAATGTCTTGGTTTTTTTGTGCTCCTGCAACAGCACACAAGGGTTAATTTCTGAAGACTGCATTTAAGCTAATTGTTGTAATCATGTCCTATCCTTCAATAATTTGTAATCTCTGGCGATTAAACTCTAAAATGCTAATATTTATCTATTGATGAACACTTACTAATTTTACATTTTTATCCTCACCAAAGTAATGCTCGGAGGTGGCCACTGATGATTGACCCACAGGGACAAGCCAATAAGTGGATAAAGAACATGGAAAAACCCAATAACCTTCACGTTATCAAGTTCAGTGACAGTGATTTTGTGCGCACTTTGGAGAACTGCATACAGTTTGGTACTCCTGTACGTTTTGGTTTCATTTACTATTAGTTCCACTTCTTTTAATGTGACGTTGAGGGATTGGATTACATTTGCAGTTTACTCGAAAACTAAAGATCGAGCAACTGTTTTGAGTTAATTTACAGCAACTGCACAATAATTAAGGTGCATTTGTAACGGTAAAAATAATTTTATAGCTATTAGTTTTAATATTGTAAATTTATTCTTTCCTATGTGATCATATCTTGTCTGCAAAGTAAGGCACTCTACGATTGTACATCCTATAAGCTTGAAGTATACTGCTGAGATGAACTGTTTTTTTACATATAATTGTATGTGTTTACTTAAGCATGACAATAATACCTCATGTTGATACATTCAATTTCTTATATAAGTGCCTAGTATTCTAGACTTTGTATTGAGGTTATTTAACGAAGGGTATCATCATTCTTTTGCACATAGTGAGCACATTAACAGCTGGCTTAGGGGCTCATGTTAGAGTGTTGATTGTAATTACCAAAATTCGTTAAATCATTACTTCAGTTACTGCTTGAAGTGTGAGAAGTCATGACCACATGACTGGTATCATCATTCTTTTGCACATAGTGAGCACATTAACAGCTGGCTTAGGGGCTCATGTTAGAGTGTTGATTGTAATTACCAAAATTCGTTAAATCATTACTTCAGTTACTGCTTGAAGTGTGAGAAGTCATGACCACATGACTTAGACTGCTATAAAATTACATGTTTGTGTAGGTGTTGCTGGAGAACGTTGGAGAAGAATTGGATCCAATGCTGGAGCCACTTTTACTGAAACAAACATTTAAACAGGGTGGATCCATATGCATCAAACTTGGAGATTCAACCATAGAGTATGCAAAGGACTTTCGCTTCTACATAACTACAAAGCTTCGAAATCCCCATTATCTTCCAGAAACTGCAGTGAAGGTCGGTGCCAGTAGTTTTAGCATGATCATCCTGATCGATTTGTGACTTCATTAACAAAACACATAGTCTCAGTTTATTGAATTTTTTCTACTACTTACATTGAGTTATGTATAGCTTTTCAAAACTGCATCTGCATCTAAATTTGTCTGAAATCGTGCTACTTCGCAAACTGTGCTAATCTAGTTTGAGTAGCATGGTTTGTGATTTAAACAATGGAATTAATGCTATGCCTTTATAATCCATAATGGAAAATTTATCAAACTGTCACTAAAAAGTAGTTAATGAAAAAATTTTATTGCAAAGAAGGACTTAATATTAATGACCATTTTTTGTCTCATGTATTCAAATTCTGTTTCTGTTTACATAAACCTGACTTAGTGATGGTCTTAATAATAATTTGTTATTATTAAGGTTTCAATAATAGCCCGTGTTCTAAGTTAGGTTCAAATTCCACAATTAATATAATTATTGCTGGTTGCCAAAGCTCATAATTAGTCTGCCATGAGCAGCAGTGTTTTTCCATAATTCATGCTTTGTAAATTTTAGGTGACACTTCTAAATTTTATGATCACTCCAAATGGGTTGGAAGATCAACTTCTGGGGATTGTAGTGGCCCGAGAAAGACCAGAACTCGAAGAAGAAAAGAATGCATTGATTGTGCGAAGTGCAGAGAACAAACGGTACACTGGCTTGTCTACATTCTGGCCTATTATTGACTATACAATAATTTGCAATGTAAAATCTACAATATAAAGATCTTTTATCTAATGCCTCACTACTGTGAATTGTTGGAAAGCCTAAAAAAGCCAAGTTTTCAATTTGTTTGTGTTTACGACAATGCTATGTTCAAGTAAATTGTTGGAATGGCCAAAGTTTCCAGTTTCGATTGTGCTTGAGATGTACAATACACATACAAAGTCTACTGGCAATAGTTTCTTCGAATAACATAGTTTTCTCAAATGTTACAGGTTTAGTGCTATTTTATTTTTGCTTCATAATTAAATGTGCATCAGCAAGGCAGTCTTTTAATTCACTTTCCCGAACCTAATGATGAAATCACACACATATTTATTTCTTTTACTATTTTACATGTATAAGAATTTGGCACTTTGGAAGCTGTGATAGCATTTAGTAACAGGGTCACTTAATGTTGATGGCTGTAGGGTGGAACTGGTCTCTACAGTGCTCATTATCAATGTTAATCTTGTGTAATATGAGTCTCTCAACTGACAGAGGTATCTTAGCCTAGTTTGTATAAGGACACATGTATATAATTATCTTCTCTCAATGCAAAAGATAGCCGACATTAAAAATGTCTGAAAACATAAAGCCTGGGAGGGTCAGTGTATCAAATGAAATTGCCCAAAGGCAGTTTTTCAAGCACTCATCTGTCCATTTACTGAGTAAGCTCAGTGAAGCTCAGTGTTGCTTAACCATTTCTTTTGCCTAAAAGTGTGTATTACCTGTAAAAATGTGTAAATTGTGTCATTATTATGTTATTTTCCCACCATATGCAGCCAGTTAAAGGAAATAGAAGACAAAATTTTAGAAGTTCTGTCTTCATCCAAAGGAAACATTCTCGAAGATGAAACGGCAATTCAAGTTCTGTCTTCTTCAAAGACCTTGGCCAATGAAATCAACGAAAAACAGGCAAGTCTGATAAACAGATGCAACTACTATATTGAAAATTTGCTAAGGCATGATTATGTACATGGTTAACTGATAAAAAATTTCTACTGTTATCTGTGTAAAACTGAGTCTTCATTGTAGTTAAGTCTACTAAAATACTTGGCAGGCAGTAGCTGAGTCAACAGAGAAAATGATCGATGAAACACGGATGGGTTATATACCAATTGCTATGCACTCTAGTATACTTTTCTTCACTATTGCTGATCTCGCGAATATAGATCCTATGTACCAATATTCTCTGCCTTGGTTTATTGGTAAGAATCTTGTTATTAACCATTGATGTATAACTGTTGCCTTGTTAGAACCTTGATTATTTTGACAAATTATACATTGTTTTTGCCTTTTTATGAGTTTTGTTGTAATTGGCTCGAACTTTTTGAATTTCAATATTTAGTTGAAAACTTATCTTAGCTGCTTACAGTCCTGATGGCAGGATTTGTATGTACATCTTGCGCATATTTGTAAACCAAAAATTTCAAAATCGATTTTTGGAATCCAAGTTAATAATACTCTGCATTTTGAAATGTGGTCTAAAATTAGACGTAGTTTTGAGTATTTTCCTTTAGTGACATAATCCTTCACTTGTTCAATCATTATGTTGATATGTATGTAGGTAAAAAATGACAGTCTGCTATAAGCAAGTGTAATACATTTGATTGATAAATTTTACAATGCTTTAACTTATACACTACATTATACCACTGCTGGACACTCTATGGTGGTATGTTGCAACACAATATGACAGTACTCAATACCACTGTATACCGTATTATACTGAGCGAAATGATTAAAAAGATTCTTCTGTTCTGCTTTGTATCTGTGCAGTGTACTGGTTGTATTGCAGCTACACTGTACTTCTTTACAACCTTGTTCTACATTGTTGCCTATATCGTTTAGGCAAACCTTAATAAATCTTACAACACAGTTATGCTTGTGTAGATTGCTAAATGTGCTTGATTTGGCATGTTTTTGTCATATATATCTAGCTCATTTACTTCATTCTTTTAGGCTTATTTATTAACTCCATCGACAGCTCAGAAAGGAGTGATGATGTGACAATTAGACAAGAGAACCTGAAAAAGCATTTTACATATTCTCTCTATTGTAATATTTGTCGATCATTGTTCGAAAAAGACAAGGTAAAATTTTCAAGTATTGATCAATTGGTAAGAGTATTCACAACATATACAGTTGTTTTCATACACTGTATAAGTTCTTCATTAATTTGATTTTCAATTTTCCTTGGACCATCGGCCAGTCGACCAATGACTGTGAATGGCTTCATCATCTGTAGCAGTAAACTGTTACTCAGCAGTTCGGAATGTTTTTGTTTCTGCTTTTGAACTTTTGTGTCATTTTCTTCTGCTGTCATGCTGACTGTAGGGCAGAGGGGTAAAATTGCTGCAGGGTATATGTAAAAAAATTCATATGCAGGTAGTGTATAGATATGATATATAGATGTGAAGTATAATTCCTGCTCTACATTTATGAAGCCAAGTTTCCTGCCTTTAAAATTCTCATGCATCATAAACTCAACCACTAAAATTGTTGTTTGGTTTCTGTTGTAATTGCCACTAATTTCTGATACCTATTTTTAAAAATAATAAGAGATTTTTGAAACATCTAATATTATGATAGCATTTGACTAGCTGAAAATTTATGTCCTCAAAGAATAGTTAGACACAGACCTCAGGGTCAAAGCTTTTGCTAATAAGTTACCATCTTCATATTTTGAGTCTTTATATATTTCATTATAACAAATCTTACAAGAGCACCTTTGCACTCAACTGTATAACCTTAAATAATCTTGCATTTTATTACATCTATATAGTAATTGTGATAGTGTTTCTTAATTTTAAATATTTGCTTAGAAACTCAGTTTTGATAGCAGCAGTTGCGAATAATTTTTTGATAATTGGGATTTTCTTGAGCATCTCGCACATGTTTATAAAGAAAACATTTCAAAATGAGGCTTTCAGGTTTATTAAAGTAAAGTTAATCATTTAAAAAAACATTATTTGTACTTTAGGTGTTTTATGCCATAGAACATTTAAGTTATGGCCCACGAACAGGTGGTGTTTTTGTGTAATGGCATAATTCTTTAGCTGCTCAACTGTTTTGTTGGTGGCTTGTAGATGAAAAAATTGGCAATCTGTATGTGACCAAGTTATAACAAGTGTTTTGTTCCAGTTACTGTTCTCCTTGCTCCTGTGTGTTAACTTGTTAAAAGCTAAGGGAGAAATAGACAGTCAAGAATGGAGATTTCTTTTGACTGGAGGTAAAAAATCTTTACAAATTCAATTTGTGCTGTTACAAAACAGTAAATATGAGATGTGGCAAGAAAGTAAAATTTAATTCTTTGATCATGAACAATGAAGAGAAGCAAGTAACTACCATAGAAAAAGAAAAAAATCATGTTAAATGAAATCTCGTAATTATGTTATAATTACCTCGTAATTATGTCATAATTATGTGATATTATGTTGTATAATTGTGAGATAACAGGATTTTTTTCTTTTACCATGGCCTTAATGTGCTTTGATTCGTAGAATGAGAAAAAATCCTTTTTTGTGTTTTTAACTAATTTAAAATTGCAGGAAAAATTTTCAGTGTTTATTTTGAATAAATAAAGTATGAACAAAAATGGGTATAAAATTCTTGTTTTTTTTGTGAGCATCAGAGTTTGTTTTTCCCAAAATCCCATAATTGGTTTCAAATGTCTTATCTTCTGAATATTTTGGAAAATTTTAAATGGTCAATATATACAAAATATTGCTCACTTAAAGTTTTAAGTAGCAATACCAATATTTTTACCTGTAAACTTTGGGTTATTGCAAAAATAAAGTAAATTGAATGTACATCTAAAATGTTTCAGCTTTCTTGCGAAATGTCAGGATAAGATAATTTAACAACCAATTTTGGAAATCAAATTCTTTTTGGAATTTTTTTTAAATTGGTACCTGGGCGTGGGTACGTGCTAATGGCAAAGTTCTCAAATTTTTATTTCACTATTGCTGCCAGGAATTGGATTAGACAATCCTTACCCTAATGTCACTGATTGGCTTCCTGTGAAGTCGTGGGATGAATTATGTAGGCTGGATGAAATTTCCCAATTCAGAGGCATCAGAACCATGTTTATGGCGACATTAGAGGACTGGAAAGCTTTGTATGATAGTTTAGTAAGTATATAAAATATCATGAGAATCAACATACAGTTAAACCAACTTGAGGGCTAGAATGTGTACAAACATTTTAGTACAAAATTTATGTTACAGGTTTTCCTCTTTGATAGTTTGTAAAAGTGTGAACACAAATGTTTACTGTATGCACGCCCATCAGTTATATGCTTACAGTTAATATTTTTCTGACAATATTGAAATTTAAATTTCTTTCTAGCTCTAGATTTGTTTCTTGCAATGTGTGTTAGTATGGGAACAAAAAAGTAGATTGCTATCTTTATTCAAATCCAAATACTTTTATTTTAAAGTATTTCATGTGTGGAACTTTAAACTCCAGTGTTTTTACTTACAATGTGCAGTTTATGTGCTGAATAGGTGTAGGAGTCACTTTTATTTGAAATGGTTTTCTTGCACAGCAAAGAAGCTTTTGTAATGAGATGCGGAGAGTTTTGTTTTTCCAAGCATAAATTACTGGATTCATGATAGCATTGCAGATGATCAGGAGGTAGGAGATTCGTCGAATGTGAACAAGCTTGTTATGGTAGGCAACTCTTGGTAAAACAATAACCAGTACACTATATGGCGTCCAACAGAAGATGAATGTTCCAACGACTACACACACCATCTTTGCATCTCTGACATTAAATTTGTACATAGTCTGTAGTTCAGGTTTAACTTTTGCTTTGTGCCTTCTAGCAATGGAAAGAATCATTATATTCAGTATCGCCATGATAGTTGCGACTGTAAAAAAATGCGTCGAGATGCTAGCCAATAAAGTAGGGTTAACAACGAGTTCATACCTGCAAAAATACAATGGTTGCCATCTATCATTGATGTATATCAATATGCTAAATCCAACTGTGTAAATCCATGAGCTCCCAATAACACATTTAGCTTTCCATGGTTTCATTAATGTTAGATACTTCACTGGGTATGTTATAGCAATGAAACGATCTACTGTGACACTTAACAATGTTACCAAAGACTCGTTAGTGAAGATGATGGTAAATTGATACATGATTAGACAAGCCATTTTTGGTAGTCCATCCAATAAGTTATATATCACGTATGTATTTACATGTAGTACCAAGCCACATAGTAAGTCGGCTATTGCTAGATTACATATGTACATGTTGCTGTATGTGTGCAAGTGTCGATATTTCACAATTGCTGTAATCACTAGCAAATTAGACACATCAGTTATTAAAGCAACTAAGTGGAAGAAGACTTCAACTCTAGAATCTATGACAGGCTTGATATTTTCTAGCAAATTAGATCCATTGTTGTGGTTGCTGTATCCGTGTGTTGTATCCAGCATGTTGGCAAGTGGTTTCGATATATTGTTGTCCATAGCTTTTCTTGGCTTGCTGTTATAAGTCTTCAGAGACAAAGCAACATTGGTTCCTAGTTCTTGCTCGGTCTAATGCAAATTTGCAATGCTTCTGTCATGCCTTTCTTCTACATTTTATATAGCTACACTCTCGGGGACATTAAACGTTTTCGTTTGACACTAATTTGAGTTGATTGTAATGGAAAACTGTGATGTGTTTATATTGATGCGTGCCATAATGGATGTTGTATGAGATTTAGCACAATTAACAAGATTATCCTAAAAGTCAATGTTGCTGTGTTACTCTGTCAAAAGCTATGCAACTAGACCTAGCTTACATTTATCTGCTATGTTACTTCATTAGACGTTATGCAACTAGCTTTATATTGATAAACACAATCAATTTTAAACCATAGCATTTTATTTCTAAGTTTATATAATGTTCAGAATTTATGCTAAATGTTAGCAAATTAAGTTGTGGCACAGATGAACTTTAGTACATATAACTGTTGCAGGTGAGTAATTATATTAAATTTTAAATAAAAATGGATTAAAACTTTACGAATTAGTCATTGCTTTACTCATTATAGTTCCTTCAACAAGAAATTTTTGTAGTAGTTCACGTCTTTGTCCATATGCAACAGATAGCAAAATGCATGTGATGCAACTTAATTTTTTAGGTAGAAAGTTGGTACATTAATGTGATATGTACTTATCACAACTCTGTTATATTTCAGCCTATTTTTGCTTTTATTTTGTATTATAATTAGATTATTTGTACCAATTCCTACAATTTTAGATGAAAAAATACTTTCTGGTTACATCTAAGAACAGTCTAATAAATTTTTATTGACTAACAGTTTGTGAATGCATAAGGCATTAGTGACCAAACAGTTAACAATTATTTGTTAGCTTTCTAAATTCTGTAGCCAACCATCATAAACACATCACTTATCAAACAATTATCATATAGTAGTCATTATGACTCATGCAAATACAGTACAGTGTAACTGCATTATCGAGTGCAGCTGATGGGATTTCATCATCATTTTGACTAAGTAACACCTGCACGATTATTATATTTGCAAAACTACTTTATCGGGTAGTCTTATGACAGGTTTTTTTTCTGTGAAAATTTTGATAAGGGACAACTTGTCAAGACATTTCAGCCATAAGAGTACAATAGTAATGAACGCTAGTTTACTGTAGTTAATGTATCATATTTTCTTGCATAATTTATTTTGTAAGTAATAATATCATTCTTTAGTTATTGTTTTTGTGTACTTTTGTTTAAAGGTCAGAACTACTAATTGGCTGTTAGTCGCACAGTAGACATCTATATTATTATTACATGATATTAACTAAAGTCTTTCCTTTGGCATTTGATTTTATATGTATATTGTACTGCCATCTTTTTATAGATCAATATGTACGTTACTATGTGGACTCCAGCATTCATTGACAGGGCCCATTTAATGTTGATTTTTGTGGCGAGTTTGGAACATGGCTCATTGTAAAGGATTTGCCTGTAAGATGAGCCAATGAACCGACAGCTCCAGGTACCTTAGGCATGTATATAAATCTCCCATAGATGAGGCAACTGCCAGAATCAGTATAGTAACTGAAACCGCCTAGAGTGAGTATTGAACATAAGTTATTGAGTCATGAACCATTCACAGCCATCCTCAGCATTGCTTAGTTTCACTTGCAAAGCACAGCAGTATGACCACTGAGCTATTCATCTCACTTCATTTGTTATGCAATTTCTACTCCTCACTTTGAGAAGACAGGAATATGGCTAAGCCAAGCGACTGACGGATGACTAGCTAGGCCATGCATAGCGCATACTTGCATTTTGTTGGAGAATTTCCACTTTCCACAAACGATATTGTCCCGACCACACCTAGGGGGCTCCCGGCTTTTTGAAAAATTTTGGAACACTGCGTAATTAATTACAAAAGGTTTTTACAAAGCTTTTGCTAGTGTAATTTACTACAACAAACAGCATGTCCTAATATTCTGGTTAGTATTATGGTTTGACTATATGTCGTTTCAGTAAATTTGTTGAACAGGTCACCAAAATCTAAGTTAAACATTGTCTGATAACTAAACATTTGATTAATAAACTAGTAGAGTGCATTTTTTCCTCTTGTCATTGCAGACTCCAGAAACAGAGCGCTTGCCATCGCCATGGAACACGAAGCTTGATTCATTCCAAGCACTTCTGGTTCTTCGTTGTCTTCGACCAGACAAAGTACGTGGTAATAATTAGTCATAAATTTTGGAAAACATTTGCATTATTACAGCATTTTAAGAGTTTTGTTAGATGTACTCCTTAAAATTATTTTTCACGGCAGAATAAATCATCTTTTTGTAATTTTAGGTTGTGCCGGCCATTCAACATTTCGTCTGCGAAAAACTGGGGAAGCCATTCATTGAACCACCTCCTTTCGATCTGCCTAATAGTTTCCAGGACAGTCACTGTTGTACACCGCTCATATTTGTCTTATCTCCTGGCGCAGACCCAACAGCTGCTCTTTTGAAGTTTTCCGATGACATGGTAAGCAGTTCTATTTTGTTGCTCATACAGCATGCTTTACTGGTTCAGTGCCCAATGTTCTTTTTATTTTTGTTGGTATTATGTACATGTGCACTATGTTGTTCCAAATTTCACATACAATAACTCTTTGTTCACCAACAGCATTATGCTCCAGCAAAATGTGGCGTTGAGTCACCCTTTATTAAATGTCACTCCCGTTGAAGCACCCTTTATTAAATATAACTGCCATAAAAACATCGTTTTAGTGACTCCTTACTAAGAGATCATAATACCATACTCTTATTATGTAGCCTCTGCCTAACATTTATTGTTTGAAAAACTAACAGATAAATGTGCACATATGTAAAGGAACTATTCATCTCAATATACAGTTTACATAAAATTCTAGGTTGTTTTTCTGCAGTCATTTTTATATGTAGTTCAATTTAGTACTTTTTAAATGTCAAATGTAGGGCCCAGGTATTGTCTTGTAAATTTAGCCAAGCTTGTAAATTTATTACTCAAATAATAAGCGATGTCATATTTGTAGTCATATTTAGTAAGCAGTCAGAAACCAAACCAAATGCAAACGTTTTTGGGCTTCAAATAAGATTGAACTTTGCATTTAAAATGAAATATTCATCATTCAGTAAGAAAATGGTAACTGCCTAGCAACACTGAAACAGACTGTTATTAATGGGTGGCATAGTTCTATGGTAGCATACTTGCTTCCCACCCAGGAGGTTAGGTTCAATTCCCCGACTAGTCATACCAAAGACTAAAAAATGACATAACTGGTTCTTCAACTAAGCACGCAGGTTTATCGAAGTAACAGGTGTGTAACAATAATCGGGACTCCCTTGGAAATAAGGTGTTATCCCTGTACTATGTCCTAAGCAAAATTATTATTATAATAATTGAGGTGTATATTAAGCTTATTATATTATTATATATCTATTTTCCTAAGTTGATAAGCAAACTGGAATAAAATGTTTCTTTTTTATTTTGTTGAGGGATTCTTACCAACTTTATGTAACATTTTTGGGTTACTAGCCTGTGATTGTAATTTTATAAACAGATTTGTTTAGCCATGAAGCTGTATTCATTCTAATTCATGTAATACAAAACTCTTCGATTTACTCATTGCGAGGCAAATGATGCGACTTAAATTTTCATAAAAATGTAATTGTAATTGTGTATCTCATAGAACAACTAGGAAGCTGAAATTTGTTTTGTCATGGTATTACTTCATATCTCAAAAACCTGATAAGAATCAGGACAGAAAAAATGCAGTAATTCAGTAAGCGAGTAACCCATTCCAGACTAGTTGTGTTAAAACCTGAAAACTTGCATGTTATCAATTATCATTCATAATTGGTGAATAACATCTTTATACATCGCAAATTGGTATCTAGCACACACCGACTGGGTCTTCTTGTGCTTGTGGTAGGTATGAAACCCAGATTATTATCAAGAATAGTCTTATTGCTAAAACCAGACACTGAACCAGCAGGTACCTTAACTTCTAATGAGTATGTGTACAACTGTACATCCTGTTTCAATGAAGTAATAAGTGGAGAACTATGACAGATGAAATTGCCTAGATTGGCTTTCATCATTTTTTCAGCCATTCATTTGCTGAATCTCAGCTTTGATCATTGTCAAGCACTAAGCATATACAGTTATTCGCCTATTTGTTTTACCTCTATAGTGACAAAAACTAGTCGTATATCTCCCGAGACGTATAAGAAACAAGCGAGTCAAATGAAATGACTTCCTGGATAGAGAAAACAGAAATCATTCTATACAAAATAATTATAAAAATTTTAATTGTAAAAAATTACAATGACATTAAAAAATATCACAGTGTTCAGTAAACACAGAAAACAGTTAATTTGCAACATGTGCTGCATACAATTACAATTTGTAATAACAAAGAATGTAATATACACATCTGTTCATGTTTTTCGACCTGTTAAACATGAAAAGCTTTAGTAACAATGTAAAACAACAAAACTGTACAACTCACATGACATACAGTTTCTTTAAATTACAAAAATATTTTGCTATAGTATGTTCAAAATTGCAAACAAGACAAAAAATCCAAGTATTAACATTTTTTTCTGAACTGAATGAATTTGTAAGTCCGGTTAAGTTGTGGCCATCATGTGAAATAATTGCAACAAAAGTGTTTTCACTTGTACCTAGTACAGAAAAATATGCCGATTAGCATGCCAGAAATCTGCCACACATGAGCTGTTGGAAAACCTACAAAACTTTGTGACATTCAATATGTTCTTAAGCTATCACATACTTCCAAGCAGTGACAGCTTGTGTATAAGTACTATGGAATTGCAGCATCCCCTGTTTTCACTCAATATTATCGATAATATTTAATGTAATAAGTCTTTTTTCTTTAGTTCTTTCTTTATACTTGTACGGAACCAGAGCACTCAGGATAGTACTGTTTGCTTCACAGCCCAGCAGAGTGCGCTCCAGCAACGGGGTTTGGCTGTTGTGCGCACGCGGCCCTGCGCACGTCTGACCCAGGTAGAATGAGTAGTGTCGCTCACACAGTTTGTTGTCAGTTGTCACGTGCTTACTGTTAATTGACTATTAGTAAGCAAAAAATATTGTTTGTTTACGATTTTATCAAGTTTATGTATAAACTTTCGCATGTTTGTTTGTATAAAATTACAATTACAACATTAAAATAACATACATTTGTTTCGTTTTATACAGTATTAAAACAATGGCTAAAAATTTTCTGATGTAGCATCCCCACTAATTTTAGCTACAAGCCGCCACTGCTTCCAAGTAACTCACTTACTCGATTAATGCCGCATTTTCCCTTTCTACAAAGCCTGACGGTTTGCGTACCATCATCCAAACTTTCCTTACAAATTATATACTTATCCACATGGGATTATGCATGAAGAACAAATTTATAAAATTCAGGCTACATTAAATAATGTAAGTTTTAAACAATGAATGCAAGAACCTCTGCATATAAACTCACATTAAAATCATTAAAAAAAGGAGAATATGTAAGCAACATAATTCAACTAGTACATGAAATGCTATGCAGCCATATATGGTGTCAACAATTTTTGCATACCACAGCCACTTAGTAATTGCTGAGCTTTATAAACGTGAATGTTAACAATGAAGTTATACGAAGTTGCCTTAGTTGCAAGCATCTGGTCTATGTTAAAGCAACATTGAACAACGTTTTATGCCAAATTAGTGTATTTCTTGTCGTCTTTTGCAAATTTACAATACAGTGTGCTTGGTTCTACAATAGTTAAAGAACTAATGAATACACTAAACATATAACTTTATCAGCTTGTACAGTAAAAATTTGTAATACTATCTGACCACTGATACATATTTACGAATACCAACCTTTGCATGTTATAGAACCCGTTGTGACAACAATTAAATTTTCTAAATTCTTCACATAATTTAATATGAATAACATAACAATGAAAAAGTACATTTGATGGCTTCTTTTTTCCCTATAAAACTCTACTCTGGACACCTTAGTGCTTATTTTAATTATTTTTTAGCATTTAGCAGTTAAATTAGTGCTAACCTCATATAGGGGAAATTAGTTATTGTGACATATTTTTGGTTATGGTGACAAAAATATGCTCATCACATTCTCTGCGCCAAATCCATTTTTTGCTAATGGCGGGAATATTTTTAATTTTTAGAGTTCCAATTTTTTAAATAAATAATTGTGTCAACTCTAAGTTTACTCTTGGTAGAATGCTTATGCATTCGTCACAAAGCAGCATTTGTTAGAATTGCAGTCACCTTATTGTACAGAATTCTTAGAATTCTTGAATATTCTTTCCTAAAAACTGTCTAAATTTTCCATTTGCAATTAGATTTTAACATATAACTGTCTAGCTCTGTACACAATGATACAGACATCACTGTATGGTGTTTATGTGTTTACTAATGCTGTTAAGTGGCATTAGCATACCTGAGATGCAGAAATATTTGCATACCAGTAGGAAAGCACCCTACAGCTTGGACGGTACCAAGGTTGTACCTGCAGCTTGCCAATTTTTGGAACTGTGTGGCAATTAGGGATGAGCAAACTCTAACAGAAATCGAATTTGAACTAAGTTTTTGGCTTTCGACTCAATTTGCTTTAACACAATTTGACGCAACCCAATTTTGAAATTTGTTGCTCGCGCATGATAAAATCTATGAAAGCTTCTTTTTAGATTTATTTGTTCTCACAAAACTGTCGCAGCCTCTTCCACATCAACATTATCATAAACTTTTGAAAAAATACTGTCAAACTGTGGTTTTTTTAACGCAGCTCTGCAATCTTCCAAATGTTTTCCAACATTTCTAAATAAATAAACCATAGTAGGTTATAAATTATTTTATTAGTTGTGCTTGTAGCTATCCAACTAGTAGACAAATGATATATTGTAATGATATAGTACAATATATCTGGTTCTTTCAACTTGTTTAGTGCTTTCAGTCAAGGGAATTTTGTGAAATTATATAAAAAAATTTATATAAAGAATAATGCTTTTCAAGGAAAATACTTTTGGCCATCTTTTAGTACAAAAATTTCATTTCGTATATCTGAGTGCACTCACAAAACATCCATTTAAATTCCTAACAAAAAACCTATTTTGTAAATCCAAAAAATGATGTTTTCTTTCCTGTTACATCTCGCTCACGTTTCACAAATGAAGAAAATGATGAAACGCAATTCCCAATGAAATGCTCAGCCTGTCCTAAAATGACTAGGTCTATTTGTGGTGGATATGGATCTAAGTGTACTACTGTCACTTCCATATCCTTTGTGTTTTCTTTAATTTCACTAAGCATTGGATGCTTGTCAGTGGCAACATATACAAATTTCACTTGCTCATCTTGCAACACCTTTCGCACCAATCGCACTACTTCTTCTTTAGAAGGCAAGCAAACATCTTTTGTTACGGCACCTTCATGGCCTAGAGTTCCAAAACACTGAGTTGAAGCCATGAAGTTTTTCATTCCTACACCAGTTTTACATCCATTTTCCCAGTCTGGACCATTTCTTAAATGAATACCAATAAATTTCTCATTACCAAAAAGCCGTTCTATGCTAGCTTTTGCATTCTGCATCAGTGCATCAGACCACTGCAGATACATTTGTAAATGTCTGTTCTCTTCCTTCATTGGATAACTTGCTGGAGCACCTCGCAGAGCTATGACAGGATATAAATCAGGTGGATAATCTGCATTAAATCTGTCTGGTCTGCTGAAAATACTATAATCATTAATAATATCGCGGACAAAGTCAACACCCAGCCCATCCCAGAAAGGACCAAAAGGATTCCCCTCTTTCATTTTACAGCCTTCTTCGGGGCTTCGTCCAACACAGAATGCATATCGTTTTTCTTTTGGCCACACTATTGGTGCTAAAAATTCCATGAAATCTTCTGCCACAATTACACGATGGTAGTTCTGCAAGGGTTGCACTTTGAATAACTCGTCAAAACGAACATTTCGATATGTTCTCCAGGACGGTAGTATCAGAGTTCTGTTATGTTTTTTCACTGCAGCAAGTCCGCCAAGAAAATGCTCAGCTTGGTTGCCAAATCTTCCCATGCAGAGACAAAACAAAACGTAGCCATTTGGATCAACAGTGAAGTTGGTTTTCGAAGCAGGTAGGGCCTCCGGACTAACACACTTGCTGTCTTGACATGTCCCTTCTTCCAACAATACCAGTATTGGTATGCTGGTCAAATAAATGAATAACACGGAAATGAAAAATCGAACAGCGGTTCTAGCAGATAGCAACATTTCTGCCTTGCAAGTTTTATATAATAGACTATATAGTACGTTATTTAAGATTTAACGAGCACACTGAACTTAATTAGTATTTAGTGGTAAATTGAGAGAACGTCGCCTAATTTTGAGTGCTGTGCTACATGATAAAAAATCACGACACGTAATAATTTACAGATTTAAATTATCAGTATCAGCAAAAGGCGACTCGTTCTTTTAGAAAGCTATTTCAAAAACACCAAAAAATCTTTCATTCACTTTCCGAAAATTACCTACTTTCAGGCGGACTCCCAATTACCAATTTACCGTACACGTGCAAAGTTCGGACCCGAAGTAAACAATAACGCTTGTGGCTTGCGCGGTGCGTGCCTTCTAGCGTCTGATATTGAAAAATATTTCATTAGCAGACTGTACACACTATACTGTAACAGGTCTCTTTTTTCATGTTGGCTGGTTACCGAGTTTGGTACACAGTGAAGAAAATCTTGGTACCGAGTGATGCCTAAACCTGACCACCGAGACACATGTACATTGTTTCAACGAAAAAATTTTTTTGCCCCTTGTAATCTACAACTACTGATCTTGGCCGGCCCTGCAGGAAATGCAATTAGTTTATGTTCGTTCCATTGTTGAAGAACTATAGGTTCCTAGTGGTCGCTCGTCTACAGCGCTCAGAATAGACCAGAAATAGCCGTTTCTGAAACAAAAATTTTAAATTTTCCCCGAACTCAGCCCCAAACTGGGGGGAAAAAACCCCTACACCCCACATGCCCCGGTACCCACTTATTGTCCCTTAAAAGAGAGTCTGCCCGGTGAAAAATAATTATATGAAATATTTTTATATAATTTATATATATATTATGTATATAGTTTTATATAATTATCCAGAGATCAAAGTCGCAGCTAGCTGCCAAATTGAAAACATGGACGTTTGAAAATCTGTTATTAGTTGGATTGATAGCTACATGGCTGTTTCAAATTTAGTTACTGATTATAATAATTATAGACAGGGTGGCAGATGAATGACTATGTTATAAAATGTTAAATCCACAGATCAAAACCTAAAAACAGAAGTGAATAAAACTGCTTGTATTGTTTCTGGGTTTTCAAATTCAGTTTGACATGCTGAAATAAATTTAAAAACAAAACAACCCAGTTTCTTTTTATAATATTGCAGCAGGTTGACCCAATTTTCACAGATTGGGTCACATGTCTACCTCAAACTTAATTATCAATGTCAGATTTCTTAGTACATATCCCACCATATACCAGCTTGACAATTATATTGGAAAAAAACCAGCCTGGGTCAAAGCTGAAGGACTCTTTGGCAAATGTACTAATTCTGCACACTGACATTGAACCAAACTCAGATTAATTTAAACAGTTTATGATACAGAAAACTAATAATAAGGAATAAATCAGAAACTAATGTATTTCAGTGTACATTGATATAACGTTCTGTAAAATCTCATGATCTACAACTTTATTATCACTCCATTTTAAAGTTACGGTGCACGTATCAACTTATAAAAAGAACAGATACACATCACAATACCGTACATTTAATGTTAACGGGTTTATTATATGGACCACTGGGATCATGACAGTATCTTAAACATTATTAATTTTTTATTTTCATTATTTCTTAGGGTTTTAGTGGCGCAAAGTTAAACTCACTTTCATTGGGACAAGGTCAAGGACCAATTGCAATGAAGCTCATCGAAGAGGGTATTAGGGAAGGCACATGGGTTGTGCTGCAGAACTGTCATCTAGCCATTTCATGGATGCCTATGCTTGAAAAAATAACTGAGGTAAACCCAGAGTAATTAACATAGTGCATTTAAAAATAGCAAATAGTGCATTCTTTATATTTCACATGCTCTGCAGGCTATCTTATTTAACTTAAATAAAGTACCAAACTTATACCTATAAAAAGTGGCAGCAGGTTTAAATTTGCTGATTTTTATCAAAATAAATGCAATTTTTTTTGGAAAATGCTATCAATAGCCTATTATAAAACTGAAGTGTGATCCAGCAGATTAGAAACTGCTGTTTTTTTCTTTTATTTATTCTTGTTTGCTTGGTGTTGATCTAAGTCTGCTGACTGTAGTCAAGTTATTGACTTTGGGCATTTTTCAACGCAAATGTAATGCGGAATTTTTCAGGAACTGAATCCAGAGACCACCCATCCCGACTTTCGACTTTGGTTAACAAGTTATCCGTCTCCACATTTTCCTGTTTCCGTCCTCCAGAATGGAGTGAAAATGACAAACGAGCCTCCGAAAGGTCTCAGGTCAAATATTATTCGATCGTATTTGAGTGATCCCATCAGTGACTCAGAGTTTTTTACTGGCTGTGCTAAATCGGTAAATACGAGTTGTTACAATTCAACACATTGATTTAATACGACAAGAAATGGTAGCAGTTTGTTAAAAAAAGAAAGATTAAGTAGAAATCGTTTACATAATGGCAGTCATCAGATTTTTTTTCAGTTCTACAAGTTACATGCATGTGTAATACATATAAGTGAAATTCTAGCCTCATTTTCGTTCATTGTTTGATTTCTTTGTGTTGTCCTAACATGCTGTATTGCAACAAATTATGTGGCATAACATTAAAGAAGCAAAACAATTTGCTTGGAAATATTATTAAACTAAAAAGTCTTTATTTAAGTGTAATTCACCTTATTGTCCAAGTGAAAATATTCCCAAATTAATATTTTACTATACTGGCTGTAATTGCGAGTTGGAATTGTGCTAAGTTGTTAAGAGATAACCTGAAGTTTTTTTTTTCAATAAGGCCTAGCAGTATTGAATGTGTGGTACTCCTACTACATGCTACTCAATGAAGTCTTAACAGTATTTTCATAAAAAAACTTCAACTACTCATATGATGTGAGCTGATAAATAAAGGCAAAATGTTTCTTCTCCAAATAATCACTGAACAAAATTTTGAAATTTTTTCTTATTTTTAACATTTTTCTGTGTGTTATAAGTTGCGTGTTGTATGTTTTCCAGCTGCAGTTTAAAAAGCTACTGTATGGACTGTGCTTTTTCCATGCTTTGGTTCAAGAACGCAAGAAATTTGGACCACTTGGTTGGAATATAGCATACGAATTCAATGAAACAGATCTCCGTATTAGCGTCCAACAGCTTTTTATATTTTTGAACCAATATGAGGTATTAATTTAATCAGTTGAACCAACTTTAGCAAACTCTGCTCAATTATTTAAACACCTCAAAGGCAGTGCAATTTAAGTATTCTTCAGATTTAATGGTATTCTTTCAGATCATTCTAGGTCTTGTCTCTTTTAGGAAATTCCATTTGATGCTTTGCGCTACATGACTGGCCAGTGCAATTATGGTGGCAGAGTCACAGATTCTTGGGACAGAAGAACTTTAATGACGCTGTTAAACAAGTACTACTGCTTGGAATTAGTCACAGCAGAGAGATATACGCTTGACCCTACTGCTGTTTATTATATTCCAGAAAGTGAAGAAGTAAGACTTGAACTAAAAACAATTTTTGTTTTGGCTTAAAGTGTGTAGAACTAATTAATATAACATGCAGTTCATATGGTAAGGTGTAAAGAGACAGTTATTTTAAGAGTGTCATGACATTTTTGCTCTTTCTGATGGAAAATGGGGAATTCCAAACAAACTTTTAGACATGTGGTGTTGCAACATTGTTCAATGTTATTTAGTATGATTGCTAATTCTGCTTTCTATATAAATTTTGCCGACATATGAACTTTTTTCTAGACAAGAGTTGCTCAGCTCATTACGTGTAATCTATTTAATTTTAAGACTTGAAACACTCTCCGACTTCATCATCCTTTTCATATCGGTTTTTGACCACCATAAAGGACAACAAAAGACGCACATGAAATAGGTTTCAGAAAAATCTCCTTAAAAAAATATTCTACTTTACAGCAATTTTATGCACATATCACATTCGCGCTGAAAGGAATTTTCGTTTCTTTTCATTTTAAATCTCCCGCAATACTGTTCCGATGGCGCCATTACATGACGTCACTACACCACGTAAATCAGAGAAAGAAAAGGCAATGTTAAATTATGACCCAAAAAACTTTCCGTGCAAATCTATATTACTTAGCATTTCGCTTACCTGCTCGAAAGACTTGCGTAACTAGAAAAGAAAATCATTAATTATTTAAAATACTTTCACCAATTGGTAAAATATCGCTGACTCACTCTCCAGGGTGCACCACTCACTAGCCAAAAACGTATTTTTAATCTTATTGACAAGATACAGTAATTTAAAATTTTACTTAATTAGTGACATGTATGCTACGAATGCTCTGATTATTTTTTCAAACTTTACTTAATGTTATCAAAACTTGTTTCAAATGACCTGACATTAAAATGGCTACATCTAATGGTCATCGCAGTAGTTTAAATTTACGTTTTATACAGTGTTACTGTCGACTCAAGTCTAATATGCAAAAAGGTGTGTAAGTGGTATAAAATTTCGAGACAATTTTTTTAAGCTTTATGTAAGGGGAGGGTTTTCTTGTGCTTTAAGTCAGCTTTTGCTCATTGTTCAGTATGAGGCATACATGGAGTACACACGGGAATTACCATTGGTAACGCATCCAGAAGTGTACGGCATGCACGCAAATGCAGACATTACAAAAGACCAAGCAGAGACTCAGCAGATTTTCAACAGTATTTTGTTAACACAAGCTGGACCAGGGGTTGCTAAACAAACTGAAGCACCAATGCCCTCTTCGAGGTCTAAAATGACGGTAAGTCTTATTAATTTTATTAATTTAAAGTCAAAACACTCATTAAGCTTCATATCGAGATTTTTATTCTGTTAAAAACATAACTTAATGTATTAATGTGGTCTATCACATGAAAGATGATGCCATGTATAGTGTAACATATTAGTTCATAAATGTACACATTATTGTTCTAATGCATGGAAGTGTTTGCATGTTTCAAAACATTTGGAAAAGAACTTTACATTGGTAGGGCATCTTGTATTAACAGACTCTTTAAGTAAATGGGATCATATCAGTTTCAGGCTCAGTATGGTTAGATAAGATAAAATTTGTTCTAAAGGCCTTGTCAATAAGATGTCTCCTATCAAGTGCTGCTCTTTTCCACTTGCCAGAAGACATTTACATCGAAGATAGGCTTATGTGAAGATTAAATATGAAAATTTTATTCATTCTTTGAAAACAATAAGTCATATTGTTTTTAGTTATCTCACTGCTGTCTGGCTTAACATACAGGTTTTGCAATGCGGTTTTATACATGCATCCAAGCACATGTTTTTGATAACACATAACGAAGTGAATTATTTTAATTTAACTTTATTTTTATCATTGCTTTTGCAGCATCCCCCAGTAAAGTCAACTGATGACATTGTAAATGAAGTAGCAGCAGATGTCCTTGCAAAACTTCCAAGTAATTTATGATTTATTGTCTTTGTATAATATGTATTATTGGTGCTGTACATATTATTAGGATACGCAGCCTGGCATGTCAAGGTGGATGCATGACCAGACTGTCAACCAAAATTAAGAGTGGTACTGAGGTAATCAGTGAGTTAATGAGTGAACCAGTTCAATACTTGGCAGACTGGCCTTTGGCAGATTCATTCACCATGCAGATTCTGGTTGTTTACTTCATAGAAGGACAATCTGTGTTCACATCTGAACATGGTCAAGATACCTTTGGTGGTTCAGTGGTTCGCCTTATAAAGTGCAGAGACAGCAAGTTAGGTTCTTGTCTAGCCACAACTACTCAATTTAAAAAATTACATGAAAAGAACCCCTTACACATTACTTAAAATAAGCTAGTTTATTTTTGCTTTGTTACTGCAGTACTGTTAACTCTAATTTGCTCAAAATTTTAGCAATTTTTTTTTTCAGAAAACTTCAATACGAAAAAAGTATTGCAAAAGTATCCAACAGAATATACGCAGAGCATGAATACAGTGCTTGTACAAGAGATGGGCAGATTTAACAAGCTTTTATCAACAGTTCGTTCAAGTCTTATTGATATACAGAAAGCCATCAAGGTATATGTTTATAAAGTCTAAATTGTTTGGAATTTATGTACATTTTACTGACAGTATTACATGAATATGCTTAAGTTTCCTAGAATATAAAGTCATTGCAAAAGAAATAAAAAATTATATTCACAACTCACTCCTGCTTGCTGTTCTTTTTGCCATCTAATTTTGTACTAACTGAAAAAATTACTGTAGTCACGCATAGGTGTGGAAGCTAGATTTACTGAGAAACTGCACATAACAACCTACTTTATTTTTACAAAAGAATTTTTTGTTTACTTCTAGCCGTTGTCAGATACGGGGATACGAGTATAAAAGTTAATGAATTTTTAGGGCTTGGTTGTAATGTCATCTGAACTGGAAGAGGTACATTCTAGTATATTAAAAGCTAAAATTCCCTCAATGTGGATGAGTAAATCTTATCCATCTCTAAAACCGCTTGGCAGCTATATACATGATTTTCTTGCAAGACTGAAGTTTTTGCAAGTAAGTAGAATTTCCGTTGCTCTTCTTCGTAATTTAATAGTTTATCTTTATTGTGCACAGTAGTTACTTTAATAATAGTTTATATCCAGTGTCCATTTTTTATTTGTCATCAATATCACTGTCCTGTAAGGAAAAAGTGCAATGTCAACTAAATGATGGTGTTGCTCCACTCCCTTGCATACACACCACTGCTTAAACATGAAACATCCTGTGACTGGAAAGCTGCAAAGTTAGAAATCAACATTTAGATATAATCAAAACTTGGGAATTGTCCTCACTGGCCTGGTTTTCACACACCCTGCTCTCATCCACAAAAACAGCTGTGTCCTGGCCTGAAGAGCTATTATTTGCTTTATTACATGTCCAGAAAAACAGTTTTATGAATTAATGTCTCTTCGGAAGACCACATAGTCTTCTTATCATTGTTCTACTTTTATTTCAGTTTTAGTAGAGCATGGTTATTTCTTCGAGTACAAATTTCTCAGATTGAAAATCTAATTAAAAGTATATTGGTTTAGAAGTCCAGGAAAAATAAATGTTATGTTCAACGTGTAACTTGTTATGAGAGGTTTCTCAATACAGATACACTAAATTATATAAACCCATACATACTCTTGCTTATAAAAAATATTTCTCTAGGATTGGTACTTACAAGGTCCACCAGCTGTTTTCTGGCTGTCTGGTTTCTATTTTACGCAAGCTTTCTTAACAGGAGCCCAGCAAAACTTTGCTAGAAAGTACACCATTCCCATTGACCTACTAGCATTTGATTTTGACATAATGGAAGAAGGTGTCGAATACATGGAACCTCCAGAAGACGGTAAAGAACTGTATAATAAAAAAAGCAAAATATGGTTTACCGGTGGTATCTTATTAATTAATAAAAAAAGATATTTAAGATAATAAAAGATTCAAGAGATCGTAAATGATTAATGGCTAGCTATTTTGCCTAGCTTTACTGCCATATGATTATAAACTGGACTAGAAGAGAAACATCTATGATTCTCCACTGACCACTCGGTAATCGAACTTTGAGGCATTTAGGAATCCAGTCAGATTAAAGTTACACTCATCCACTAAGTACTCAGCCCTTTTATAAAAAAAACAATGTCCACTAAGTACTCACTTCGACCTTCTTATAACAGTGTTGAAAGTTATGTAAAGCAGCAATACACATTTAGTGCTGGTCACTGTGTTCTATTAAATGTAGTGTTACAATGAAGTAAGATTTTTATGATTTGATTATAGGTGTGTATGTTGATGGATTGTTTCTAGAAGGTGCCAGGTGGGATGCTGAAAAAGAACTACTAGATGAATCATACCCAAAGATTCTGTACGAGAAAATTCCTGTGGTATGAACTTTGCAATTATAGTTAGCAAGTTAGTGTAAATATTTTGTAAACGTAAGGCATACACAAGTAATGCTTTATTGATTACAAAAAAAATTAGCAAAATAACATGTATGATCTTTACAAACTAAATAATAATATTGCTTTTAGATATGGTTGAAACCTGTTAAAAGAGACGAGGTGTCAACAAAGCAGAGCTATGAAGCTCCACTGTATAAAACAAGTGAGAGAAAAGGTGTCTTGTCCACAACTGGGCACTCAACAAACTTTGTGTTGCCCATAAAGATCCCCACAGATAAACCCGAATCTCATTGGATAGCAAGAGGTGTGGCTTTGCTATGCCAGTTAGACAATTAGTAGACAGTTCCAGTTCAAGACAAAATTGCCTGCATACAGAAATTTTGTATTCTAACTGACTTTTCTTTTTATAAAGTATAAAATCTCGTGTATTCCATTCAGCAGTAATCTGAGTAATGTACCAAAGCTATATTTACTGCTCAATGTATTTATCTACATTTATTTTCTCATATTTTTATCTTTCTATCAAGATTTGTTTTAATAGTCAGTGCCTGTTTTTATGTTTATTGCTGGAATAAAAAGGATGTTAACAAAGTATCAAATTCATTATTTTATTAAAAAAAGTCCTCCATAACACATGATATAACAACCAGTTAGAAATACCCCAGTACCATATACAACATCAATAAATTGCAAATGATATTTCAAGTTTTCACTATTTTTTATATTTACAGTTAACTTTAAGGCAATCACTGGAATTACAGAACACATGCATACCAAATTTTTAGCTTTTTTTTTAAGAAATGAAGCCATGCATTCAAAAGCATGTACACAAGAGGCTTTGATCAAATTTGACTTTCACTATAAAGCAGCTACAATTAAATTAAATGTTTACAAGTTTATAATAAATGCTGTTGGAAAATTAAAATAGTTGACTATAAGTGAACTCATCAAAATTAGAAAATAAAAATGGATAATACTAGTTAGCTGCACATACATATGTTACTGCCTGTGAACAATTTTTTTCAAAAAGTTGGCTCATAATTTACCAAATAGAATAAAATGACTCCATAAGATAAACACCATAGATGGTTTTATAACTGGTAAAATATTTGTGCACTTCACAGAAAGGTTTAAGTTCAATTAGCAGATCCTAAAACACAATAAACATTTCAATTTCTATTTAAAATGAGTTACAAGTGAACATCCTATTGACTTAAATGTACTTTTATTAACTTCATGTTCAGTTTCCCAAATACTATAAATCACAAAATTAATGCATACTGAAATTGTTTGCAAATATTGTGAGAAACACCTTGTGCAATTATTTTCAGAAGCATAACTTACACTAGCAATAAAGTCGCTTACTGGCTCCTCATTTCATGTTAGGTACCAAGTGATCAGCAGATGAAAGGCAGTAACTAATGGGGTACTTTTGTCACTTATTATGATTCAGCAAGTGTTTTTGAACAATGGTTTTGTGATTCAACACCTACAGCAATACTAAAAATCTAAACATTTAAAGCAAATTGTCATTCTTCTGCAGGGAGAGAATATTGTTTTAATCCATGTGTTAGTTTTATTTACAATTACAGTCTAACCTCGTTATCTCGCCCCTCGTTATGCCGCCAAACTCGTCTCTCACCATAGAAAGTACCAGGACGGATTTCCTGCTTTGATATTTACCTCGTTAAGTCGCCACCCTCGCTTCTCGCCCTCGCCACGTCATAAGGCTGAGTGCTTATGTAAACTATATTCGTTATGTCGCCAAACAGACAAACTCAGAGGTGAATCGATCAATACATATACCGAGTGTCGATCAATATAACAGCGGTATTTAGAGAATGCTGCTGTACTCGATAGACAGACATAATTAATCTAGTGTGTGTCTCACCAGGATTAGATTAGGAGTGCTGTGGTTGGTTAATGTGCAGAGAAACTAAAGCATCACCGATATCCTTACACCAAAGCTGCGTTTAAGTTTGAGTTTCCACAAAGTGTGAGCAACTTTACATGATGTCTCTGAAGCGAAAACTGTTTTGTCTATTTTATATGTACATAGAGGAACACTATGTTAATCAACTATTATGTATATACATATAGACTAACTTCGTTATATTCCCGTTATCTCGCCATACTCGCCTCTCGCCAAAAATTTGCCCTAGACGGACAGTGGCGAGATAACGAGGCTAGACTGTACATAATTTAGTTGTTGAACGGGGGTAATTAGGAACATGCAATTTGGCTAGATGCTTCCCAAAAGTATCACTTCCCAAATGGATTCCCATTTGAATTTTGGAATTCAATTTAAATTCCGATTTGCAGTAACTCTGTACATCACAGTAGATAATAATTCTTAATATTGAGAAAACACTCATTGTACTAATTTTGTTTTTACACTAAGCAGCAAAAACAAAATCCTAAATTTTAGATACAAGTCATGAAGCTTTGATTACTTGCATATACTGACACAGAAATGGCAGGAGTTACTAGGTGGTTCGGTTTGCTTCTGTTTAATTTATTTATAAACAAGAACAAAACAAGGCATGCTCCCCCCCCCCCCCAACATTAGCCAATAATCAGCACCAGTGTTAAACTTACGCTATATTTCTATCAAATAAATCAATGACCTTGACAGAAGGTAAAAACACTTGCAATTATTCTTCAACTAGTAGATGACATAGTAAAAACAGTGAAAGGATTCAAACTTTAGTAATTATGTATATGGGTGATACAAATTAGTCCAAGCAAAGAAAGGTTTTTAATAAATTATTTCTATTAACACTTGATTTAAATATTCACAGATAGGCCCTTTCTGCAAATACAGAACATTCAAATCACAGTAACGTCTCTAGTATAATATCCCCCAGCTGCGAGTACTGCTTATACTGATATCCGGATAAAGCTTAAAGGCCCTTTAAGAGTTTTATTTGTGTTACTGCGGGGTTACATTGCAAGTCGCAGAGTTTACACTGTGACAACAGCAGAATCACACAGCTTTTAATCAACTATAACAGTAAAAGACACGCTTAACTTACACCTTGTATAACCCAGCTGAACACCCTGGAATCGTACCATTAACGTATTTATATGTACATTAATCTGCATCGTGACAACGTGTTGCGCTCCCTAAACTACAAATGTGAATTTTTCATATGGAAAGTTTTAAACGACGGTTTAGGTAATGTATAAATTCTTACCCATTAAACAACAAAAATCTACAATTTGAAAAATTTACAAAATTCACATTTTTAAAAATCTCTGTTGCTTTGCAAAATTATATTGACACATTATCACTTGCTGATCTGAATAATGTCTACTCCACAAGTACAGGAAGCGCATGTTCTCCTCTTGTCGACTTATTGCCAAGTGCGTAGTATAATTAGTAAGCCCCACATGATACATTTTTTTAAGAAAAAATTTATACTAAAATTTATATTTTTACGCAAATATATGGCTTGGTTTTATTTAGATCTCTACTAGGTGAGATGGGCTGCATTATGCCGTCATTATTATAGTTCAAAGTAAATTCATTATTCTCAGAGAAAGGACATATTTGTAACTGATGTACTTTGTAGCCCAACATCTTTCTTGGAAGGTATACCAGGCTGGTCGAGCCCATTGCAAAATGCAATATTCGGCCATTGCACACACCTACCACCCATTAAATTTAAACGTGCACCCTTTTTAATACTTAAGTTGACGGCAGTCATTTTACTGTATTACTCGTCTCCGCTACTGCCTTTAGTTCTTCGCTGCCTGCCCGGTGATTGCCGTGGTGACCTACGAGGGGATTTTTCTGCAAGAGAAAAGATTTTTCTACAAGAAAGAGATACTCATCGACATGTAATGCCTTCAGGAAATTTATACATGTATGTAAGCAAGCAACATGATAGAGAAATTAGTAAAACATTAAGTCGAGAAAAAAATAAATACAATAGCTCCCTAACATGCTAAGCAAAGAAATGTTATACAGTGAAAAATTACAACAGCTATTTTTTTTATCTACCTAACATATTTTGGGTGAAACTTTTTGGTAAAAAACAGCACAACTTTAGTCAGGTTGACCAAAAAAATTTTTTTGCATCTTACCTCATGAGCTTAAAAGGCAGAAATTTTTTTTAAACCTTTGTGAATGTGTAAAGCTAAATTGTGGAATTAAGTTCAGTTGAAATAAAAGTTTGATTATTTCCCATTAGTTAGCAAGTAATGTTGGATGCATTTTTTTGAATGCACATTTTTTCACGTCTTTAGTTTTTAGTTTTTTATTTCATATTACTAAATTATCATATAATTACCGGATTGTGTCTTTTTGTACAATGCGAACATGTTCTGATAATTATGGCATAAGCAACAACACTACTCGATCGCTAATGCACTGATTTGGCAGAAAATATGATACTTTTTAGCATCCAACATGATAATTGGCATCATGCAAAACGGCAATGCTGGCCTCGAGTTAGTCGCAGAAAAACATGGCAGCATCCTCATAGAAAATACTAATAATTGTTATAATAATAACAATTGTGTTTTACATTTTAAATTAAAAAAGATATGCCCTTATATGCCTGCGACAGCATATGAACGTATAAAAAAATTTATAAAATTTTATACAACTGCCAAGTGTGCAACAAAAAATATTACCCAGGCGATCAGATTAAAGTATTTTTATTGTTGGCCTCATCTGCTGGTGAAAAACAGACGAATGCAAGAAAATTAATATACTCATCGACATATCTTTTAATATCAAACAGAAACACTTACTCTGTTATGATTTAAATCTAGCTAACTCTTAGCAGGCAAATAGTACCAAAAAAGTAACAATAAAAAATACGCATTTAATTAAGGAATTATTACAGCAGAAGTATTAAACAATGCTAAATCTTTAACTGCTGAATGTTAACTACTAATGTGCCTAATTACCAAGCTACTCAAATGATGCTGAATACTAAAACTTACTTAAATCATTGAGAGTTTCCTTTGGTAACCAATCATAATCAACATCATTCTGATTGGCAGTTCCCATTTCTACAGGAGTTTTGCTACGGTGGGATTTCTTTTTAGTAAACGAAACAAGAAATTGTTGCCCGGCAACAAGTATCAACACCGCACATGCTGCCAAAAACAAGTATAGGAAAAACCTAGAAAAAAGAAAAATATCAGAATGTTGCTTTGTGTAAACAATCACAGATAAAAGTTATCAATAAATGCAATTACCACATCAAAACTAGCAAATAAATCTGCTCTTCTTGATCTTGCCAAATTCCTATGCTACATATGCAAAACAAACAAAAAGCAACAGCACATAGTGTTTTCAACTCGTAAATGAAAGCAAAACGTCTAGGTTTGTGCCGGTATAATATAGATTGGGTAAATGAAAAAGCTAATAAATGATTGTTGATGAAAATTATCATTAGATACTACTACCTATTCTAGGCGGGTAAAGTAATCTAGTCTAAGTAACTTACTTTTAACTAAATCTCTGTGATATACAGTAGGTGCCATTTATTAGACTCATGGTTAATAGAATCAGACGCCTAATATGTTCCTATTCAAATGTATCTAAAAACCACCAGTAACTGACTCAATATTTTTGCTTTAGATACTTAAATACGTCATTTGTATGTGACCAAAGAGCTTTTACTACTTTTATGTCATCTGCATGTCGCTTTTGTGCACTATAATATATATAGAAACAGTCACGTTAAGAACATCTTTATTTGCAAGCAGGTGCCTTTATCATGCGATAATATTCTAGCATAGCGGTTTTGCTTTGAATCTGTCACACGCTCGTCCCTTCGCTCCCACCGCTACAGTTATCTTGACTGTTTCTGGAAGATAAACTTAATCATTTTAAGAGTGGCTTGCTTTTCACATAAGAAACATTTGTCATCACTAACTGCAGCTCAAGTGCTATGTGAATAGGTGTTTTGCGTGAGTATGTGCAGTATGTTCATTTAAAGTCTTTGCAGCGCAAACTAGGGTGGTGAGTGACGACTTATGCTTCTATAGTAGTAATACTACACCCGTCAGCTAACAGCTAACACTTTCCACTGCCAACGTGAGTCTACCGTATATACAAAGCCAAACGAAATCAACTGTAAATAAACTAAAACAAAATCTGATACCCTCACAAATTTAATGATTTAGCCTACTCTAATTTTCAATTTTAATACAAAAAATTTAAAGCTAACAACACAGCTTGGCACTCCTTTTGCAAATCTCCTTTTACAGCAGAAGACAAAGAATCTTGAAATTTCTGCTCAAATCAATGCATTTTTGACACTCCTGGACGTACAGTGCAGAGCACTGATTTTATCATATCCTACTCAACTCCTGCAAACTTTAATAACAATTTGTTTGAAGTATTCGATAGACGTACGTTTCGCCATCTAGTCCATCATCAACTTCTACTATTTGGACAGTCTCATTAAATACGGCATCTTGGTATAAATTGCCATCCTGAAATAGAGAACACCATGCTTTAATTATAAGGCATATTAATATTATAACATCCGCTGGTGTTAATGATTTCTGCAAAGTAACTATGATTTGAAACTTAGTCTGTATAATTTGCTGATGCAGAGGGCATAGAACTACAAAAAAGTTGCACCTGGAGCTTCGTAATAATTAGTAGCTGCTGATTAATTTACATTCTCCTTACTAATTATGCTAGGTTCACTTCCTCCTTTTAGATACAAGACATCTCTATTGTGATTATGTTTCAAGGTATGCTTAAGCATTTGCTAAGTCTCTAACAAAAAATTTAGTTATATAATATCAAAAATTTAAATTTGCACTTCTCAAATGCAGTGAGGTGGTCACAGCTTTTCTGGAGTAACACTGTCACATGAAGCAATGCAGACTTAGAGAAACTTGGATGGAGAAGTTCCAGGTAACAAAAACTTGCCAAAATTACATAGTGAACCTCAATGAGTATTCCAGTGCAAATTACATCACCTGGTTACGTTTTTAACAAACTTGTACCCAATACTGTCCCTACACAGCTAAATCCAGGTGACATTTTATTTGAAAACTTGCAATGAGTACCACAATGACACTTTTATACAGTGTACACAACGAAAAATAAATTGAAACAGTACAATAATGGTGCTAAGTTAACTTCTTTTTCATTACTTGCAAGAATAAAAAAACATGTAAGCTGAAATACTCACAATATCTCTATAATTCAAGTTTATTGTAAGTCCAAAAGGTCTAGCATTAAAGTTTTCACTCGGCATGAAACTGTAATCGAAAGTTGCTTCTTTTCCTGATTCAACCAGTCGCCCATAATAAGCTGCCGTAAACTGTTAGCAAAATATGACAAAAACAATGATTCCTTGCTTTTAAAATGATTAACATATAAACAAATGTACAAGAACAGATGAATGCATAAAAGTTAAACAGCTTTAACAATTACAATAATCAAATGTAGACGCCTGAGCAATGAAAGCTTACAGTTATTGCAACAGCACAAACAGTTTTCAATGTAACATGTAATGAAACTGAAGACATACGTTTTGAATATAAAAACTGTAGTCTTGTGGATAACGAAATGCAGCATCGACACTGTCCACCACAAAATCGTGTTCTGCGGTGTTGGCAAAACCAACCAGAAATTTTACAATGGTTCCAGCTGGAAGTTCTGGAATAAAATAAAATGTTAAAGGAAAGTTAAAAAAACAACTAACTGTGCACAATTATCATTGCATGTGTAGCATTTCGTTAATAGTTAAGTTCTGATCAATTGCAGATCTGAAGCATTAAATGACGTCTGAACACTTTTATTTGTAAATACGAATTCTAATGGGTGAAGTAACTTGATTAAAATGTAAAGATTAAGCAAAATTTGAAAACGAATCTCAATGCTTGAAGTTACCCATATGGTTGATAGGTTTCGTGAAGAGAATCTTTGTTAGAGCATCAGGATGAGGCTTTAAAACAACCTCAGCTTCCTCTTCATCTTCCTGTAAAAGAGTAAATATGATGTTTGCAAAATCATTTGTACGTCCAGGAAATCAGGTTTAAGCAAATTAATAGTTAAATGATAGAGGTAACAGTACTGCACCAATACATTACAAATGTCTTCACAATCACAACTGTCAAATGCATCACAATGTTTTCACCCATTGTGAATGAAGCTAGGACGAAGCCTGGAAATGTCATGCGCAGCCATATGGTTAAACGGGTACAGTTATGGCAACAGTCTTCAAATATGCAAATATATTTCATTTATAATTCTTTCCAAAAGCATAACATGCAAAAATTACCACTAGACTAGATTATATTCAAGGAGAATAGGCAATCACAGCTATATATCAAAACAAAAGCTTCAACTAATGTAGTGATGGGCCAATCAGCATTTTTGTGCAACAAGGTGATCAACTTCGCTGTTCACTGATCAATCACAAGTCGGACAAAATACGTAAATATTGCTGCTGCAAAATTTTTAAACTGTGCCATCTTGTCAGTTATTTTACATATCAAAAGACAATAAAAGTACCACAAAACTTTTTGTACATGGCTTTTTGTACTGAATCATTCGTGTGATTTTAGGGACTTATTTTATCAATTACCAGGACTTTATTAATTTAAGCAATAAAGTAATAAAAACCAGTATCAATGGAACTTGCAGCATTTGTTTCCTTGTTTTGACAAATTGGAAAAATTCACAAACTATTGACATGAGAAATGCTGGGGCTGACCCAGCTGAGAAACATCAAATCGCAAGAAAGAGATGATAAAGCCTAAAAGACGAAACTAGAATTAATATGTAAGATTTAATTAAACTTAGGTTCAACTCTAGATAGATGACTACAGCATAGTGAGCCTACACCAACGCAGCTACAAAGGAACGACCAAGTAAATATGAAAAGGACTTGAATAAATTTAAAGCAAATGCGATTAAAATCCAAACAGTTACCTATTCATAGGAACATAATGAATAAAACTGATATCATTCACTACAAACTATGCCGTAAAGATGTGAAATAAGTGGTGATCAAAACTCAGCAGCGGAAGTGAACAGCTTAATCTGCTGCATGTGTATGGCTGGTGCCCTTCGACATGGGATCTCAATGTGAAAACAATTGAACGAAATACGGTTACTGCACATAAATAATTTTATCGTGCCAATATACACCACTGTTCGTTCACCAATCACCGATCACTGATCGGTCACGGTTCGATCACTAAAATAATGTGTGTTTTTTACACATATCAGGAGTGCTTCTTGCTGGAAAACACAAACTGCAAAAATGAAAGGTGAGTATAATTACATCCACGATAAATTTAGTTTTTCGACTTTTTGCAGACTAACCATGCTATTTTATTACGAAGCCATATGGATGTTAATATTTGATAAATTGTAAAATCCCTTTTTACATTTGTTCTAGTGGTATCTTATCTTTCTGTGAGACGTTTATATATTTAAAATATGGTAAACAAAGCAGGAACCTAATAATAAACAACGATTACATTCACATTAGCTACACCTTATGCCACGAAATGCACATTTAAAAATTGGTAAAATAACATGACCGCATACATTTTGTCTTTTTCAAATAGTATTGTTCAGGGCATCAGGCAAAGTGGTTCACATCCAGCATGCACCAGCACGAAAGTCATTAACATCGTGGCGTATTCGTAGTTAACATGCGAGTGAAAACTTTTGTGATTTGGTGTTCAGGTGCTTCTTAGACAATCAGTTTAATTTAAACAATGCTGTAAACATTACAATTTTATCAGGCGGGGTACCGCTAACTGTGGATGTCGACTCAGAAAATGTATAAAGTTTAATTAATACGGTGACGTAGTAAACAGTGCAAGCTTAGCTTAACTGCTAAGGAAGCTGGTATACAGATGATTTCTGCCGGTCTTAGTCAATTTTAAAAGAATTTCCGGGCAGACCAGCATTAAATTTGCACCCTTACAGAGAAAAACGACATACCCCTTCAGAATCTGTCTCCATAACAGAAGCATCAGAATCTATAGTTTGGCCTCCAGCAGGCCCTTCATCTTCAACAGCAACATCTTCGTCATCTATTTCATCCTCAACAATATCTGCACATGCTCTACCTGTGTGATTAACACCAAAAAGTAGACATACACCATACAGTATACATATTTTGAAAACCTATATATTCACAACTGCATAAATGGTAACAATTATTTCAAGCTAACAATTTTTCAAGTACTCTAAATGTATAGTTCATTAATTTATATCAATGTCTTGACACATTAGCCTCTAGGACCCTGCCTAGGGATGTCACGAATATCAGCCAGAAACGAAGATTCGAAACCAAATCCGAATTGGAGCTTGATTCAACTCGATTTGCTGAAATTTTATGTTACTTTAGATCCTAAAGGATTATGCAGAGTTTTTTTAAAAAAATTCACTTTAGCTTTGGCTGCAGTAGTGATTCGGCAGTTTTTTTTTAGAAAAATCAGTTTAGTTTCACCTGCAGAGGTAATTCGGCAATGCTTTATTACGCAAGCAATTATATACCCTTTTACCAAAAATACTTAAAATGCTGCCTTTTTTGATAATTTTGTCCTACTTGAAATGAGCAAGGGTTGCCATATGCAGTTTCAGTGCGTGCCAGCTCATGAAATTCCAACGCGAAAATATGCACCACATTACAATTTGACTGCTAATTTTAACAAAAATGCTAAGATTTCTTGCATTACTTTAGCAGAACTAAATCACAGTATTCCAGGTATGTCCTTGGTCATAAAATTACTCTCAACCGTGCTGCTCACGGGCTCAGACAGGTCACCTGTGATCTTTTTCCGTGAAAATCACTGCTACCTTTTCAATCTACCAAAATTTGATTAAAAACTACAAAATATTTGAATAACATTCCATTTAAAAAATAGCTGAAAAAGTGAGATTTGGTAATTTCAGATCCCTAACCCTGCCTCATCTCATTACTTTTAACTCACGACTCATTGTGCATGACGAGTTGATAGCAAGTTCTAAATAATGTTGTAATACTCACATTTGCTTATAGAAACGAATGGAGGACGTATATGCACTACTAGCCAAATTGGCGACTTGTAAAAGTCTGATGTTTCAATAGTAAAAATAAAAGTGTGCTAAGGAATCCAAAAATATGAAAACATTTTGTTTAGATATAGCAGTGACAAAGGTGCTAGATACAGCACTATAGTTAGACACAATCCCATTTCTTCTCCTGCAAGTTGTAAGCTGCGACATAGCATGTTGAAAAATAAAGATTTTCTGAATCGTTACACTATAAAGGCAGAACGTTCTGGTGCAAAGATATTTGAATAACCACAACTAAACTTCAAAAATATGAATCTGCATTCAACCAAACTGTTTCAGTTATTTTTATTCCACCACAGAAACTTTGGTCTAGTTTTTGGTCTAGCCAACTATGCTAGAATTTTTTTGACCAGCAGCTGACATTGCACTTCAACATATATAATTTCTTATTCATATAGTTTTGCACTTTGCAAAGCAGGATTCAATAGTCCACCGTAAAAGTACCTAATGTTTATTTTGGTTATTTGGGCAGAAACCAAAATTTAGCAGGCAGTTCATAAACAAGAATAATCAGATAAAAAGAGACAGTGAACCAGCAAAGGCCTTATTAATGTAATAATTTGGATTTAGGATTCTATTACAAAATTTCAAAAATAATTATAATCGAAAATCAATTTTCATGAACATTTTGAAAAAAAACGAAGAAAGACCTCTCCAATTTTTGTTACAAGTTTTTCAGTGCTTTGGTAATTACGAACAGAATTTCAGTTATTACAAGACTCTTTATGTCCAAACATTTTTTATGAAAACCAAGAGTAATTTTTGTACGTGATTGTATCGTTTTCATGATTTTGTACACTACCCATTAATATATTGTGATTAGGCTCCGAAAATAGTTGGACAACGTTACGCGGTTCAAGAACACCCTAGAATTGCTAGCATTCACTAACTGCAACGTCAACACCAGTTAAGTTATGTTGTACACTAAACATTGAGGATTAGGGGTAAGCATCAAATTCGGGTGTTGCAATTTGATTCGAATAATTCAACATCTAATTACTTTACTTTTTGTCATTAGAACATTTAAGTTATCATGCAATCACCATTTTTTAACAATTATTACTACTTTTTACTGTAGAGAAAAAGGTATATGCATGATCTTTGTGAGCTGCTAATTCTTTGCATTACATGCAACTCACTAGTCGCTAGTTAGATGGGCACTAACACCTGCATCTCAGAAATGCATTAATCAAAACTCGGAAACGCATTGCTAAAAAAACAGATGCTGTACCTTTCAGTTCAGAAGTGGTTTAAAGTGAATTAGAGCATACATTTGAGTATACATGCATGAGCACAGCCATAAACTTGAAATCTAAATGTTTAAACTGAAAATTCACAGAGTTTTTGTGTGCCGCACTATAAAGGTTGTACAGTATTTCAATTTTTGCTGTAGAGCCAGTGGAACGTTGATGCTATAGAAAGCTATGGTCAGTGGTGATGTTAACACTAGCTGGGCTTGCCAGCTATTAATTTCTTTAACCTATTATTTAATTATCAGAAACACTTCAACACTATTATAAACTGTACTTTTTACCGTACTTCAAAATGGGAAAGAATATGAAAATTCAGCCTATTTTTTTCTTGAAGTTTAGTGGGTCATAAGATGTGCAATAAAACACATTACTTAAGGCATTGAAAATAACTAATCTCAGACATTGTCACTTAAGAACACTAGACACATTTACTAAATGCATCAAAGTATTTTTAGCTACACAAATCAGTCATCATGGTCTTAATAGCATCACACTACATGTAAACTTCGTACAGTCTTCGATATTTCTTAACCAAATTGAGATTCTTGTATTACTATTTTTTGGCTGATTCAAAATTTATTATAATATCTTTAGCGATGAATTCAAATTAGAGTCAGTTTCAAAATATTGAAATTCCATGCAATTCGAACTTGAAAGAAAAAAATCGATTCAAACTTAATTTAAGGTGGTATTTGTTCACCCCTTAGCAACACTGAATATAGCTATCCAATATAGACTTTTTAAACAGATACCTTACTGCCCTTACAGCCGCAACAAGAACTTAAATAAGGGAGCCAATAAACTCGAAAACATTAACCTGTTTGTCGGAAACAGAGAAACGGAGAAATGGATTTAAACTAAAATAGGTCGTGAACATCATTTACATAATAACTAGACATAGACATTTTATTTATCTACATCATTTATCTCATCAGCGAAGGACGAATTGGTCATCAAGTCAGCTACCCTTTTCAGGTTAGGGTAAATTGTAAAAAAATTTGTAGCACTGCTAATTGAAAGGTGTAATATAATTATGAAGTAGGTTAAGAAAGTCAACTGTTAACATAAATTTACAGGGGAAGAAATTAAACTTGAAAGCGAAATAAGTAAACAGGCCATGCAACAAAAAAGCATGAAAATAAAATGAAAAATATGAAATAATGATTAACAAAATACGTAAAGCATTTAACTAACCGATTAAAACATCAAACAAACTAGATAAAAGTCAAACCAAAAGAAAAAAATAAAACATAAATAATGAATCTGTGAAGGAAACAAAATATGCATGATAAAATCAAACGAAATGTAATGAAACAAAAATATGCAATATTGTTTAGTCAAATCATGTTAAGCGAATTACAATTTATTATGTCAATTATAATTTAATTAATTATAACAAAAATACCCGTTATAATTTATAGAATAAAAAAATGCAATAAATATTACAGAGGTTTGTAACTAATTTATTAGTTACTGTCAGTTACGTTATTTATATACTAAAATATTAACTGTTAAATTTGATGATGTGGCTCACAAATAAGCAAGTACTTCCACGTGTGCACAAGCCTAAAATACATACCAGTAAACGATGACTGCAGTAAGAAAGAACAAGTGAAAAAACACACCAAGAAAAACGCTCGCAATCGCATGATTAACTAACCAGATTGCATAAAAATATTGCAGATACAAAGCGATTAAATTAAGATTCAGAAATACAAAACACCAACAAACGCTAACACACAAAATCCGCCATTAATAATACGGATCGAAAATAGCTCACTGCACAGTGCAAACTCATCTATGACCTCAATACTTCCTGATCTTTATAATAATTATAAAATTACACTGAAATTATACTGGAATTAACAATTTAACATGCATTAAACGCTTCAAGTAACTCCACGGGATACCCTTTGACTACGAAAGAGTATTAATGCAGAACAATTCATTAGATTAAAATATTGATTAATCAACAGAAACTCTATCATGGTATAGTATAGTTAGTTTATTATAGTGTCACCTTTTACTTTGTATAATTTTATAACACACACAGGTAAACACCGTCATGGTAAAATAAAAGACACTCTATCGACAGAGTTATGAGACACTTTAAAAATCATTAAAAACTAAATAATTTACATGTTAAGTAAAAATAGTTTTTAAATTAAGCAAACGATATCATTATGTCAGTTATATTTATTTAATTCTGTCCAACATTAGATGGTACACTTCGGCACAACACAAATGTCACATTGATAGTATTTGACATAATTTATTGTTACCGTTGAACTGACTAAAATGATTGATTTCTGCACTTGGGCACTAGAATAACAAAGTATGAATATCATCATAAAGAGGGCAAGCAATAAAACACGTTTTTCGAACTTGACTGCTAATTGGTCACAAAAATGGCACAATATTTGATGGTATTGGTGTACTTTCCTATTTCTAACATAATATGGAAGCAACGCCACATCTAAATTAACTAATTCACTTGATTTTGATCAATATACTTGACACTTCTTAGGAACTCTACGTGTGTACATCCGGTTAACTTTTTGATACCAGCTTTGCTCTTTTTTCTATACCAAATGCATACTTATTATTACGTAAATATGACATTTCAATATCCTTGAAACATGACAAAATATTGAAGATCCAGTTTTTCTTATTGTTCTCTACATTACCCCACAAGAAAATACGTTAGCACAATCTGTCCAATTCATCATAAAAATTCAACACCAAAGTCTTGTACTGAAAACTATTGACGTTGCCACATGGTAATCGAACCCTTCATGCAAAACTGCATTTGATGTATACTTCCCAACCCCATTATAATGACAGAAACGTTTCCAACAGAAGTGAATACCACTGAAACACGTGCACCAAAAATCAGCACAGAAATGTGGATCAACTTATCTGTTTACAGCCCAAGTAAAGAGACAAATGACTGTGACTGACAGGTAACTGCCTGAAAGCTAGCTTGAAACTAAAATGTTTACATTACTGCTACAGATGGAGGCCCGTACATAAGAATTTTATAAGAAGATTAATAAAAACTTGCAGCTAAGTCTGCTACACCTGTATAAAAACTGCATGCACGATTAAAAAAGCATTAATATGGGAACAACTACAATAATCCCAAACGGCAGTCCCGTACATAAAGATTTGCACAATAACAGAATCAAATAGTTTAGTGTAAGTGCTAAATGGTAATTCACCAAAACATTCAGACTTCGTAATTATTGCGCCAAGTGCTCTATTTGCGTGACAAGATACTTCTTTTGTAGTTACAGTAAAATTTAAAACTTTGGTAAGAGTGATACCCAAGTACTTATACTGGTTTACTATTTTTAACTTGTATGTTAAAGTATACTAAGTTGGTTTTCTCAATTTTTTGTCCAAGTATCTACAATTGTAACAAGGCTGGAAATGTTGGCGGAACAACATCTGTCTTTTCTAAATTCATTTTGTTCATCAGCTATAAGGCTCTCTCTCTCTCCCTCTGGCCCAGGTAGAAAGCTGCTTATTAAGAATGTTACAGAGCAATTTGTACACAGCAGAGCAATCCCTCTGTAATTTAATGGATGATTTGAATCATTCGACTTGTGTGTTGGGTTTGTTATATCATATGCACGTAATTTTAGTGTACAAGCACAAGCTACAATCTAGAAGACCAGTATTGCATACTTGAAGAGATAAGAGTTGAATTCTAGATCCTTCAACACAACTTGCAGATGTTTCAAAAGCTTTTCTTTTGAAAATTGATGGAGAAGCTCTTTTGGGAAGCTCTGACACGCAGATAGCTTTGATGCTCTGAATTCCAAATCATTGAGTTCAATCTGGTCTGATCTTTACCTTGACTCTTACACGTGGCTTGCACATTATATATTTGCGGGCATGACAGATTCTCCATTGACTCAGCAATACAACTGTTGCAATAAATTATATCGTTATGGTTGTCCCTCCTTGTGTTACAGCCTGTACAATCTACAAACATAGTTGGAAGATTAATAACAATTCTCCTCTGAAGTTTCTATAATTTTTAAACTTTACAATATAGCATCTTCAGAAATCAGTATTACGATGGCCAAAACTGTAGCCATAGAACTGTAAAGTTGACATATTAACTTTCTTAACTGTGACATTTTGTATCCCATGGTTTTATACCTTTTATATACACAGGCATGAAAGTGTGTGTATTAGAAGAGACAAAATAATGTGTGTAGTTTTACCATAGTGCATTGTGTGTTTAATTGTTTATAGTTTATCTTCTATTTTTAAATTTCTAGTTTGCACTTATAGTTTAGCCTGTACAGAACAGTGTGTTTTTGTGTGAACTAACACTGATTGTCTGTCTTTTTTATTATGATGGTCAATGTTTTTAAAAATGCAAAATAAAGATTATGCTACTACACTGACCGTTTTGTGGGTTGACGACACATTAGTGACTAGCCTGTTGTAAGACGAAGTACCCATACATAGGGAATTCGTACTTTAGCTGCTCGTATCGTATAATGCGAATACCCAGCCTACAAGTAAACATCGAACACGTGTTATACAGTACACATAAAGTCTTAAACTTAATTCTTCGGAAATGCTGTAATGAGCTGCAAAATTGATTTTTGCTGGCCAAACTTGAGAAAACTGAAGTTATCAGTAAAATATTATAGGTAAGCCTATTTTTATTTGATTTTTAGCGAAATTAACGGCCGCCATCGAGTTTTTTTATTTTCAAATTCCAATTTTATTTTTCTAAGCGAAATGGTCTTACTACAAGTACAAGCTTCTGGCGTAGGAATGTCAACTATATGCTGTACTAACTGTTGTATTTACCCGTCTGAGAAGGCAGGTTTCCATGATTTTAGAGTTCTACCTGCCACATGTCAGCGATAATGTAACGGGCATTCGCCTTTCGATGGTATTCATTAAATGGCATATTGTTTGTAGACACTGCTTTGACCACCTCTACTAGGCTCTATCCACAAATTTTTCCTTTTGCTGCTCTCCACGTGCTTATCTATTAGTACCGTGTATTGTTGGCAAAGGCTTTTGCTGCTAAATCCTTGTAACTGTGTAACTTGTAATCTATGTAATTTGTCCACCTAAAAGTAGCAAGTTTCTATATAGGTGTCTCTGGAATGCCCCTAATTTTAATCTTTATTCACTTAGTAAGTAAATTTACTAGTAGTAAGTTTACTATTCCAGTTAGTAAAACGCAGTTCTTTAAATTTAGTTTTACCAGCCCAAGATGCCATTGTCCTACTTGCTTCTTCTTTTATCGTTTATATAGACTAATAATATTGATACATGTATTGAATATTGTATATAGGCGATCAGGAGCATATCAACATTTTACGATGACCTAGGCTGATAGTTCTGTCCCACCTATCTCTGTTGTAAAGTTATGGTTGTTTATGTAATGTTAAGTATTATGAGCAGATTAAACAATTACTTGTGGTGTATTAGAAATTCTATTAACCTGGTTTCGTACATGGTCATTATTAATTACGTGTTGTAGATTCTACAATGTAGAATACCTTGCACTTGTTCGTTCTGTGGCACTTATATAAAAGCTGAGTTCAGCAGGGGCGGAACTAGGGGGGAGCGAAGGGGGGCGCACGCCCCCCTTATCAAAATTTGCGCCCCCTGAAAAATCGGACAAATAATTGCAGTTCGCATGTAATCATTTTCAATATGAATTAGAATTAGGTAAAAAATTAACCATTATTTAACCACTTCGGATACCTCGCCCCCCCCAGAAAATTTTTGCGCCCCCCCTGCTTGCCACACCTAGTTCCGGCCCTGGAGTTCAGTAACTGCCTGTGGTGTGTTATAAAATGCACCCTTTGCAAGAATATGAAAGTACGTGTATACACGTTTTCTGAGGAGAATAAGAATTTTTTCTAAACTTTGATGCCTCTCAAACTTTGGCACCCTAGCTATAGCCTAATTACCCTATTGGTTAATACGCCCCTGTAGGCAATAGATAAAATCGCTTACTCTTATCAATTTCCACACTATCATATCAAAGTATTAAGAAAGAAAAAAGTTTTGGCTCTACGCCAACTATGGGCTATACTGTTCCATACATTGGCAACATTACATATTGTTAAGTATCATTTTCACTTCAAGGCAAGGAGTAATTAACTGATTCAATGTGATGGGATATATGATGAAATTTGATAGTGATGTTAATGGCAATGATATACTGTGTATATGTATATCAGGGCCGAATTTATCTACTAGTGGCCAAACTCATGAATTTGTCTCTGAATTTATAGAAATGTCAGTATATTTCAATATCCAATATGAAACAAGGTTACATGCTGGCATGCTGCATGACAAATTTGTTTCAGTGGGCTCTAGGTCAAAGCCTACTTGACCAATTGGTAAATCCGGTGCTGCTTATATTGATAAAAGTGGTACTATAATTAACTTCCGTTAGTTCGGTGTAAAAAATTTGATTTATTTTAGCATATTATTATCATTAACTGTGGAATGTTGTTGTTGTTATAATTGTTTATTGCTGCTCCTGTGCCTGTTTCTAACATCATAGAAAAAAATAACATTACTTTGTAAAAATAATAAAACTTTTATGCAGCGCTGGTTTCAGTTATAATTCAAAGTATCATAGAAAGCACTTTTGTATGTAAATTTATGATGAAAATTTGTTTCAGTCTTCTGCTGCTGCTTTAGTGTGCTGTTATACATATTTAATTTATACTTGTTGTTCCTTACAATAAATATGTGAAAAATAGCCCTGTGTCTATGACTCAGTAATTGGTAAAGATATTGGGACACACAAGTATGAAATATCACGTATGTAAGTGTTTTTCTACTTTTCATATTTTCTATGCTGTTAATGTTTTTAAGTCCAGACACAAATTAAAAACTTGGTCTTCTGCATAGTTTTTATAAATAAGCGACCAATTTTGAACTGCAGCAAATAAGAAGAACATTTTGATGGGTATCAGGTGTTCAGTCAAAATGAATAGTTTATATAAAAAAAATTGTTTAATCAGTTAAAATGATCTTTTTCCTAATAATTAATTGATTTCTGCTTCATTGTTTTTGAAAGACTGACAATATATTTTCTAACAAGAGTTACACATAACTTACTAGTTGAATGACAATGTAATGTACCCTATGCTGACAACATAGAAAATGCTTAATATTAAATTTATGGCAGAATGTGTTGCTGTAGATCATATTGCAGGCTACCAAAGCACATCCAGTTTTACTACTTACAAGTCCAAGAAAACTGACATTTTTTTTAAAAAAGTTGTTCCTTATACATCCTCTTTCAGAATGGCTTACTCCATTATTCCATTTGTAGTATACTTTCTTCTATGTATATAAATCCTAAGTGTCATTTCCTATCATTTAGTAAGGGTGCATCAGATGGGTCCGAATCCGAAACCAAATCTAAAAATGAGGCCAGCAAATTGCAATGAATTGTCTCACTTGACTACAGCAATAGTGCAGTATGTCGTGCAAAAAGGTCTTGGAAAGGTTTGAATCTTCAATACTAAATGGTTCCGGATCCACAGAATGTAAGCCAAGGGATTCTGTGCAGATTATAATTTGTAATTTTCTGAGTAACAATTTTTATTAAAAATAATAATCGCAACTAGTTTATCATGGCTGTTTTCTAGGTGGTCCATGCAGCCTGATAAAATAATCTGCTTTTTTCATTTTTAATTCTTTTTAATTGTGAATTCATTCTAAGGTTCTACCAAACAACAAAAGTGATTTAATTCTTATTCCAATGAAAAGTTCGTTCTAGGTAAACTTTTGTTTCTCACCTTTATTTAATATTTGTAAAAATGTATACACATTTGCCCAAGATGTACAACATGCATATTTGCCCAAAACCATGTGTGATCTACAACATTTTCTTCCGAAAGTGATCTGAACAAGGATTACTAAAAAGGTTGCAACCACTGCATGGATAACACTGACAAAAGTGTAATAGGGTGGCATTATTTGAATTTACTGTAAAAATAATGCCACTTTATCAAGTTTTGCCAGTGTTTTCCAAGATAGGACATAATGTGACTTGTCGCTGTTATTTGTTTACTCAATAAAAGGCTGATCAGTTACAGCCCACTAACGGATACCTGACATTAGGCCAAATGTGGATATCAAGCTTCGATCCGGTGCACTCCAATATCATTGCCATCACATCTCTCGTGTAAAAAAATCTGATTCAAAAGGTGAAGAAATGTGATGTTTAGGTATTACAGCTAGTTTATATAGCAAAATTGTTCAGCCCAAGTAAAGTTTTATTTTGAAAATGAATGTAACCATGCCAGATGAATAATGATCTTGAAAAAACTGCAAAAGGTCAACTCAGAGCAAGCAAATTCAGCATGAAGCATCAACTGTCAAAGTCTCTATCTGAAGTTTCCCTCAAATTTTCATTTTTATTTGGCCAGAGTTTGGGTTGACATTAGGCTAGGTATTGTGGGGGTGGAGTATTGTTATCTGTGTTCAGTTAAAATACAGTAGTTGAATAGTCAACGTCGAGGTGAGATGTGGCATGCACATACTGTGGCCAGACATCATAACCTGAACTATTCAACATGCTTTATCGAAGAGCCATTTTTAGGTTTACACGTGGAATTTTATTCTGTATTGATGTATTGCCATTTAACATCTGTATCCGTTTGTTATCCACATTTTAAATCAGATGTCTTATAGTAATAGCGTTTGCCATAAGTAGCATCATTATGATGAGTAACCTGTAAGATCCTTGAAGAAGGAGAGGAAACATTTAAGTGAAGATTTAACATAAGTAATCGGAACTCACTTGGATTCATCGTTCAGCTAAATTATAAGTGCTTAACTGAAGATCTATGTATGGTAAAACATCTTGTTCTTGATAGGCCTATGCTAAGCATTGTAAATAAATCCATGATGCATTTTTCTGTTTGCCATGTATCATGCCATATGTGAAATAGCAAAATTAATTTTTAGCTAGATTTCTTTCTAAAAAGCTTTTTCTATGCTTAGGCTGGTACAATACGTAAAAATTTAACAGTTTGCTGTAATATTTTTTAAATGGATTAGTGGATTATCAATTAATACATGGGGCTATATGAATAATTTGTAAGTTGTTTTTCAGAAGGTATATAGACTTATCATTAGTTCATTTCAAAGTCTGGAACTCGATTTAGAGCTGTTGTAATTTTAGGTTGCAGACTTTATAAATTATAAGGCTCTGCTAAGATCAAGTCATAGTTATCATGGTGTTACCATAGAAAACCTGACATGAGAATTAAGCTTTATGCATATTTTTTCACTTTAATTGTGCATTTGAAGAATAATGCTTAAACAGCAGTATACATAGTAACCGTGTTAAATTTTTGTAGCCTTTTTATCTGCAGATTATTATAAACTTAAATAAAGTGCATAATATTGAAGTTGGGACATTTTCAACAATGAGGCTCTGTCATTCATGTATTCATCAGTTGTAACCATGAAAGAGGCCATTATTATCGTACTCTATTCACCATTTCAGCTCTTAATAAAACCTTTTCAACGTGTCTTGGTTTTCAATGGAAATGGAAATTTCATGCAATAAGGGGCATTCCTTCAAAGTGGGCGAGTGTGCTTGTTTATTTGACTATGATATATTGATCTAAAATGAACCAATTTATGATATTATTTCCATAACGAGTGGTACTAAAAAGTTTTAGGCTTAACAGGGGCAAGAATTTTTGTAAAAACTGTTAGAAATTTTCATAATTTTTCAACCTTCAGCCCTTCACCCCTCCGAGTGATGTCTGTTAGAACCAGATGTATGAGCATGTTTTATATAGGTGAATGTGTCTGGCACTGGCTAAGTCTGCTTTAATGTTAGCGTACTGTGTGTGTGTTTAAAAGGCTGCTCAGCTATGCTGGTCTTATTGTTGACAGACTTGTTAACCTACCTGTAATTTTTGTATTGTAGTCTAAAAACTCCCAGCTCGTGACCTCCTGCTACCTCAGCAGTCATTTGTTGGCCAGGTAAATCTGGCTGTTCTAGCTTAGTGGCATGCCGGGCATATTTCGGTATTTCCTTTGGACAACGTTGGCACACATAACGTGCAGACTGTGTAGGTAATTGTGTGAGCAAGCATTTTAATTCTATTTGAAAGTCGAAAGAATGCTAGTATGCCCATTGAGGTCTGGGTAGACAGGAGTCAGCACATACTGCATTATCAATTTTAATGTGCAGTATAATGTAAGTGCGTTATATTAAAGTATTCATTTAACGTATATGCTACGAAAGAGCATTATCTTTTTGTTACATCGTTTTTTTAGAAACTTGGCTTTAAGATTTACATATTATTTTGTGTTTATTGGAAAATAATTGCATTTTTCCACATGGGGCATTGTCAGTTTTGTGATGGTTTAGTGTAGAAATAGTTTCGTAAAAGCGGTAACGGTGCTCAATTTGGAACAATGCCTTGTTTTTTTCTGTACATCAGATGTATTAGCTTTTCGGAGAATGTCATCGTTGGTTGACTAATCTAGATGAGTAAATTTTCAGTTATCAGGGCCTTGTTACATTTTCTAATCAAAAGCTCAGTTATGAGTTCAGATAATTAATTGAAATAAATTTTTCTCTGTTTGTATAAGTATGTTGTTCCGTGCAAAATCAACATAACATGTAACATTAATTCAGAAGGTACAATTTATACATATAACTATTACATAGAACTGTTAAGACTCATATATAACACTCATTTTCATGTGTGCAACTTAGTTTCACTATCGTTTTTTGTAGGATGTCTCTGTCCACCACAAGCAACTTGTCTTTTAAGTCATTACTGGATTAGTCAACTTTGCATTAATTTGGAATATGTTAAAATCACTTTATTTTAAAATAATACAATAATAACGATGTAAAGTGAAAACACTGAGCTCCACGACAACGTGTGACAGAAAAGTCAAGGATGTATGTACAACTAAAAATGGCCGAAGTTATAGTCTCATTTATTGCCTTTGGGGTGTTAAAAGTTTGTTTATAAAGTAGGTGTCTTCCAGTAACTTAAAAAGCAGTCAGTGTGAAAAGATGTTTAGCATAGCTGTCCATATTTTCTGAAGCTTGTTTACACCTAAGTACATTACTTTTCTTTTTAATGAAACTTTGCTTGATAATTTTCCCTACTGACCTGAGAACAGACAGTCAGAGGGGCATCTCCACGAGTTTTTGTTAACTTTGTTGAGCATCTTTTTCTGGCTGTGTCCCCGGGTTATTAGTCAGCAGATTTTTTTCATAGTAACGTGGGAGAGGACCCGTACTTACAATAACCCTGCATGGGGCAAGAGTAAACCCTGTCTATTCTACCGTCTCTCAGTAATTACTCCCCATTAAATATGCTTGGATTACTTTGTGGGAGCTTCAAAAAAAATTGCAGGTACCTGGTTGGTGTCTAGGCTTTTCAATTTTCAGACTTGTCAAAGCAACTGACATGACAGTATCTTATTTAGATGCCCTTCACTGGTAACACCCAGGTAACACAATGTTTGAAGAAATTCTACAAATTTTTCCCCGCAGGGTGGGTCACAAGGACTGAGTTTGCATTTTTAAAATGGCGGGACTGGGCTGCAGTTGCCTTATTACTATATACTGTCTTTTAGGATTTCAGAAAACAGTTGCTCAAATTCAAGATCGAACGGCAGAATGTTGGTAGCTGATTAACAACAGTTAAGAACTTTGTATTAATTCTCTGGGAACTTGCCATGTTCTTCTCACTAAACGGGCTATTTTCTTCGACAAATCTGACGTTAAACCTAAGTGTGCACATAAAAAAGTCAAAAAATACATGCAGTAAAACGCAAGTACGAAGAGACTTATTTTTTAGCATGTTCGACAGAGCTGCTTCTGTTGTCCAACATCATTCCTGCTTCTCCTCGAGTAAGCCGAATACTTCATAACAGTTGGCAGAAATATCTGTTATTATTCAATTATTGTTTGTTACTTAACCGTTCCAGACCCAAACTAAGATCCCAGTAAAAACCCCCATCTTCGTTGATTATTTGTCAAGTACTGATTAGTCAAGTACCTTTTAGTTGTCTTTTATTTAAAAAATATTAAGTCTCAGTTACCCGGATCGGAATTGAACCCAGGGCTTTTTCGTTGAACACAGTGGAAAACAGTGGTTATTGATTATTGTAGACATACGTCACTAGAATAGTGATCAAACTGATTATTTTAGGTTGTAATTACTGGCAATTGATGGAGCACTACCTTGCATGTCCATGATTTCTGCCCTGTTAGAATAATGAAGTGAAATTTTTAAGTGACTATTCTGTGCGAATGTTTCTCAGTAACCCGTTTTTCTCATTTTACTGAACTTGCCCAATTTTCTCCACAAAAGACCGAAATTATTACGTGATTGCTGAAAAATCCATCTCTTGGGTTGTGCATACTGTGTTCATGTAACTGTCTTGTTCATTCTGTAACAAGGTAGTTTTCTTGGCTAATAAAATGTACAAATTACGGAACTGACAGGTCGGTAACTGGTAACCCCGAGGTTATGTTCAGCACAGATATTCCTTTTTTAAATTCCTCGTAAAAGAACAAGTTTTAAATGGTCAGCGGGGAATTTTAAACGCTTTTCTTTTGTTGTACAGTAGCAGATGGCATTCTTGTGCCTAGTTTTGCCTGGGCGTTGAACGCTGAGCGTTTTCATAGACATATTCGGCGCATAAGGGAAACGAACTGATCAAGTTCAATTGAACTTTTAAGAGCTTCTGCAATGTATTATGAAACTCAGAATTTCAATTTTCAATACATGTTTATTCTTTCATTCATACTTTCTAAAATATTGCTTTGCAATAGTTGTGGGTTTCCCAGTGCTGGGTTCTTGGTAGGGCAACCAGGGCTTGCAACCACGTGACCTCCATACAAGAAGACCTCCACGATGTCCACATGGTCAAGTTAATTAATGCGCCTTGTGGACGTTAAGTAACTAAAATTATAACAAGTTATAACAATTACAGTAATCTGTACATTTTCTCAATTTTTAACTCCATTTCCAAAAAGGCAATTATTTAAATAAATGAACTTTAAATTCATAGTATGGGACAGTAAGGCCATAAATTTAACGTTCACATATCCCATTGAAGTGTCTAAAATGTACTGAAAGGTGCTGGCGGCAAAGGCTCCCCGATCATTAGATGATTGCCTTGAAACTTCCGCATTTTTAGTGCAGTCCTGCGGTTTCCTACTAGTCGTAGTACTTGCAAAGCTTGGACATTTTTCTGATAGCGTCAAAATAATGTGTTCCAATAAATTCCAATTATTTAACATAAATCACTCGAAGTCATCTCGAAATTGGTAACAGTAGTTCACGATGCAGTTGTTTTCCCATTTTATTACGCGCAAGTTTTTGGAAGATTGGAAAATGTGCTCAAGCTTTTTTTGCAGAACACCCAGCCACCCACCATGTGTCTTTGAATTTGATTTGCCCGAGCTGTGACTGTGAGTGTCAGCCCCGCGCGATACCTCTCATCGTACCATTGTTTCCATGCGTGACCTACCTGACCTCAAATGTTTTAAAATGCCATTCATATTTTTCCATCGCATTCCGTCCATTTCGTGAAGCGATACCAATGGCAGTAACTTGTTTTATTAATGGAGTTCTGTCTGACAATTAAATTAATAAAGGAATGCTAAATTCTAAAAGGTTATAACATCGTAATTTTAGCAAACAAAACTTGTTCTATTTAGTTCATGGTAAGATGAATCAATAAGATGAAAATAGTCAATGAGTGGAACGGTTTATAATTATAATTTAAATCTACAAACTGCTTTCTTTTCAATAGGCTTCCAGCTGGAGTTTTTCTTACATGGTTTGGTTAATTTTGATTGAATTTTTGCACTAGTCAGCTTTGCTCTTAAATCTATATTATAATTAAAAGTTGATTCTAATTGCGATTTTGATCTAGTTTTATTCTGCTGACTGCTTCATTTAGAAATAATGATGCAATTTCAATGATATGCAATAAGTGGAACTCCCTTTTTGGGTTATAGTGAAGATAGCCAGAACTGACTGTATATTCTCGCCCTGCTTCGTGGTCCATGACACTTTGTGTCACTTGTAATCTCGCCCTATGAAGAGTTCTGTAATTCTTCTGGTTTGCTGTCTTTTTGATAAGTATTGGAATGTAGAGGACTTGTTTTCAAACACTGTTTTTTCGGCTCCTGCTGCACGGTGAAGATTCGATGCATGCCCCCTCTGTGTTCAATGTGAAAATCATTAAAATAGTTCTACGTCCGTCTCATCCATTCAAAATTTAAAACTCTGAGGTAGCAGTTTTAAAGGTCTCTGTTAATTGTAGACCTACTTTTCTTGCATTCTTGGCAAGTTAGTGACCTTTGTACACGAATTGCGTGCATACATACATACCAAGCTTCCAGGCACACTCACTGAGCATGTTAAGAATACGAATGCGTTCTCACGGCCATGTAGTACAGAAAATTATTTTACAACTGTATACGTTGCCTGCATCAGTATTGTATGGTATGATTATAACTTAGTGCCTTAATTTAGGTATGTAGTTACTAACTTGAGTCCTAAAAAATTTTACACTATATTTGCTGCAGGTATTGCTGTAGTATTTATTTATTTTTAACGTGGGACGTTTGACTGCATAAATATTATATAGAATGATTGTAATTTAATTTCTTTAGTTTTTTTTAATTAAAAAAAATGAAACCTAAAAAAGGTTGTACTATGTTTAAGTACAGCTGTTGCAGTATGTCATACATATTCCACCTTTGCAAACAATGATGAATGTTTATAATGTTAATTTCAAAATTATTAGTTAATAACAGAACAAAAACCACCAAAATTTTATTGAACATTTAAGACTAAAAGACCTGCCAAATCGCAAGAGACTGCGTGACCTGGATGGTCTTGTAATCAAGTGGTCTGTTCTTTTTAATCTAGACTGAATCCCAGTTGTTCACATTTTTTTCCTTTCAGAATATTGAATTGTTTTCGGTTTGATGTCCTTTCAGTTCCTTTTCCTTCCTTTCAATTTGAGTTCGTTATATACGTTTTCAGTACAGCCTGCTGTTTACAGGATAATTGGATTGTATCATTGCCATTGTCTGTAGAACAGTGTGTTTTGCCTTATCAGTTCGTATTGTTATTAAAGCACTCCTAGCTTGTGATTTAAGTTGACTTTCACATTGGTGGATTGCTGTCACTGTATGTGTATACATGGCGGCATAAATGTGAGCACGCCCATAGCACAGAGCATCAATACAGCCAGCTGTTTACAGGATAGTTGGATTGTATCATTGCCATTGTCTGTAGAACAGTGTGGTTTGCCTTATCAGTTCGTATTGTTATTAATGCACTTCTAGCTTGTGATTTAAGTTGACTTTCACATTGGTGGATTGCTGTCACTGTGTGTGTACACATGGCGGCATAAATGTGAGCACGTCCGTAGCGTAGAGCATTTTAGGATGCATCTTCGTTCAATGCGGGTTAAGTCTCACAGGCCTATTCTCATGCATGATTACCCTATGATAGCTAGTGTGGGTGGGCAGGAAGATGAATCAGTGTGTAGGAATCTCAAGCAGCAGCAGGCAGTGTAATCTGGCATCTTGCTAGCAACTGGTTATATATACCGCTGACTTTTATGTTCGTCTGGTCTATAATAATTTATGCAGCTTTCCTATAGCTAGCTGGTAAATTCACACGATTTAAAACTGTAAAGTTAACCGTTTACAGAACGAAAATTTGCTTTCGTGAAGTTCTAGGGGTAGTAAATTTTTGTTTCACTCATTTAACGATAGAGGGCGCTGTAGCATACACTTCAGAATGGACAAAGCCATTCTGCGGTGTACTAACACAACTTAACAAGCACAAAAACGCTATATATCTGCGTGAGTTAATTTCATAGCGAAATACTCGTCTATATTTGTTTAAGGTATTAAAGCGTTAAACTGGCTTAGTTGATAGTAAATGTGTGTAAATAGAAAAGTACTACAGATGCAGTTTGCAAATGCTAGGTTAGTTACTACATACAGCCCTGCTTATGTTACCCAGGTTTATTAAGGGTCCCAAAACGTTTCCTTGCATGATTCCATTTCTTTTATTATCCCTGGCATGCCAAGCTAAAATGCTAGTTATCGTTTATGTAGCTTAATTGTTAGAAAATATCAAAATGAAATTGTTCAATTTTGAATGCAGCTTTGAATGGCGGACGTGTACAAAAACTATTTGCTTGGCCATACTGATTGATCGATTCACGGGCAGTTTCATTTGATGTTAAGCTAAATAGGTCGTAGTAGTTTGCAGTAGACTGCTACTGCAGCAGCAGCCCAGCGTCCAAGCTTCATTGATCAGCCGAAGCCGTGAGCTGTATTGCCTGCCAGCTTGACCAATGCAAACAATACACTTCTGCAAGCGAGCTATTAATATCAGGTTGTTAGGCTTCATAGCCGCTGGTATAATATTGTACGCACAGAGGCAACTGACCCAGCTTGCCTTTATCGATTGGTCTGAGCAAATTTCTCTTCGCCAACTTCGATCCTGAGTCATTGAACTGGTCCTATGTGGATAATTATTATTAGAATAGCTTCTTAATATGATCCAATGGTATTATTATTATTTTCTGATACGAACAAACGCGGCATAGCCATACCTCGGCTTTCATTTTAAGCTCTGCCGCAAGAAGCTAACATGTGCACTGAATTTCGCTGCTTTCGAATTTATAGTTAGCTGGACATGCAGTACAGAAGAGGTGCAGACATATTTCAAAATCAGTATTCACGATCTTCTGCACACTGATTTTACACATGCGTCTAAATGTCGTCATGGAGGTCGCGACCTCAGAGCCAAAGCTAATTTTCACTTAAGCGGTACAGCCTCAGAAATGTTGGCTGATATTTTCTGAAAGTCTTTTCTACCTTTGGATGTTTCGTTGTATGTATGTCAATAGAAGTGATTATTCAATAGAAGTGATTTACCAAAAAGTCTCGAGTCTAGAAACAGTAACCATTAAATTTGGCAAAGGTTTATTATGTTCAATAGATTGAGGCAAGTGGGTTAACTCTGTAAGACCCATTGAACCAGCAGAAATGTCTCGGGCACGCTCTGATGCATAGACTTCCTTCCTCGATGAGATAAAGTACCAGAAGCAATATGGCAGGTGAAATACCATCATGTAGTTGCTTCAAATCGCAAAGGTCACGCATACATTTACACGGAATAGGCAGATGAATATTTAGATGTCTCACAACATAGACACTCTAAAAGTTTCACAGTGCCTACAAGACCATGCCATGTAAAAAATTTGCTGTTTTTTAAATAAAAAACTAATCATGAAAGAAAATACATATCCATATGAAAACCTGTAACTTCACGCCGTTAACTTAGTACTTTTGTTAATTACAGGTAAGAATGGACGACATTGCTGCAAGGAAGGGCTTCCAGTTTCTCCTGTGCTTATTTAGGTGAGACGGATCATCAAGCTAAGTAATTTCTGGCTAAGAATTAAATAACTGGCACGTTCAACATATAGGAAACTTATTACTTTGATGTGAGGTATCAGATACCGCCGACATAGAGAAAAGTAATTCCATTAACACGAGAGATGTGAAATACTAGTGCTCTTCTTTATGTACATTAAAAAGGCTACTCGTTAACGCTTAGGTGCAGAAATATGGAGTGATATCAAAAATTTGCCGACAACACTTCCCATTCTAGGAGCATTCAAAATACTGACTCCGACTTCAATATATTTTAATAGTCAATCTAGAAAGCTTTGTGTCAAAAACATTCCTTACAAAGTCAGTATTTATATCTCCGTATAGTGGATTGTTTTTTCTAACACATCAAGAAACTAACAATAACATATTAGAACTGATAGTCTTGAACAGAAAGAAATCAGCATTCTCTTGTCTTTTGAACTGTAAGGTGCTAGTGTATGGGAGCCTTAATTTCCCCATTAAAACAGTCCCATCCCAAACATAAATCTGATCACGGCACGTCTTCATGCCGATCTGGCCCTTAACTCATTTGACACTAATAAGATAAGATCATCTTTTATTAGAATTAGAGCAAGGTAACCTTCTTATTTTTTAAGTATTTTGTTTGTTAAAGTTCTGCCATTCTTGTGGTTTTCCTGCTTGAACTTAGTGTTATGTGTACACAAATTTCCATTTCCACACCTTTCATATAAAAACGCTCAGAAAATTTTCACATTTTTGAGTGCATATTAAACAAATGATAAAACGGTATTTTTACTAATTTTTTCAAAAGAAATTTTCAGTGTAACATCATCTTTTTCTTACAGGACATAATGTCCACATCCTTACCTGGGGATGGTAAAGATAAAGAATTGGAAAGACATTCACCAGAAACTGTACGGGTATGTGTACTAATTACATAATACAGTACACTTTTTGATTGCTTCACTATAATGTTGTGTCATTCACATTGCATTGACAATTTCTGCCTCATTGTGTCTGAGTTATTTGTATATTGAAGCCTGAAGAAGTGATGAGGCAAATTTCCAAAAATTCCGAGCCTTCGTTCGACTTTCCAAGATTTCTCAATTCTTACTTTCAACTTTCGGAAGAAAATTTTATAGACTAATAGTAAATATTTTTTCTGAGTAAAGAGTAAATTACTTTTAATTTTGGATATAGATTCTAAGTGTTTAAGTATTAAGCCGTCAATCAGTGACTGTCATATTTGTAAATCTGGTACTCCTTAAAAATTGTCAGAGTGATATTGAATGAGATATAGGCTGATCACATGCATACATACTATTACTGTATTTTGCTCTCGACAGTATATTTGTGTGCTGTGTGTTGACCAACAAACGCCTTGGAATCCTTTCCCGCCACACCTCTTTACCATGTTCTCATTTTATATGGGGAAAACCTATTCTTCATTTGGAAATTCTAATTTTTGTGGTATCAAAAGTCTTGGAGTATCAGTAATGCCAAGATAGTTATTCAAGAATAGCAAGATAATTATGTTGGGCTGCATGTAAGTATTCGCCTCACACTTCTAGCTCTCTGGGCTTAGTTCGTGACGGCTCCTAGGTGAGAAAGTTATGCGGTTTAAAGAAGAGCAGATTTGTTTGAAGGAACCAAAACTTACTGGAGTGCCAGCAAAACCAAGGCAAAACACATTCAGATGCAATTTCAGTAATTGGTAGTTTCTCTGTAGAATAGAGCTTAAAACTCATCTGAGAAATGACAAGGATCATAATATTCTTGTTACTCCAAGAGGCACAGGCCATCTGGTTCATCAAGGAGATTACAAATTGTAAAATGATTTGTTAATATTGAGCCAAACATTAATAAGCAAATAATTGACCTACTTCAGTGTGCAGTATTTATTTGATTGCCTTTAGAATCAACATCCATTTTAGCAGTCAATCTGCATCTGGTATAATATTCGTGGACAGACGTGGCTTTAGCTTCATCTGCAGTCTCTCTTTGTCCACTTGCATAGCTATGATATAAATACACACAATATTGACACAATATGGCCTTAGCAGTCAAAACTTTACATTGTCATATACATATGTCATGTATAGTTATCAACTCATTATCCTGGTGTTTTATAATCTTTAGTATACTGTGTTATACCCATCCTTATGCTGTAATTTATAAATGTCAAATCTTTGTGATTGCATAAATAAACTAATTCTAGTTAGGGAAGTACAGTATGACATTAAATGCACAATATCAAATCGTTAAATTTCAAGCTAGTGAAAGTCAGTTGAAGACATTCTGGTGATGTCGTCAAAACGCTTCATACAGGTTGTTAGAAATTATAAAGAATATTCTTTGCAGAGAATGTCAAAACATCATGGGTATAGAGAACGACAAAATTCAAACAAACACTATGTTCCCTTATATAGTTCTAATGATGTTTCAAGGCTTCTGTGCTGCAATCGTCAAGTTGTAACTTGCGCAACTATCCTTTCTATATCTGAAACTGACAACTTGATATTGATCATTAATTTATATTTTCCCGCTGAATATAATGCAATATTGATATATTCTTTATAATTGATTATCTAGTGCCTATCAAGGATACTCTGTGCAAAAATTTCACGTAATGATAGAATCTCAAACGTCATTGGTTAAGGGATGGAATTATTACACGATCCTGCTGAACAAAAAATAGGATTTAACTTATTTAGTTGCCAACTGATGCTCTTTTTGTCACAAAGTAGTGCTGATTTAGCTACAAGTTTCTATGTTTCAATCATATGCTATTTCAGATATAAGGGCAAGAGCAGGCTTTCCTCTGGCTCATGTTTTCCTTGGCATTAACAAAAACAAAGCTGTGATATTTCTTCTAAATCTAATCATGAGCCTTCATTGATGAAAGCAATATTAGGTAAATGCATGCCCAGTCTGTTCTTGTGTATATGTTTTAGCAGTCACGAGAAGTGTGGGTGGTTCGCGTGGATGGCTGAAGTAATGCAAGCAGATCATTAATTTACACCATGACCTTACAAGTAGGTGATTAACGTACTGGATAATCCTAATTGGTTGTCAAATGATGCTGAAAATGTCACCACCAAATCCGTCATAAAAGAATAGAAACGCCGTACAGTGCTATATTTGGTTAAGTTGGAGTGGTTTACAATTTTGTTGCTAGATTGGACAATTTGGCACGGCTTTGCCAAACATTTGGCTTTTCGAACCTAATAGCAGTCATCATCATCCAATGTTCAAATAGATAAGTCATTTAGATCTGACTCTAAATCTGATTATTTAGATCTGAGTATTGGGTCTAATTTAAGGTTTTGTGTTTTATGCAGACAATGTTGAAATAATTTTAAAACTGTTTTGCCCAACGAAGAGCTTGGGTTGAAGTATTAATTTGATGAAACATTGATGATTTTGGCCATACTGGTCTTAGAATTCAGAGTCTGGATTTTGATAGATGAACTAGGAATTAGCATGTTGCTTATTATAGGTTCATTAGGTTGTCAGTTTCTAGCATGATGAGCTTTCTATACGTCGGCTACCTGGTAACTTTAAATTGCGTGAAAAATATCTGTTTGCAAGGATTATGGTGTGTTCTGATACTTTTAATTCCTCATGAAATGTTTCTTTGGATAGAGCTCATTTTGTCGGTTGTGCACGACTGATTTTCCTTTCTAATAGTCCCTTTAAATAAAGCAAAAAAATAAATCTATTCTTATCATCTCTGTCTATCCCAGAGATCGTGTGGGTCTGGGCTCAAAAACAGCTGGAAGAATTCAGATGCTTTCATGCGGCTCCTCTGCACCCTTATAGACATCTTTCAATCTGCATTTTTCCACTGTTGTGCAATACTATATTTACTGCACAGATATGCATAAAAAGGCAACAGGCATGAATGTGTAACAGCGAGCTAGCAGTCTTATTTTCTTTCTTGACTAACTAATTACTAATTACTTTAAAAGATAGACTCACAATGATATTGCAATATGCACAACCCATAGATTATCTGAGACGTGATCGTCAACTTCAAAATGCGATGCTTTGCAGCATGTCGAAGTAGTAATAACAGAATGCAGGAGACTCTAAATCATGAGCCATCTCAGACGTTGCCCAAAGATTTCCAAGTAAAATATACAGGAGAGAGAGAAAAATTGATTATTCAGATAGTTCGGTTATCAAACAAGGGGAGCGTTGGATTAAGGGAGTATCATCTGCGTGACAAAGATGTCCTGTTAGCACATAATGAAGAAACCTATAACATCTAATCATGAAAGATGACGGGCAGATGACAGACTTTTTCCATCTGTTTTACTTCGTGTATTGTGTTAGCCGCGCTAAGACGGTTTTTTATTAAAGGTTTTGTTGAAGGTTGCAGGTTAAAGGGTATCGTACATATACTTTCTGTTTCTGGTAAAAACATTTTCATCTGCTGTTTGTTGCCATTTAAAATTCTTTGGTCTTAAAATAATGACGTCTCTCAAACGTATTGCAACTGTCAGCATTTTAGTTTTTTTTATAAGTTTAAAGGGTCATGATGCAACTATAACAAAATGGTTTTTCGTTTTTCTCATTTCTACTTGTTCACTGTCTCGTCTTTCTTCATGATAATGAATTAGGTTCCACTCTTGTCACAATTATTCCTAATTAGTAGCTTTTCTCGTTGAGTGCCGGGCCGGCTTTTATTGTGCAGAAGTGTATACAAAATTAAACAGAAGGTATCCAGTCCTGGTTTATCTCAACCATCAGAAAGCAAAACTAATGCATTGAATCAAAGACAATAATTTATAATTTACATTTTCGTGTAAAATTTAGTTCTTAGACGAGTTTAGAGCTTACAAGATAGAAAGCAGTATCCCTGCCTTAATGGTGTCTTTCACATATGCTGCATTACTGTCTCCTGAATCTGTTTATTGACATTTGACATCGGATAATATGACATTTGCACACATTCACCACTCATGGATGTCAAACATTCCTCATAGGAGTGATATTTTCACAAACTCAAAGCATGTAGTTTTGTGATTAACTATGGCACTTTGTGATCCGACCATTTTGCGATAGTAACTGTTTGCGATATTAATAAAGCTGTTAAAGTATGGCATATTGGGAGTTGTTTGATGGCGGACAAACTAAATGTCAGTGAATTTCTTTAACGTGAAAGTGCTTTGTTTATTTTGGCACTTAATGTGTTGAAAGTGAGTTGTTTTGAAAATGCTTGACCTTGTATAACCTTGCTTGCTTTTATAGGTCCGTGTCACCGCAGATTCCAGCCGACCAGACTTGCAGCATTTCAACACAGACAACCCACAATTCCGCTGGCAAACCAAGACTAATATTCGCCAAATTCAAGGTGAAGCCATTGGAACAGCAGACGGTAGCCACCTATCACGTGAGTCACGTACCACTATTGCTCCAGATAGTAGCCAATCACCTGCTAGTGGTCGAGAAGTTGTACCAGATAGCACTCAGGTTACCCAACCTAGGCGCTTGACTTTGTCACCTCTATCTGTACAGGTTACCCAGAGTGCACCAGTTCTGGGTTATCATCAGCCTTTACCTGCATTCCATAACAGGCAGCTACCTGCACCAGTTCAGTCACCACCGCATGCATCAGTGCAGCAACGACGCTGGAATAAACACCAATTTCAACATTCTGCTAGTAAGTGTGTTACTCCAGTTTTTGTCAAACTTCTCTTTAATTATTCACTCATTTAGAACAAAATCTGAAATTCACTGCGATGACTTTCACATGTTTTAATTTTGTTAATGATTTCCCAGATTGCCAATTTGCCAGTCAAAAAAGTTAAATACAGACATGGATGGAGAGGTATTTGAATCACCTTTTCATCACCTGTAATAACGAAATGCAGACAATTTTAACTGAAGTTAATGCTGCATTCACAGTTAAATAACATTAGAACTTTTTACAATCTCATTGGTGTAAAAACTGTGCTTTGTTGTGTGTCTGTAGTTTATAATGCATTCAGCAAGCTTCTATTCATCTTACCAGCAATGTGGTTGTGGATAGTATGACAGTAAGATAAAATGACAATAAACTCTTTAGTGCAGAAATTAAAATAAAACTGAAACCAAAATAAAAGTTTTGGCAAAATGTTCAATATTCATACAGATCCATTCTGAAAAGTTTTTGTAACAGTAGCTGAAATTTTAACAAAAGGTAGAACAAAATAATTACTATTTTAAAATTAATGATTTGGGGTAACCCGTTTTACTTAGTGAAAGGTATATGCCACATTAAGCCATTTTTGTATTTAGTTAAGCGTTAATGTTACATCAGGCTGTTCAGGCTTTTTGGCTATTTTTACGTTCAGGTCGAGGATTCTCTTAAGATTTTCTCAATCGTTATTCTTAATCACAGTAGTTTGCTCGTAGTACTGTTTTTGCTGTTTCTACACATAATCTTACATTGAATATTCTCAGATCTATACTAAGATTACTTCTTATAAGTACAGTTTTTCGGCCGCTTATTTGTAGAATCCTTCCCGGAAAAGTGTTCTTTTTGTTGATTAAAATTCACCTGTTTAAAAATGTGGCTGTTACTAACAAATCATTACTGAAAATTTTTCGGATGTGATTTCGCATTATTACGTGCAGTAGCATTCTCGCGTTCATTCCCGACGTTATTTGGGGCGCCCCGCGTGAAAGATACCTTTCGTCGCAAACTGTTCCTCAGCCCGCCACGAATAATTTCTTAGCAAAACTAGAGTGGCAAATAACTAGGTCAAACTCTGTTCTGACACCAGATGTATATCCAATAAATATTGGTTACTCTATTCTTCTTGTTAAAAGCACTGCATATCATACTTTTAATTAGTCTCATTAGTGTAGCCAAACTAAGATATGCTCGAAGAATTTCATTTCCGTTTACGCAGTACTCTTTACATATTTCTCATTACCATATGTAATCTATATGTTGGGCATTCTTGTCCTTTATAATATTTATTCAATGTCATTGTCAACTTCTGAATTATCTTCCCGTATTTTCGGATATCCGTTAGCTGCACCCTATCCATGATTAATTATCGAAATCGCTGCTGTAATTTTAGTTAGTTAATCAATTTTAGCTGTTTAATGAATTAATGAATTCATCTAAATTGTATATTCCCATTCATCCAACTGTGTTGAAATTTGGCGTGATAATTAGTTAGGATGTCCTTGGTTCAAAACCAAAAATTTGTAGCAACTCGTTATTTAGTTAATTAATTAAAGCTCTTTCGTTAATTATTTTTAAAGATCTAAATTGCATGTTCACATGACTCAATCGAGTTGAAATTTGGCTAGCTAGGTTGTCCTTGATTCAACACAAAAAATGTTTAGCAATTCCCGTTATGACTTAATTAATTCGCCTGTTTAATTAATTAAATTTAGTTGATCCAGTTGAGTAGAAATTTGGTAGGACGGTTTGATGGATTGTACTTGGTTCAAAACAAAATATTTGTGGCAACTTCTTAACTTAATTAAGTTAATTATTTATAGCCGCTTAATTAGTTCATTTTATGTTGGTTTAAATGACAGAAGTGCATGGTATTTTTAAAGCCTTAATCATTTGATGGTTTTCAGTCATTTTTGATGCGTTTTAGCCTGTGTTGTCCTTGCCAACCTTGACCCTTATTAAATCTTTAGATTTTTATGCATGCAATTAGGTGAGAAGTTATGTTATATGGTTGACTTAAGGTGACGTCACGTAATTATGTCGTTGTGCATATATATTGTCGCGCAACTGTTGTAACGCAAGTTTTTTATGAGAGTGGCACTAAAATTACAGCGGTTGTTAAAAGTAAAGCTATTATTTTAATTACCCGATTCCCAGTCACGTACCACTGCAGAATAAGCCACTGTGACCGTTATGCATATGACTGCTCTCAAACTGTTATACGCGCCGGAAAATAATTGCAAAGCAAACACGCCAGAAGCCACAGAGACTACAAAATCCCATGAACCTCAAAACTAGGCTTGTTATTGTTCTTTTTCATTAAAATGAATGTTTTGGGTTTAACCACGTGAAGACATTCACCGTGATTAATAGGAAAGTATACAACCCAGTATATTTTAAGAAATTTACATCATATCATAAGGATATTGGAGTCAAATATGCATGCACAAGAGCGCTACATCAATAGAGTTTTAGGCAAAAGAAATCCTCACATACACACGCACATCTACGCACACCCACGCGCATTTTAACTACTGCAACTGACCTGCAGCGCCCTCTAGACGAGATGGTTTACTGACTGATGGCTCACTTGCAACACTTTCTCACACATAACACAGACAGATTTCAGCTCCTGCATTCGGCAGCTGCGATCTGACATAGAAAAATTGGACTACCATAAAGCAGCGCACGGACGACCCCGCACGCGTCCTCCACTTATACTCGTGCCTGCAATAATATGCAACGGCAGAGATAAAAACCAGCTATTTTTAAATTTAACTTCTGATCTCGGCAGTTTGCAGACGAGAAAAAACGCTCGCTGCTATTGGAGAAATGAGCACGGGGCATGAATAGTTTAAAATAATATTTTTTGGTGATTTGATTCCAAGATTCCGGGGTGAGGGTTTAGGATGTGTGTGAGTAGTTACCAGCTACCGGTTCTTTCAGGCATATCTTCTTTACCGTATTTTCGTACCAATACCATCGATAGGTCGTCACCATGTTCACTTGGTGTCTGTAAATATAGTCAAACGACATTGCATGTGCAAACTTAAGTACCACTAGGCCTCGCTTGTAAATGGATGTTTGCCTGCTGGTAATACTGCTTCTGGGAATTTTAATCTGCCATGCTACCTCTGCCATGCTGCCATGTTATTTTTCTCGTTGAAGGAATGTGCACATCACTGCCAGCTTGGTTTTTTATCTTAAGGATTATCCTAATGAGCTACATTCTGATCCCACCACAACAAGGTAGCATTGGTTGGTAGTTGTTGTTGTGTTCGCTGACCGTCCATAGAATCGACATTTAATGCTTCATATTGGCTGGCGGTGTAGTGAGCTGCATAAGAATTAATTATCGAATTGATGATGAACTGAATTTGTGGAACGGCCAGAAGTTCTTGATTGAAGTTTTTACGTCGTCAGTGCACGGATTTTGAATTCATTCTGTTTTTTTTTGTAAATTTAATTTAAGCATTTTTCGTTTCTGTTATATATCTTTCTGAGTTCTCCAGTTTTTTTAACATTCTTTTTTCTTCTCTTGTAATGGTAGTATTTCATGTTTAGTAAATTCAAGTATGGTCAAGCTTGTAAAGAATCTAGGTCAGTTAGTAATGACTGTTAATTAATTAGTCGGTTGTTTAGATATTCAGTCACTCATTTGCTAAGTCACTCAATCTGTCAGTCTGTTCATTGACCGAACATAATCAATACGAATGAGTATAACTGAATAATGAACGTTAGACGCACAATTAATATTTTTGAAATATATGAATATATTATGGTCACCGTGCTTAATTGCCCATTATAATCATATTGTTTTAAATGATGATGATAACTATTTACTTGTTTTATTGATGCATTGAATTTTCATGTTGATACTATAACTTTTAGAAGAATATTTTTCTTTAAAAAAAGTAACACTTTATAAAAGCTAGAAAAAACGCCTGTTAAAAGAAAATAAAAATCTGGTCATGCAAATGGTTGGTTGCAGTGATGAACGAACGAACCACCATTAACTAACAACGAATGAACCAGATCTCGTGAATTACTTGAACCCTCTAATCTATTTAAAAAATGTTCAACATATGAGACGCGCGCACGGGTGAATCAAAGGAAGCCTGTGTATGAATTCCTAGCAGCCTTCTGGGCGCGTCCTTTGGTTAATAAAAAAATCTCCCACGCTCTCCACGGATCACTTTTCGTCTTAGTCATTCAGTGAGAGCCTGTGAGTTATGATATTCTTGTCTGAAATTCATTCAGTAGGCGCAGTGCTATACTCCGCCTAATAAAAAGTTTGTGATCTCACAAAAACATGTTAAAGTAATAAAGTTGAAGCCCTGCATCTGAGTCTGCCATATTTGTAGACTGATCGTTATTTTTTTTACCTTTTTATCTTCCACCTTGCATAATCTTTAAAGTTGGACAAGTTCATTTGTCAATTTCAGAAATTTTATTTCGCCAAACTATTTGTGGTGTGTTACGTTCCACGATGAGTCGCCCTTTTACACCCTTCTGGTACCAGAAAAATCGGTGGCCTTGAGCGTAGAGAAGCTTGTGCATGATACGGCCGCGGCCACGTGTTCGACGTACTAGAACTTTATCGTTCATCTACTTGGCATCTATAAAAACAACTTTATGAAGCGTGTCATATATTAGGTGGTGTTTACAATTATAAATGGCTTCGAGCGTTGGGTAACTGAAGAACCCTGGGAAAGTGCGCAACCACCAGTTTCCAGGAGTCAGACTTGTAAAAATTTGTTGTGGTATTTTAATTAGGGCTGACACGACGTACAGACTGGCAGTGGTTAGCTAACCAGGTTCACTGTCTAGACCCCATACTGGCGCTTGTACGTATATACTTGTGAGCAGGTCTGGCGCTCGTTAATTTTGCCAAATTTTTCCACGTGTCAGTTAACCATGTGCAGGCGTCCTACCTGAAAGGTACGTACAATCATCAGGTGCTGCTGGTATTTGTAGTTAGCTGCGTAATATATATATATATATATACACTATTTGGCTCGTGTTAGTGTATAGTGTTGTAATATTGTGAAGTGGTACCCGTTCTAAATATAGCACTAGGCGCGTGGGCGTGAGTGCACACGCGCAGAAGTTTTACGCTGCATGTGTTTTGCATAATAACAATCTTGTATCATAAAATGAGGTTGTACATCGATATAGTACGTTTCCTGAGCTTCCAGTGCATAGATAAGGTGAATCTGGGGTGCGTGGTTGTAAAATTGGATAAGTGGAGAGCATCCTGCACCCACATGTAGGATTTCATGTACTGCTTTTAGTTTCAATTTTTCTCAAGGTAGCTATTAATTTATGTATGAGTTATGGAGACAGTAATGACAATAGATATGAAGGATAGATATAAAAACCCAATGTTTTCCCTTTTACATTAATCACGATGCATTTATGGGGTTGGAAATGCTGTCTTGCAATTCTGAGAGTTGAGATTCGACAATTCCTAATAATGAGGCCTTACGTGCATTTTTTTTAAATTTAGATGGTTTTAAGATTAACAGCTTTAAATTACGTATTAGAAAACCAACTTTTTAAGAAAGAGTCGCGAAGAATGATTATACCATGCATACATAGGTATGTGAAAGCATCCATATGAACTTCCATTTCAACAAATCTAGCTAATGTATGTTTAAATTACATTCTGTTTTATACTTACTACTTTTTTGTGGTCATAAATTAGTAATAACATGCTTGCAACTATTGTAATATTTCTACGTGTATAAAAGTGCTTCTGTGCGTACTGAAATGAAATGGCGTAGAAGTCGATTACACTGTATATGTATTAACAGAGACGTTCAGAGAGTAGCAATTCTGGAGAAAGTTGGAAGAGTTGATTTCATTGATGTAATGTTTTTAGCACCTGCTACTGTATCTTTTCTGTATTTGATTGTGACATTGTCACGAAATGATGTGAGTCCAAGCGTCACAGAAATAAAGTCTAAAAAGAGATAAAACCACTAGTGTGAGCTGGTTGTCGCATATTATAAGCAATTTACGCACAACAAATCTGTGCATCTGCCATTGCGTAGTTTTTTTTGGCTATTTCTGCTGTGTATTTTGCATATCTCTAGGTTCTACTCTATTTGAAATCTTAACAATGCATGCGAGTAAGTAAAATAGGACGGTGCAAAATTTATTTTCCTCTTCGAGACTCGAACTCAAAGCTTCTGCATTGCCCGTGTTTCACACATGCTTAGTAAGTAACAAAAACAGGCAGTAGTTTATTGATGATTAATGCTTTAGTTTTGTTACATATTTTGCAGGAATGTCCCTTTAGTCACCAATCGTCACTTGACTAAGCGTAAAATCATTATTAATCATCTACAGCTGCATAACTAACAACACAATGTCACAATCTCATGTAGATAGCTTTTATACCGACTCTTTCCATACAGGATAAGCTTTTTTTCAAAATGCTGATTTGCGTCGTCTAATAACTATATGGTTGCTTAATTAATGATGCCTGACCCTCGACCGGAAGAGGCTAATCTGTTGCTCTGCTCCATAGCTCCCCTGCATTATAAATGTCAGAAAGCGCGTGCCTGATGAAGTGCGATTGATTGATTGACTACGTCAGGCCAGCTGTCCGGCAGCCAGGAAGTGAAGCCTTTGGTGTATGGTTTCATAGCTTCGAGCTCGGGTCACATCTGCTAAAGGTCAGGCACGTGCCAGCATTCCGTCAGCCACATCTGCAGCCAGCTTCAGCAATGGCGTGCGCAGGGCGTCACCAGGAGTTATCGTGGCGCGTCGATCGTGATCTCCCGACTCAGACCTGCTTGGTCTTGGCGGAGTGAACCAGAATACGGATTTGTCCAGTTACCCCCGATTATCGTTCTGGCGTTTAGTGTGCGTGCGCTGTAATAATGCGTCTTGTGCTAGGGGTGCTAGCTTTCATTGCCGTCTGGATTGCGCCCCTCTGGTGCACTATCATCCTACGCGTGCAGTAATGTGAGAGTGGGATTGCAATCTAAAGTAGGCAGCTGTACGGAAACGAGACCATCCCCATCGGAAAGACCTTCCTGTGGCTCTTTAGCCGCGTATCGCCGTCTCTCGTCCACACCCATGTGCACGGCGTTTTTCGAGCCATGATTCACCTCGTTCTGTGTCAAGGAGTGTAGCAGTTGTTCCAACCTATTGCTAAGGTTCTTGGCGCGCAGCTAGGAACTAGGTAGACACCCCAATGGGCTGCTGGCTCGCTAATCTTTTCACTGACACCTTTTCAGGTGTAGAATTGAATGCACACATTGATTATTTAGATATCTATGTAGCTGTTGAAACCATTGAAGACATTCATCCAGCAGTTCGTTTGAAAACTTAGAAAGTATTTGCCTATAAGTGTAAGGCTTTACTGGCCACCTTTTGCACAAGGAAATTTGGGACAAATTTATAGTTTCTTCCAAATTTGCTATTGAATTGCTGGTTAAGTTTAACACAGTTTCTCCGAAGCTAGTTTGTCCATTGTTTTTATTATTTAAGAGGTCACCTGTTATCCAAAGCACTTTGCCCATTATTTTTATTATTTAAGAAGTCACCTGCTATCCAAAGTTAGCTTGTCTATTGTTTTTATTATTTAAGAGGTTCACCTGTTGTCTAAAGCTCTCATTGCCTTGAAAATACGTTACTAATATTTTTAAAAAATGGTGTGCAGACATTTCAACACAGACATTGTGACACGGGATGCGTCGCCACCTAACTTTTGGACACAAGATAATTTGCTCTTGGACGCATAGGTAATTTGCACACAAGGCATTTTGACCGCATAGGTCATTTAAACACATAGGTAATTTAAACATAGATTCCTTTGGACACATAGGCACCCTTTGGATACAAGATATTTGGACACGTAGGTAATTTAGGCCACAAGGCTATTTGGACACAAGTCATTTTTAGCACACGACGATTTCGACACATAGTCATTTGGACACATACGCATTTTGCACAAAAATTGGACACTTCTAAAGTAGGCATTTAGACATGCGTAGCTCATTTTTTGCTATTGGAAATTCTCATTGGAGATACCTTAATGCTATTTTATTTTTTAACTAAATGTTTAACTAAATCTGTGCAATTTTTTGCCGGATTCACATTTCTACTGAATGTAGTCATGTCATGGCTGACTATGTTTAATAATTTGAACAATAAAGCACTGAAGCTTCTTCGTTCACTGAAACTATTTACTCCATAAGAATTACAAAGCAACATAACCTGTAAAACAGTGCTAGAGTTACGACAAGTGTTGCCTGACTTTGATCCTTTCACGCACACTTAAGTGATATGAGGGCATTCATTCCAGAAATATCGAAATGAGTGGTTTACTGTATTATAATCGATTGATGATTGCGGATTGACCAGTTCACGGAAGCGGTTAGTAAGGTAAATTCTTTTCACATGACAAACTGTATGTACTTAAGAAATTTCTTATTGCCCATTTTAATAATTACTTGTAAAGAAAAATCTTCTAGGAAAAGTCCCAATGTTCGTCGTTTTATCGTAATTAATACATAAACACCTTAATCTGCAATAATAATATATCTAAATACGTTAATGTAAATGGCATATGTATGCTTGAATTACTTACTTGTCCTAATAACCTGTACGTAAAAGACTTACTTGTCTAAAATTGTGTAAGATAAATGAGTTTGTCTTAATGTGTTCAAATGCCACATGTGCTCAAAACACCTAGTGTCTCAACTGCTTATGTGTTCTACTAATGTGTGTGTCCAATCTACCTCGTATCCAAATGACGTATGTGTCCAGAACACCTAGCGTCTGAATGACCTATGGCTCCAAATAACCGTAAGGTTTGTACATATGTACGTAAGGTTTGGCTACGGGTGTGGTGTATACTTTTGCGCTGTTTATCAAAGAAGAATTTTGTAATTATGTGACAGAGTGACAGTATACAAATGCACTTAATATGTTAACTGGCTAAAAACTAAAGTTGCTCAATGAAAGTATTCTGCATTCATGTCAACTCACATCATGTTTGTAGCTTGTACAATCAGTGATAGCAACATGTCTCTTGCTGTATCACTGAGATTTATCGCATCCCTTATCAACGTAATTGCTAAGCATTTTATGAAATTCTCATTGATCCATACTGGCATTTAAAGGTACAAGAGTTTACAGTATCACATAAAATTAATTCCGTGATTACATCACGTTTTCTGGTTGTTTTGCAAGTTTTATCATCCTTCGTGGTACTGCACCGCAACATAAGGAGCTGTAATCGGTAAGAAGGTAAACTACCTGCAGCTGGCTTCAGCTTATCCCCGTCACGCTGTCTGTGCCTAGCGTGTGTGGCTTCAAAAATTGACGGGCAGTAGCATGCAGCAACACGTTTCCTTCTCACTGCTGTTGCAAACTTTAGCATAATTGGCTGAAAGATCAATCTGAGTAAGATGTTTCTTTCAATGTATTATTTGGAGCTCGTGGTCAATATGTAAATGTCGTTTGCGTCTGACCTGTTATAGAAATTGCTGTTCAGCCATTTATATTGTTTTTTTTGTGCCTGCATTGTTTTGACAGAAGCTTCAACATTTCAATAGCTTAGAGTTTGTTCACATGATATATCGTATCAACAGTGTAGCTTTTTTGTTTCCCTGCGATACAATCGTCTGTTCACATGTAAGCAACAATGAGAAGATAAAACTATTTCAATGAATCTTTATTTCTTTGAGTTAGAAATAAAACTTTTTACTGCACTAATTGTATAAAAGTTGCATAAAAATTTTATTGAAGGCTTTCAAAAATTAAAAACAGGCTTTAAAATGAACTGATCTTCGGTCACAATCAAAAGTTCCTTTGTGTATCTTGTTCAAAAATACGTACTTTCAACAATAATCTGTTCATATATATATAAGCAACTGGCTATACCGAACCATGAGTTAACTGAAATATGTAGATATGAATCTTATAAGAGCATTTGCCGAATTTTACTAATTCAGTCACAAAAGCGAAATGCTGTTTCACATCACATGTAGTGTGATCTAATTTTAATTTCACTTCTGTTGTTGTTGCTTTCATGAACAGTACATACGCAAGTTCGATGCTGTAGTTACCTCTAAATAGATAAGATAAAAATGATAGAAAATAAAAGATGGAATAGAGAAATGGAATAGATGGAATAGGGCAGTTTCTCGGCATATTATTGTAAAATTTGAAATATTTTGTTTAGAAACTGTCCACGTCTATAGTGTGGGCCTACCTGTTATTAGCCCATTACTGTAGTTACAATGTCAGTTTAAATTCGTTCGCACATCTGGTACAGACGGACGTAGAATGTGAACTTAATTAAGATTGCGAAAGGAAGTTCATGTTAATATTATGCGTCGCTGATAAGGTCAAGTATAGTATATAGTAAGAAGAAAGTTGAGCCCAAGCATACGGAATTTATAACTTTGTAGATTATAATATCATACACTCAAATAAGTGATATCCGCGTCGGTTGTGGTATATATAATTATATGACTTTATAATTATAAAAGGTGTCAGTACATAAGTGCATAAATAAGTAAAGGCATAGAAAAATTAAATTTCGCCTCTTCGTAGTTGCTCGTGCCGCGCGTTATTATTATGATATTAATTGGAAGAATCGAAAAAATGGAAGAGTTGCACTGTGGCAGCAACGCACCATGGCCAATACTAAAAGTTGAAACGTGTTCTTATCTACCAGCTGTTCTGCGTTTTAGGAAGGGTGATGTCTCGATTTATTTTATATTCTCAGCTGAACGTAGGTTATGAAAAAGTAATTATTATTTATTATTTCAGACATTTAAAGGCCATATAACAAAAGTAAAAATAAGACACAAGTAAAAACGCACAGCGTTAGTTTACAGACAATATAGGAATCTTGTTTACAAGAAAATTTTAGTTAAAATGGGTTTATAAGATTCCGTGCCACGACCTGAAAATGTTCGATCTAAAAATTGTATCAGTATTGCAAAACAAGTTATTAATAAGAATATTTTTAATCAAAAACAGCCTACTTCTAAGACTAAATACATCTTTTTTTCGTATGCTGGAAAACCTTGGTACATTCTAGCTAACATACCTCTAATGGCATTATTATAGGTAATATGCATTCTTTCATTAGTTCCTTTATCATTATTAAACTAGAAACTATTACAAACTATTACTATTACAAAGTGCTACAAAAAGCCTTCTCTTAATTTCAACAGATATTAAACCTCCTAATAATATTGGCTCTTGCACATAAAAAAACATTGATGCTTAATGTTAAGATCATCGTGCAATATGCTGATTAAGATATGACATAAATTTTTCTGGTCATTAACAGTCTTAAAGGCAACACCATTTAGAATTACAGTGCACAACACCATTTAGAGCACAATAATAAGCATTTGCTCTTACCAGAGTTGTAACACACAGCGTATCCGAATGCAAAATTTTTCCCTTATGTTGAGCAGGTAATGCCAGGTATTCAAGTTGTGGAATACAAGTAGCAAAAACACAAAAGCCGTCAGCAAAGGATAAATGATTTAACGTAGCACTAGTGACGTTTGTACTATGTAATCGTACAAATATATCGCTCAATAAATATTAAATAGTAACTAATAATACGTGTGTGATGAACTTCACTTGGTATTTACCAATATATCATTGTCTAGTCTTGAAGCGTGCCATCTTTGCCCGATTTTTAAATTGATATAATATTTTTATTAATATCTGCGAACTTGTGAGTGATGATGAATATTGTCCAAAATTTTGTAGTAGATTTGTACCCAAAGTCGTAGATGGATTCTAGTTAATATAATTTGCCGTTGCCTGCATTCTACAGTTCAATCTTTGAAAGCGTTCGACAAATTACGATGGCATGATGTGGTTGGCAGCGAAGTTAAGCATCACTGGACTTGGGTAGCAAACAGTTTGTCAACTGTCAAAGAAATATCCGATGGCTTTAATAACTATTTTGTAAATGTAGGCTCATCTCTAGCAGACAAAATTCCCACTACAAATACGTCATATTTTTCATATTTACCAAACGCATGTAGGAATTCAATGCAGTTGCTTCCAATTGACAAAACGGAGCTGCTTAATGTGACAATAATTTAAAAAATAAGGTACAGGGTATGATGATGTATCACAAATTATCCTTAAAAGCTCCAACTGTATTGCTGAACCTCTACTTTATATGTTCAACAAGTCATTTTCAACAGGTATAGTCCCAGACTCTCTGAAAATAGCTAATGTTAATCAATCTTTCAAAACTAGTGATAAATCCAAGTTTCAAAATTCTAGACCCATTTCAATTCTTCCCTGTTTTTCCAAAATTCTTGAAAGACTAATGTATAATAGACTATTAAGCTTCATAAAAAAACAACATTATACAACAAACAACTAGGCTTTAGACAAAACCACTCCACTTACATGGCTCTACTTTAACTTCTTGATCTAATATCAAATGCAATTGACAATAATGAATTCACAATTGGTATCTTTGTTGATTTATCTAAGGCCTTTGATACTATTGACCATAGAATACCCTTAGCTAAATTAAACAATTGTAGTGTCAGAAGTCTGCTTTTACAGTGGTTTACAAGTTATTTACTCAACAGAAAGCAGCCCGTACTAATACATAACACATTTTCTTCTTTGAAGCAAATCAATTATGGTGTCCCTCAAGGCTCAGTCTTAGGTCCATTGCTTTTTCTTCTCGATATTAATGATCTCCATAATGTCTCCACTCTGCTAGACTTCAATTTACTTGCCGATGATACTAACTCATTCTATAGTCACTCAAACTATGAATCAATGATAAATACTGTAAACCAAGAACTTCCACACCTCACCACCTCGTTTAAAGCAAATAAAGCAAATGTCACTGAATATTGAAAAAACTAAATTTATTGTATTCACGAATAAAAATAAAGGAATCCTTAGTAATATTACAGTACAAATCGATGAAGTCCCAATAAATAAAGTAAAACATACTACGTTCTTAGATATCATCATAGATGAACACCTAACTTGGCAAGAACATCTTAGATCTATTGAAAGTAAAATCACCAAAGCCATAGGTATTATATACAGAGTTAGACTCATATTGCTTAAATCAGTACTTATATTATTATATAATTCTTTTTTACCATATCTTAATAATTCAAACATTGTTTGGGGAGCACATATACCAAAGACTAAACTTTCTAAACATTTATGACACTAGTAAGTTCCAAACCGCCATTTCCATCTACAAATTCTCTCGTAAATTATTGCCACCCTTATTTACTGATTATTTTTGTTTGAATGCAGAAATACTTAATTACAATACATAATATAGACTTAACTATCACTACATACAGTGCAACACAAATGTTAGAAAATTTTCTATTAAATACAATGGCCCTTACATATGGAATTCAATTGCTCCAGCTGCAAAAAATGCCAACGCGCTGTCCATATTCAAAAAAGTATGTACATTACTCTTACTTGAAACATATAGCTGATCACTCAATTATGATTTGTTGTTTTCTATTTTCAAAAACTTCCCTCTAGGATAATAATATAGTTATTAGTTCCCACCCGTATATATATATTCTGCAATACACACCTCCATATAGTCTATTCAAGTGTTTCCTCCTCCACAAATGCTTAGCGAATGTGTTAAAACACTTATCATTTCTCTGTACCGACCATCAGTTTACATCGTAATTATGAAATACTGCTAACACCCACTGTACCTCACGCTAACCATTAGTAATATGTTGTTATTTTTCTCGTTACTAATTCTGGTGGCCTAATATAAGCTAGCTTCTTAGGTCTCTAGCGCAGCATTCATGAGTTATATCCTAATTTTGTGTTAACAAAATTAACAAAAGTTGATTATCATTATACTTGTAATGCATAAGTATTTGTTTATTGCGAAATAAATCTATTGAATTGAATTGCAAACCAACGGGAAAACTTTTTGTTAGCAAAATTCCAGTACTCGTGCTATTTCCTTGAATGAGGGAAGAAGGGTATATACATTCCCGAATATAGGGTAAACGCGGATCCCTCGAATATTTACAGGAAGGAGGCCTTGCAGATGAGTGCTCGATTTGCCAATGAAACTGCATAAAAAATTTATTAAATTTTTTATGCAGTTTCATTGGCAAATCGAGATATAGCATCAATAGTATTACGAGAACAATTAATTTTTTTTATTTTTGGTCGATGATTTTACTTTTGTCAAAGCTTCATCAAATTTCATCCATACAGGGAGGCATGCGTGCGGATAAACATGTATACGACGAAATTAAAGTAAGAAGACACCTGCGCGCTTCGCAAAAACATTGTACATCACACCATATCAAATGTACGCTATAGCTAATCATCAAAAGGAACACTTATTATACAAGAAGTATTAGCAGTATTATTTTGAATGGTGTGAGGTATGCTTTTGGTTATTTTGCTTACTGATTTTAATTAAAATCATTTTTCGGCTTTAGGTGAGAGACTACATTTGTGCTTCAAATGCCTCGTTGTTATTGCAACAATTTGGTAGTCGAACGCTGGTTAAGCCTTTAGTTGTTTCAGTTTGAGTGTGTATCTGTCCGAAATACTAAAGTACCAAACTTGTAACAAGGATAGGTTTGGCCAAGAGCTGAAAACGCTTTGCTTTTCGAATTAAAACATCGAAGGTCGAGATCAAAAAATGTCTTCATAAATTTTTGTACATAGTGACTTCATCTTCTGCACCAATACTGAGTGCATTCATTCTAATTATTACAATTTTTTGAAAACTTTCAATTCTACTAAAGCATGTATGTGGTTAATTCTTCTGTTGTGGTGAAATGTTGGCATTTTCAGTTCCTAAATGTACACAAATGCTCTGTCTTCTAGCCAGGTTAATCATTGCATTTGTGGTGCTGCTAAAATTCGTCTCCTCTCATTCTGGCTTGCACATTTTGTTTATTTGTGAGATGTACGTACTTGTTTTCTCGTTTCGCTTTTGCCTAAAATTTCCGCCTGCTGCCAGTTCTGTTTCCCTCTCTCTCTATTTTGGCGACTTGGTCAAAAAGCTCAACTATGGGCTTTCGACATCCAAAATTTGCGAACTTTCGGCAGCTTAATATTGCGAAGTGTGATTTTGTGTTGCTTTCGCTGCGTATAGTTTCAGCAAGTCACGAGTCCTAGATTTCTTGAACTCGGGAGGTATCGATTACGTTTGAACCACTGATTATGATAATTCTGTCGGCGTATGCGTCATTTCGCATCCTGAGCCTCATTCTGAATGGTTCGCAGCAGCTGACTGACAGATCGGTGGGCGTGCCCCACCCGCTGGATAAGCACGTTCTCCACGACGTTACTATACATTCATTTTATTCCCAGGATTTCAGTGTCGTAGCAGTTACTGTAAATTATTTAGTGAACGTAATTAGAAAATATGGTATTCGAGTTAATTTCAAGTTAAAAATGACTTCTTGTATGGAGAGAATCGATGCGTTTACTTTGTTAAAATATTCGACTAAAATCAGACACAAATGCGTGAACAAGTGTCCGTTTTATGTTGTATTACTTCAAGAGCCCATAGGCATACTTTTAAACGACAAACTTGGATTATAGATATTACAGCAGTGGTTCATCAACTTAACACAATACTTATTCCAAAGTGCCTACGAAGGATTTCAAGCAAATCTTTCTCGAGCTTATATTTGTTTTGTTAGAGGTAAGAATTTGTTGTATTTAAAAAAATAATATTCAGGTTGTACTTAATTTTATTCATATTTCACCTCATTGGAATTAATTTTAAGTGGCATAACGCCTTCGTGAAAACAAACTTGAAAAAATATTATTGTCCGTAAAAATTTTACACCGCTTTTAAGAGTAGGTCATGTGTTTTCTCACGACTATTCGGCTTACTATCCTAACCTATTTTACTGACTGGTCTATTATTATACGACCACCCCCTGTAAGCTTTATGACGCTTAATGTCAATAAATTCTTAATACCGAGAACAGATACACTACAAAAAATTACATGATAAAAATTTTGTAACAAAAATGTTTTTGACACTCGCAAGCAGCTAGCGTCTGGTAGTGGATGTAAAAAGATATTATTATTTAATTTCAAACAACTCACAAAACGATGTTTAAGACAAGGTATGAAGACAAAAACATTAATACCCACAACAACAGTCATCAAAAAAGTAAAAACGCCCTATAAATAATTAAATATGGCAAGTGTTGGCATAACAACATATCTTGTGGGGCCTTGACTAAGTGTATATAGAAAATGTCTGTTTTGATCCTACATACCGTATAAATAATGTAAATATTAGAACTTTCCCGAGACTTAAAGTGCCGTTACGCACTTCAAATCGCGAGAAAACTTATGAGGAAAATTGGCTTCAAATTTGTAGAATTTGTTTAATTTTATTTGCTTATGTTTTTACAAAAGCTAAGAAAAGTAAAATTAAATTAGTAGTTTGAAATTAGTAATTTGAAATGTTTTGGACTTAATTAATGTACTTTGTAGTGATGTACTTTCTATTTGGGCACAAAACGTGGAGAACGAGAAGCAAGTTGTGTTTTCTGCTTAAACTTTCTGTGATGTGTGAAAATTATGCTGTTACTTTGCTTGTCTAATTAAATTTAATAAGCGTAATGGGAAGGAAAATTCATCACGAAATCCATGTTTTTTCCTTCACCAAATCTGCTAGTTTGCCTTTTCACGGCGCTTTTTTCCGAAAATTCTGTTTCTATCCACAGAGTTAGTAATGCAGATGCATATAAACGAGAAAACATATAAACGTGTTTATTAAGCTGGCTGTTAGTTCGACTGAGAAAGTATAGTTATTAACTCATGCCAAATGTAGTTGCCAACGTGTGTTTTAACACACATATATGTACTTATTAAGTAATTAACTATCTTTACGGTTTCATGTAACTAGGAGATCATTACATATACCGTAGAAACCCAGACGCAGATATGTCCTAGGACCACTTAGGTTATGTAATTTATAATTTGCAAAAATTGCTTGGAAAACTTTACGGAATTTGTCTCAGAGTACAATTTGAGTTAATAACTAGTGTGCTGTGCTTTGCTACAGTAAAATACCAAAATATTTAAGTTGACGGCACGACACTGTTACGACACTGCTACATGAGGTTATGCACTATATGTTCCTAGATTTGCATAATCCGGCGGCTAATTTGAGGTGTTATGATATACCTATATGATATATGATATACATATTTCCCGCGCAGTATTATTTTAATATTTTGTGGAATATGTGTAAGTCATGTTACGAAACCGTTGCAGCCTAAATTATTTTAAGTACGAAATAGTAAGATGTGGCTAAGATAAATCATGAACGAATTGAAATATTACTTCTAAGATAAAAATTAAGGATGTAAGTTTAGCAGGCACATTTATGAATTTTGAATTTTTTCTTTTGCAAAGTGCTGAATTGCTAATTTAGTTTATATCATTTGTAGTTGCGTTAGCAACGGCATCGTAAAACGCGGCAAATGTCAAATTATGAGAACTAACTGTGTTGTAATTTTAAATTTATATAAAATTTCTTGTCTGATAGATAAGTTGAGTTTTCGAATTTTTTATTGGACACAATTTTTTTGCATAAACTATATGAATAAATTTAATTTACCATTCCAAGATGTGAACTGTGCTACAAACTTCTTTTGGTTTTTGTAACAAATTTATCTCAAAATTTACTTCAACAGGTGCTTTTAATATAGACTGCTTGGTGTAGCTTTGTTTAATCAAATTATTGAAATTGTTGAAATGATCAATATTAATTTCTTGATTAATTTCAGTGTGCAGTATGCCACAAAATTTTAAAAATCGCTAATAACCAGTAAATCATGCGCGAATTTCATAGATTATTATTCTCATAATATGATTTGCAAAATATTCATAAATTATTTTAAACATGCATGCGAAGCTGTCCCGTTTATTTTTTAAATAAGACATTGGCTATCGAACAACAAATCTTACCCTTATTCTCCTTATTACTCTAACAAGGAGTAGTGAAGAGTGGTAGTTTTGGGTGTATTGATTCAAATCGCATTCTGAAGCTTTGAAATAACTTGCTTTCAAAATTAATGCAATTATGTTGTTGAATACTAAATACGTTTTATTACTTTCACCGAGGAGGTTACGATTTCGTCGCTGTTTTTGTTTGTTTGTTTGTTTGCTAATTTACCCGGTTACGTAAAAACTCACGTAAGAATTTCACCGAACGGGATGAGACGTAGGTTAAGAAAGGATCCATTAACCTGTGCTGCGGAGGTCGATCAGTTTTTCAAATTTTTAATTTTAATGTAAATCTTGGACTCGGTTAATTTTTTTACTTTTAAATGAATTTTATTTTTATTATTTGCCTTATGCATAGATCTAGTATATAGATAATTTGGTATATCATGCAGGGGCTTTATTATTTAAGATTCTGCAAATCATTGCAGAATTTTCCATTTTTATTACTATTATCACCGTGAACTTATTCTCCTTGCGCTTAAAGGCGGTGCATATTTATAAATAACTCTCCAGACCGTGTTTTGTCTCACTCAGCCGTTTTACAGCCCTTGTAGTTTTCAGTTATGAACTACATCTGTCGGTTATGAACCTAAGACTGAATTATCTAAACACCATCGCTTGCAATAATTTATTATAGACCGCTCGATCATTGATCGGAGAACACTAATGATCTTCATCGTCATCATTGTTATTATCATTATCATCGTCGTCTTTGCCGTTGTTGTAGTCGTCCTCGTCGTCATCGTCAACATCGTTATCATCATGATCATCATCAACAAACGCCCATTTACTAGAGACGTGGGGCAGGTAGCGTTTCAAGTCATTCGTCGGTCTGGTAAAACAATAAGGTCGCTTCACAAACCTGACTTCTTTTTTCTTGACTTTTCTCCCACTTTAAAGAAAACGTGAAAAATATGTATTAACAATTTGTACCAATTCTGGTGGATCGGCCATTACTGTGGCGATTCAGGAAGTTTAAAACGAGAACAGACAGCACAGTTTGTCTCACACGGCTAAAACATTTTTTATGGCCTGAACGTTTAAGACAGTTTTAATGGCATAAACGTTTAACAGTTTTAGTATGTCATATAACTTACAGATTTTTTCACAAGTACTTCCCTCCTCCAGTTTTACTGATGAACTATAAACAAGAATTAGTTGGCTAATTCAAAAACTTATGTAAACATTTTTGAGATTTTTCAGATGATGGTGTTATGCACACGTCTGTGACGTAGCTTGTACTCATTCATGAACCAAACTTCCCATTTCATGGCATGGTTATCAGTTAAAATAAGTACCCCTCCTCACGTTACATATTGCCAGCTTCTTTCTGTAAAAATAAACTAGATTTTGCAGTCGTCAGACGTTAGTCTATTCGTATTATGTGGTTGGAAATAAGCTGACGTTTATTTTGTCCATATTTGGAAAACGACATAAAGTGAACCACTTTCGCTATCTGCATTTATAACGATGTTTTCTCAAAAAAGCAACAAATCATAAAATCGCTGATAACAATTCCAAGCGCCTGGTAAGATAACTGTTCGTGTCTTCTAAAGCTGTTGATATGAGAATTAGCAATTAAACTGCATATTTATTTACTTTCTTAGAGACGCAGTGACTCTTTTGAAATCCACATAATACAGTCCTTGTCATATAGTTTTATTTGTTATACATGTATAAAAGTTCGGCACTTTCAAGTTGGAATCCACCAATCAGTAACAGAGCTTACTTAATTATGGATGGTTGGTACAAGATCCGAATTCAGCTTATTAGTAAGGATAATCTTTTAAAATGAGACACTGATCCAGCAAAAGTGTCTAGCAATACTCATATGTGAATACATCTTTCCTCCACAACAGGTAAACAGTCAGAATCAGTATGGCGAATGAAACCGCCCACAGCGAATATATGTAACTCAGCTTTGCCTGTCCATTGACTGATTTCTCTCAGTGTTGCTTAAAAGGGAAGAACAGAGAATTTTAAAGTATATCCAAAATGACTTCCTTTCCATTCGAAGTTGTATTACATAGCATTACCTTTGCCTGTTTGAACCGCTTATGTGAATTCCGTTTGTGTTAGTAAATTATCTTAAAAAAATAGAGACCGTAAAGCTATTGTTTACTGGTGGACTGACTGACTCACAATGATTACAGTAGTTCCTTAAGAGAGCAGTCAGAGGATCATAATCTTTAGAAATATCAGTGTGTAGTCATGTATTATCATCTTGCGACAGTCTGCGCAAATGTCAGTACATTTTCATCGCGTTCATGCTTGATTTTCCGTGAAAATTACGTCTGTCTAGTCGCGTAATTGTCGCGTACGTTTTCGTGTGTGTAACTGCCCTATATAATATGTAGTGGATATGTGGAGAAACAGGTGCTATACTGTGGGTGTGTTGAGAAAACAGATGCTCGATCACTTTGTTCAGACACGTGTTATTTTGTGTGATGGCTTGTTAAATAATATATGTGATACTGTTAGTACCCATTGAAGATTCTGACTGATATGTTTATGTTAATCGCTGTGAATGAAATCACATTTGGGAATTCAGTCGTCTGACGATATCATTTGCTACTGTCGTAGCAAGCAGACAGCCAGTTTCACTGACACAGGGTTTACAGGAGGCTGGTATTGTTTTAAGTTATTTAGTGTAATTTGTTATGCGATTTTGACGAATAGTGAATAGACTGTGCATGGATATTTTTATATATTTTTAATTTTTCCACTGTTTGTTTTGCGATTTTTACATTTTCACATCTTATAAAATTTTATAACAACTTAGAAGGATTTACAATTATATTCCATATCAGTATTGTTCAGCATTCGTTTAGGTTTTGCTAATGCACCTCAGACATTTGTATCGACATTGTGTTCAGTAAAGTGACCTGTCTTTTAACACACGGCAAACAGTTATCTCTAATCTTTTCTTTTTAATAGTTCAACACAAGTAATTACTTGGACTAAATGTTTATAAAGTCAATAGATACAGTTTTAGTTACCTTTCAAGATCTAGATACATCAAATTGATTTCAGGTATGTTTGTCAGTTAAATTTTAATTTTGTTTTTTAGGTATAGTAACTTTTTTTCTATTTCAGCTTTTTAGTGCAGCTATTTATGATTTTTGTATCTTTTATTTCAATGATTGTATACCTTCATTTTGTAAGTAGTCTTACTTGTAATTTTAGTATTGTACCTCTTGGTACAGTTGTTGAATGACGTCCCTGAGAGACGAAAGTGTCTGAAGAAAAATGAAGAATTTTTTTAGACTGAAGGGGCATTCTGACTTCGTATCAAAAGCTTCTCTTTGGAATACACTTTAAAATTTCCTTTTCTTCCCGTTTAAACTAGGCCATATATGTAGATGATTAAATGTAAATGCTAATTCATTTATAATGCGGTATTGTGGTAGTAGTTTAGTAACAGGTTCGCACTTTTTACATTTAATAGCGGTGTACTCGTAACTAGTTTAGCAAATATTATACAATTGACCACCGTATAGTTGATTTAATATCAGTAAAAAGCTACTAGTTTTTTATTCAATATTATGCAGACGTGTGGCTGTATGCAACGCTATCATCAGTAGTAAAATAAATAGTAGTGCCCGTCTGTTAAAAGTGTTTTCAGGTTATGCCATGACATTACCCAAATATTACGAAAGGCTGTTCTTAAATCCTTTTTCTCCATATAGTCTAGCAATGTTACTGCCATTGTCATTTTTGAAGATGATACTTTTATGTGTGAGGCACACTGTGAACAATAATCCCATGTACGACTGATTAGCATGTAAATCCTATATGTAATCTATTTTAGGGGATGAGCTTTATAATAATGATCCTGACAAATCACTTATTATTTCATGTATTCTGCAAAGCTGTCAAATGACAAGGCTGTGTAGAGATTTTGTCACTTGCTGGAAGTTAATATATGATAATATGGATAGCAAGTGTGGACAACCTGAATAGAGAACGTCACATTATATTTAAATGATTTTCACAGCTGTCAATTTGGCCACGTGCATAAGAAATTACGTTTTTCGAAAGTACAGTTGCGAATGAATAAATGGACGGTCTGCGCGTTACTGTGGCGTTTCCGACTAGTTCTTGGTGTAGTTCGTGTTAGTCAAGTTCGTGTGGACTTTTGATAAAATGTTTTGTAGTGGATTGCCAAACCATTAGCAGGGCACTTGTTGAAATAAGCGCAATTAAGTAAATTGTAAACGTTTTAAATTTTATAATAAAAGCGGTAGCTACATGTAATAACTAATTTATTTTGCCAGATATATGCCCACCCTTATATAATTCCATACTTTCAAAAACCAGTGATGCCTAGACAGAAACTGCGTTTGTTACAAAAACATTTACTTGAGTATGCTTTCGATATTTACTTCAACCTTTTGACACTTGGCCCTTTGCGTGGTCTGTTGAAGCTCTCATTTACATTCTACTAGTTATTGAAGCTGCGCTGAAAAATTTTCTTTGGATAAAAGCGGCGAATAACAGCAAACCGTTTCCCGCAGCAGATAGCAGCCGCCCAGGGCCGAGTTCGACGGGGCACAGACAGTGGTTTTTGGTTCTAGGCGCAGAACTTGTTATGGCGCTAAGTTAACTGGTAGTCAACGCCAACGCCATGGCAAAGTATTGTACACAAACTTAGTAAAAACTGCTAGTTGTGCAACCATGGAGCCGAAACAGTCATGCCTGGAGCCGATGCGCCCTCTTTTGGACTCGCTGCTCAGCCAGCATAAACAAGTGTAAACAGAGTTCAAAATAGAAACAGTGAAAAACTCTCCAGGTTAAGAATTTGTCGATTTTATTGCTCGGCCTGTCTGAGGGGTGTCAGCTGCACTTGGCATTTAATCTTTGCCACTTGGAGATGCACATTAAGTTCAAATATTCAGTTTCTGTCAGAGAGCTTTGTGAACTGCTTGAAATGTCTAAGAATAACGACACCATGCCGCGACAGCGCCGAAAAAGTACTGGGCAAACTGCATTCACACCGCCTGCTCGCCGTTCGTTTGGTTTGCTAGTTGTAAATCAAGCCTGCGCCTTCCTACCAGCAAGTAAGGAAATTTTAAACGTTTGATCAGTTTATGACCCCGTAAACTATTGTAACCAAAGAATTTTAGGTGAGTGGGAGTGAGCATTTGGAATGGAACAATGATCTAGAACTAAACTTGTAGATGTTGATCCTTTGTACTATGCCACAGAGCCGCACCGACATTGACACATTCAAAATGAGAATTTTTTCGGAATGTTGACTAATAAAACAGATTTGACATTGACGTAGCATAAACAGGCGAAAGACGATCATGCGAGAACACTATTGCGAAGTAGTCTGAAAAATTAGTTCAAACAAATTAGCATTTCACATTCGGATGTATGTAGCAAACATGTTCCAGCCAGAAAAAACAGATCAACACTGGCCTTTTTGCGGGATTACACGGGGGATATGGTCTGAGGATCCTCAATTCGGAAGGCATTTGAAGCCTCGATTCCAGGACCATCGACAGCTTGTTTGTAGTGCAAACCCAAGACAGGAAAACAGAACTAAATACACAGCAAGAGTACGTTTGTAAACGCTTGATTGGTTTGGCCAGCAGTGGCAACACGTGGACGTACTTGTCAAGCATTTTTTGTAGTTGGTGGCTGACCAGATAGTCTAGATTGAGAATTTTTCATGGTACAAAGGAAACTGAATTTACACAGCGTATAGGCCTAATTTAATTGGGTGCAGTTGTACCTAAATCTTTAAAGGCGCGAAATGCACTAAAAGAATCCAGGCCGTGTTGATGGTCTCACTTTAGTACAAACAGTTTCAAATTGCGGCAGCAGACGTATTTATTTTCTCTTGTCGATACTGAATACTGTAATAAAGTTTTAAAACAAGTATAGTCGCCCATTCAAAGACAAAGCATGTAAACCTGCTTTACAAAAGCTGACTTAGTTTTTGTTTAAAGTTTGCTTCTAGTTTAGGTATGACTGTGTGGGTGTGGCATATTTAGCTGTTACAGCCATGCTTAGAAAATGCCTCACGATTCATAGTTAAATTTATTTTTATAGTAAAATCCACGGTTACTAAAAAGTGTACCATCTTATAAGCTTCCTCATTCTTGTCAATGGATTATGACTGATGACTGGAACATTGGAACGGTCTGATAAAGTATTAGCAAATTAGTTCTTTTATCGACATTTATTAAGAATGTTATTAAACTATAGAAAGTTGTGTGCCCTCAAAGTGTTCATGCACTTCTTCAATAGTCACAGCAGTATACTAGAAGTTGACAGCACTAGAAACTGTACATACCTTAGTACCCTCTTAGACAACTGATGCGTAGTTCCGCGAGACGTTTCCTTGACTGTATAGTAATTGGATGTTTTATTGCTTATGCATGCCTGGCAGCCAGCATTCGGTTCAATAATAATACTTCTCATTCACGCACGTAGTATAGTGTAAGAGGAAGGCAAAGGTATCACAACCCAGTGAGTGCATCGAACTGCGAGCATCGGCTGTATCGAGCTGCACCTTAACCAGGGTTGTGCGTTTTTATATCTATTCTGCGAGCATTAGGTTTTTATGTGGATTTTTCAATTGCGCTGAACGGTTTTAAATGTGTCGCGAAGTTCACGGTTTTGGTTACATTAACACGCGTTATTTTCGTAATCGTGCACGAGACTGAGATTGTTTTCACATTGGATTAGAATGTCGCAGTCGTCGGCACGGCTTTTAAATGTGAGACTGTTTCAGGTTAGTACGTATTACACAATTATTTGATTGTGCATTATAATTATTTTAATTCTGAATATCATTCTGACCTATAGCCCCCCCCCCTTGTGTAGATTAACTTATCGTCTTGTAAATTTTCTGCACTTATGTATTTGCAAAGCGCGGCGTGTTGTAAACCACAGAAGATTTTTGTTTCTGATGGATTCACCCTTGAACTCATATCTTTTTGAGTGTTTATGTTCAATTTTCGCGAAATCTGAACAGACAAGCGATAACTAATCGTTCGTCGATAATGGAAATTTGCGTGCTGTACACGCCGTAATTATTTGTGCGACGTCTGTAGCGTGTTTTCAATGATGAAATTTTAATGTAGATCCCAGTCTGGGATGCTAATGGATAGCTAGCAGTGCTGCAGTGAGTAGTTTTGAAACGGGAAAATGCTTGCTTTCTGCAGTAGAAAGATACTTGCTTTCTACAGTAGTAGCTACTGTATTAGGCAACCTAAAAACTCCGCCCTTCTGCTCAGACTGTGTTAATTCCGCCCACACCCACGCACATTCCTGGCTACGTGTATTCAACTGTAGGTATGATCATACAAGTGACATTTTTGCTGTATGTGCGTACACTACGCTCGTTCTACACTTTTGTTCCTCAATGGTTTTTAAATTTCGATAGATTGTTAACTGCCCATGACCGGCTGTGTTTTTGTTAGTTTGTGTGTCGGGAATCTACAGTAGCTGCGATCAACATTGACAAAATATCGACCTGTCTGAAACGTTTACGTCTTATCAAATTTACCCCAGTAAATCAGTAGTACTTGTTATTGATAGCAGGCACTAGGTGAACAGGTATGTTTGTGGTGTGAGACTGTGAGCAGCTATATGCTAATATGTGACTCAAACCGTTTACTGTACATACAACTGATATAAGAAGTTTAGAACACTACATGGAAAGCGCGCTCATTATTGCACATTAGCGGGCGGTTAGCATTAATGATTCAGTAGTTCTGTGATGGTGAATGGCATGCTATATTAATTAATAGGAGCTGGTCTGACTTTCATTTTGGATTTTGATTTGTTATATTAAAGATCACAATCCGCCTTTGTTTTTTCAGAGTGATTTGGAAGTCCTGTAATTTTTTTGCTGTATAGTCTAGCTGCATACATCATAGTGGTGTATTATGCTTATAGAGTGACACAGTAATACTGTAGATGTTATACTTGTCTTTCATTGTTACTTTTTGATTTAACAGAGTTGTGCCGTTTGATAATTTTGAAGTTGTATCCTTGGCATAGCTATAGTATATGGGATTATGAACCAGAGAATGAACTTCATGTAGGTAATTCGATCTTTCGCATTTGCCCGATTATTAGTTATGACCGTGTGTTAAAATAAGACTATATTAGACTTAATATGCTTAACTGATTGAATGCAACAAATAACTATAAGCTACTGTTGGTGTTTCTCAACGACGAATCGTGAGAGTGCACGTACATCTATGACCTGAGTAAGCTACTGCTTGAATGCATTGCTGTGAAGTAGCAAAATTATAAATAAAGTTGTTCCTCAGTGATTAATATTTGCTAATGCTGACTTTTAATTTGAGTTTAGTAACTTTAGTTCAAGACTGATGACTCGTACAGGAAGTAACATCATTCTGCAATTTGCAGGCACATTCAGTATATATATAGAGCGCACTCGTGTGGTGAATGTATACCGTATGTTATTGCATCACCAACATAAGCAAACTATATTTCTGAGAATCTATAAAAATAATTTAGTAAGATGTTATCAGAAATCAATATGTTATTTTTACCACAGTCAAATTGAAAAGTTATACGTCTCACGAGGAAAAATGGGTCAGTTATTGTGAGCCAGGATTACCGGAAATGCTGTGCTGTAAAAATTCTGTCATGTAGGTGGTGTTCCTGTCTGTTTGGCCATTTATTTTCATTGTGTGGTAAATAGACACTTCTTGTGAAATGTAGTACACTTCTTTTCAATTTCTTAATTATTATTAATAATCTTAATTTCAAGATCATTATTAATGATGGAGTAAATCCACCAACGTTGATTTGATTAATATATTTATTTGGTTTCAAACTTCAGCAATAGTGTAATTTTTAGGTTCATTCCGTCGTTCTTTTAATTTGTTCTTTTAAGATTTTTAATTTTGGTTCTAGATTCGTTGCAGCGTGCACTGCTTGAAAATGTCCAGGAACGTGCCTATTGTCATCTGTAGCGCATATTGTCTGTAGCTGTTAGAACTGACATTTGTTTTACCGAGATTTCAAATTGAAATTTGCGTAAATTTGTTTGCCGAGTGAAGCTATTGTGGTCTGTGATTGCGCACAACTTTTCCCGCTACTCGCACGCCATGTCTGTATACATGATTCATCTCTCGGCGGTTGTGGGTCAATACGAGCGGCATTAAATTTTACGAAATAGTATTGACGGTGTAGTAAGTGCTAACTGCTAATATATTCATGCTGAAGCAGTAGCAGCGGCAGCGTCGTGGGGCAGTGTACTCGCATGGCATTTACCGACTGATCAATAATCTCGTGTGAGAGCTTCAGACTGACACAAACGCCTATTCACTCTACCGCTATTGATTAACAAATAGCTTCCCCACACAAGTTGCTTGACCTTGCGCGGCCGGCTGGCTATACGTTCATTCTGCTATAGGTGTGTGTGCGCGTGTGGGGCTTCATTTCCTTGCTAATCAGCCGAAGTGGCTAACTTTGATTCACGGCTCTGGAGAGGTTGTTTGCACTTGCTTCGTATGTAAAAGTCGTGACTGATTTTCTTTATTAGACAGTTCGGAATGTACCGGTTGGTTTGTACTGGTTCTTTTTAAATTTACACAAGTTTTTCATTTTTGCGTTGCATGAGCTGTTTGTAATTGAAATACGCTTGATTCTCCTAATATAGTCGAGGCAAAAATTATTGACCAAAGTTCTGTTTACACTATGGAGAAGATACAGGACACATAATGGGTCCCCTAATTCCTTCATACTTTCAATGATGTTCTATTTATACCCCTGTTTACACTTCATGTAGCTATGTGAACTTATTTTGCCTCTGTGTCATGAAAAACACGTTGTCAGGGACTCCGATTGCAATGAAAAGTGCTTGGTCAGGGCTGTACTGTGCTAGCGAAAAGATACAGGACAGGATGTGTATATCCTAGTCCTGGAAAGAGACCACAAAAAGAAGACAATCGCGCAAAAACCACTATCGTAGTGGTCTCCTTGGCTGTGTGACTGTTTACATGAGTTGCGGGTCTAAGAAATACATCGCGAGTAGAGTTGGGTTGAGTTTTGTCTACCAAATCACACAGTCACATCGACTGCACTCTGCTTCTGCTGTCTATCCATTTGGCCTCTTGTATATGAGCCGATATCGTCTTTTTAGTTAAAATATTTTCTTAAAAACTGGTTTTCTGTATTCTATTTGTAGTACAGTGAGCCTTCATTCCTTCAATTTCCTGTCTTCTTACTGCTGCAACCGCAGCTATTACAACTTAGCTCCTTTATAGATTAATAGTAGAGCAGCCTGCATAATTTTAGCCACCTTGCTTGCTATCTTCAGTATCTTCACACATTCACTGCTGCCAGACAGTCACAGTGACTGCTGTCAGACAGACTAATACTGCAAGCAATTATTATGCCGTTTTCATTAAAAACATATTCCCGCTAAGATATGGGCCGCCCAAGTAATACCGTGATCTTCACTAATATTTGGATTCAGGTTTGTTGACCTGATGTCTCCTTTTGGGTGGAGAGTAGGGTGGAATGCCTGTGTTTAATAGTTTTTAGCTGCTTGATCTAACTAGAATAATTTTTTAATAAGTTAAGCAAGTATCAGTATATGACAAACAATTGTGTTAAAACAAGCAGCAAAAATTGCATTTCATTTATTCTTGAAATATTCTTATCAATAAATGAAAGGCAATTTTTAGCTTATAGGCTAAAGCATATTTCAAAAAGGCCACCCTAACTCCTAGGTACTTCAAATTTATAATGTGATTAGATTTACGTTAGTTTAATTAATGGATTTTTTAAACATGTGATCCAAAAGTTTCAAATTATTAGCGTTATATATTTCTCGATAAAAAGATTTTCAAATTTCATTATTCATTATAAACAAATACAACCTACAAACGTTTTTTTAAACAACCAAATCTCCCTTCAAGTCTGAAGGACATTATTAGAAGCGCGTTTCTGAAATGGTTGAAACTTTAAATTTAAATATTGATTTTTATTCTTCTCAATTTTCTTCTCAGTCATAGGATAGTAGACATCTAGCTACTTAACGATTGTGGTAATGGTTGTGGCGAGGCAAACCTTTCGTGTTAAAATTATCAGACACTGAACCAACAGAGGAATCTTCGCTAGTTTGGACGCCTTAACATCCTCCATCGATGGAAATTTTTTAAAACATTTGAAATTACAGGTACCATACATTCTAATTTGAAATAATTTCTTATGATTATAACACCAACTTAAAGTCTGTCTGCATAGCTTGGAGATTTTATACTGCATCTAAACTATGATTATCTCGTAAAAAAGGTTTTCGAGAAAATATCTGTGACTCGTTCATCAATTACAGTTTGTCATGAGCACTTTTACCAGGGCACTTTCACTCTATCAATGTGCATAACTGCATATATCCTATACTTTACGAAGTGCTTTTTTGTTGTAACTTTTTCTGAAATATAGAGGGTGTTTCAAAAGAGACAGTACAGTAGAAGTACTGTATAACAATATTTCTATGACATTATTCACAAGTCAATTTCTGTATTATGACTTCATAAGATCATAAGAATCATAATGCCATAAGAATAATAGTATATTTTTTACGTTATCGTTCCTTTTTGGCAACCATATTATAACTTTGTATGACTACACTAGTGGACTTTTCATTGTGCGATGTTAGACGTGTTTTGGTACGCTTATAGCATTCGTTAGTATACTGTTTCTTTATATTTATTTACGATATATTTACGATGTAAGTGCTGATTCTGTGTACTCATTTTTTACCAAGAATTGATTCCATCGTCATTTTGTTGGCTCTTTTCAATCGAACTCATTCAAATTCAGTGCTAGAGATTGCTTAAGTTAATTTAATTGTTACTCATTGTCTTACTAGACGCTACTGAAAACAAACGTTTTGCGCGAAGTAGGAAGTAAGCGTATAGATGTTAAAAACTTGTGGCGAAAATTGAGAAAAACTAGTAAAATTGGCTGATTAGATAGCAAAAACTTCCCCTAGTGGCGTAGTCTACTAGGTTGCCAGATCTATTCTAGCTGATAACAAATATGATAATATGCACTGATAATATGCACTGCTCTGTGTGGACACCCATAACTGCTCCACCTCTCGGCATATTACATAGGTTCTCCTACAAGTTAATGGGAAATAATTTAATCACTTGAACGGGAGCATAGGTCATTGGCCAGTAGTGATATTTAGTTTCGATTGATCGACTGTAGCCAATATATACCACCCATGCTGAGATTGTTTAGTTAAACGTTATTGTTAATAAGGAAAGGGAGCTTCGGCCCTGCTTTCTGTGCAGATTAATAGTTATTAGTGGCTGGTCAGTCCTTCCTAGTTGTTTACTGGATCTGATGCGTGTTATTGCGCGTGCGTGTGTGGGTTTCTCGGGGTCTTCATTTATGATTGCAGAAAAATGCAGCTGCCCAGCTTGAGAGCGTGTTGTTGACCCTATGACTATGAGCTTTCTCTCCAACTGCAGCAGTGACCAGTCGGGCGACCGCATTAATGACAAATATTGGCTGAAATTACACCCTGCCGGACGAGCTAATTGCGTCCGAATGGATTTCATTAAACAGCCATACAGTAAACAGGTTAATTGACGCCAACAAATAGTTTATTTGATGAGCATTATAAATGAGCAGCACGCTATATTGTAAACTTCTGCACCACGTGTTTGCACTTACTTACAGTTGCATGACACACCTAATTTATCCTCTCACGCAAGTGTTAATGTGCTATAAACTATAGGTTATCAATTCGTGTCTTGCACTATTCCCTGTTACCTGTATTCAGTACACAAGTGTACACATTTCTGTATAATAAGCGGCTAGGCCTTGTGAGAAACAGTAACAGCTATTATAATAAATAGTGCTTATGATGTAGGTTACATACGTTTGCGATTGTAGCTTCTACTTCGGTAGAATTGATCCTCATATACTGCATCTCCTATTTGTTTTACATAGTGCTTCATGTATTGATTTAAAACTAAAATAAAATAAAGTAAAATAAAATGAAATAAAATAATAAATAAATATAGCCTTTTGTAATAGTCGTTACTAGACATGTACCTCAAAATTAACAAGTGGTTGCAACCAAAATTTACCAGTGGTTGCGTGAAATCTACGTTTGGAAAACTAACTTGCTTGCAAATTTATTTGCAAAGTATGAAAGCATGTTCTCTCTTATATTGCTAGAAGTCTATTTAAACTTTGGACATTGAGCATGCATCTGACATAATATGCGCACAAGAAAATTACATTTTAGAACAAATCTTCCACTGACATTCCTGTGCCAGAAAAATTCTCTCCTTCCCTCATGCCGTTCGCACTCGAAGATAAATATAGGAATCATATTTGACAATACGCCTAACAGTTCTACTAATTTGACAATACGCCTAACAGTTCTACTACGATTTTACTTCATTTTGGCTTTACTGAATTATTATAAATTATTCAATTTTGTTTGTTTGTTTATTTATTTGTTTTATGATGTAACTGAATTCTTGTTAGTAAAAAGTCTAGCTGAACGGAGTCCTTCACTCTAGTATGTGTATACGTTGTATATGTGCTTATCGACAGTGTGCGCGTGTGTACTATAATGTGTACTCTAGTTTATGCGTATATAACCAAAGCGATGTTATGGTTATCGTCAGCTGGCTTTGTAGTTATAACCATAGGCTGCTGGTGTTTCGTTCGTCTGGTATGTGGAACTCGGCATAAATAAACACGTGAGATCATTCAACCTAGGCAGCCATATGCCGCGCCGACAGAGATTCCGAATTTAATATACCTGAATTCGGCATACTGAGAGAAATAGGTAGTAATGTAGACATAGTTGAATTTTATTTCTGGTTTGATAAAATATTTGAAGAGTGTAAAAAGATAAAAAGATATTGTTGTATTTTTGCCACCAATTCTTTTCGCTGTAAATTTTCATGTTTAATTTTAAATTTTAATAGGAAATTTAATAGGCAGTAGAAATTTTTAAAGAAAATTTAACAGGCAGTGGCATTTTGCTTGCTGATTTGTTTCGAATGCCTGCTTAACAAATTAACAAAACTAATTGCATTTATTTTTTAAAGAATGTGTGTCATCAGTCGATTATCTAGACTTTGGCAATAGCTTCAGAGCTTTTTGCAGGCTTACATACACACATATATAGGTGTATGTATGTGTGCGTGCGTGCGTGCGTGTTGTGTGTGTGTGTGCTGTGTGCCTGTCGAACAATCTGTCTCGCACACCCCTTTAACATGCTAAACAGCTTAAATTAGTACAGTACAGTTGCTTTACTGGTAGCTCTAACCACACGACTGTTTTTAATTTTCCAGTCATTTCATTTATATTTTTGCGTATAACTAAAAAATTCGTCAGGTTTACCAATCACTACAGATCAGTGTTGAAATGAATGTATGAAAACGCCTGAAATTTAAGGCGTACGTGCACTTAAGGTGGTGCTGTAATTGTCAAATAAAAATGGATGTGACTTAGACAAGAGTACAACCTGTCGTAGCAGCCGGTTAACATAAAGACGTGTTCATCTCTATTCATAGCAGAAAAGATCACACCCTGATTTTTTGTAGGGTTGGAGCCGTAATCGGATAGCTGTGAGCACATCCTTAGGTTTTGTAGAGTTGAAATATCTAATCATTAATTACAAGACGGGTAATGACTAGATTGTGTTCGAAGCAAGCTACTTCTTGTGTGTTTTAGGACATTTGCTCTCAGAGTTCAAGTAGCGGATAAGAGGTGCTCCCATGTTTCTCTACCAGCGTATCTTCAGAGCTCATGCGGTTGAATTTAGGGCGCACCTGGACTTTTAAAATCTGACTGGAACACATCCTGACTGGCTTGAGTGCTTGTGCTTGCTCTGGCCAGGTGTCGTGCAGTTTATAATTTGGAAAATGTGAAACTTGGATGTTTTGCATGAACTTCTTAGTCACGTGCGCTTATGCGGGAAAAATTCTGCAAAAAGACGAATGATAATTTTATTACTGCAGCAAAACTCTTGCAAAAGTCTAAAGAATTATATTATTATTGCTTTCCATCCACATATTGTACATGTATTTTAGCAGTTTCAGGGAAAGCTATTTTTTGAACGAAGAACATAATTGCCCTTCAAACCTACGAATCTTATTTTGAGGGCTGTTATTTATTCTAACGCATTCAAATGGGAAGCCTTACGTTTTGGATTTTTATAGTAAGATAGGTTAAATGGTTAAAGTGTACTGTGAATTTCTTGTTCGAATAGCAGGCTGAATTACATTAATTAATTAGTAAATTAGCAGTATTAGCAGTACGAGGTAAATTTAATTTATCCACATCTTTACTGTTCTTTATGCACTGTAAAGACTTGAACATTAAACTTTTTAATGTGACACGATCGGGCGCGGCTGGCCTGATCAGGGGCGGATAGGGAAGTCAAAAGGTTCCCGGTATATTTGAACAAAAACAGCCCACATACAAATCCCCTTCAATGAGTAGGTGCAAGGAGATTATTCTTGCCCTTTTGCAGAGTATTTTAACATTTTTTATTTTTAGAAAATTTTATATCATATTATATGTGACAAGGGTTGTCACAGTACACATATCGAACTCAAATACACAATTTTTTCTAAGAAGGCTTCTATTCCCAGGCTAAGCAACTTTACCTAGAGAAACATGTAATTCTCTGCACACATCGACATCTAGTTGTGCACCTAATTGTGTGTGTTGCATATGTGGTATTTTTGAGACGGGTTTAATAAAATTTTGATGTGCAAAAAGCGACTTTTGTGCATGTCTGTGTGATTATATATTTGCTGGCCATTTCTGTTGTATGATATCATGTATGAATGAGTAGATTGTGTTTTCTGACATTTAGAGAAGTTACAGTCTTTTTGTCCAATTTAGAATCAGCTCATGAGGCATTTGCTCATCGTCCATGTGTCTGATCCCGGCCGGCAAAAATAATTATTCTATATTGCACATGTGTAAAGGTTTCCCTGCATTATTTCCCTGTCTTTCTTTTAATCAATTCTGTGTTCTTCGTTTTCTTCATTCAGTAGCAATCGTCTGTTGCATTTCTCTGCGGTTTCTCGAATATCAGCCGCTCGCTGTCTGATTTGCGCGCCAGAGTAAACAGTTGTAAATTATTGATCAAAATTCACTGAGGGTTGAAATAATAATTAATGAGTGTTGAAACTAGCTTAGGGGCTCTGGATGTTTTTGCACGTTTAGTGCGACCATTAGAAATTGCTGAAGAAACTGATACCATCAGAGCTACCTGCTATTATATTAGAATTCTTATAACTGATTCAGTTATGTTTCTGTTTCTTGATTATTTGATAATATTTTTGAATCGTGATGCCATTCTTACTCAAGCCTAATAGCCAGTGTATATGATTTCCGTTCAAGTCACTAATACATAATGATAAATGAATTATAAACCCTGTTTTTACTAGGCAAAAATTACGTAACGGACTCTACCCATTGGGAACTTTTTGGATACAGATGTAATGTAAACATTCAGTGCAGGTACTGAACTTTCCGTGACTACCTCCCATATGTTGTCTCAGAAGGTGTCCTTAGGCAGGATTCTCATTTATTTGTAATGTAAATAAGACACTTACCTGTCCCGTATCTGGGGCCCGGGTGAAAGTGGGGCCCCGGACAGTGTGTTTTTAATGAAACCTGGGCAAAAGTAAGTCTGGGGCCCTGGACAGTGTGTTTTTAATGAAACGTGGGCAAAAGCAAGTCTGGGGCCCCGGACAGTGTGTTTTTAATGAAACATGGGCAAAAGTAAGTCTGGGGCCCCGGACAGTGTGTTTTTAATGAAACAGAGGCAAAAGTAAGTCTGGGGCCCCGGACAGTGTGTTTTTAATGAAACAGAGGCAAAAGTAAGTCCAACGTTTACATGTAGTGTAAACGCGAGTACAAGTGGACAGAGTCATCAAAGGTATGAAACAGATTAAGAAGAGCCACAAGTCTCCAGGACGTATCTTGTATCTTCTCGGTAGAGGTAAACAAGGCTTTATGTAATATTGGGGAACAAGCATAACTTTGCTCACCATTTTTGTTCTCTTCTCTGTTTCTTTTAGTGGATTTTGTTGTCTTCCTGAGTCTGGGTAATGAAAAATTATTGTTACTGCTTTCGGTCACCCTGTTTTTAATTGTTTTCTAGGTAAATATTCTGTGAGTTATGCAGATAGTGTTCATGGTCCATTCGTGAGTTTTGGGGACACGCCTGATGGAATCCAGCGGAAAGTTAATCCTACGGATGGTTCGCCTGACGATCACAAACCGATGAGCCGGCAAGATCGTCCGCCGGCTAACATGACAGGGAGCAGAACTACTGGAAATGACAGACTCGACTGGTTAACAGATGTCAGCAGAACAGGGCAAGGCCCACCCCGACATCGATCGGGTGGTGTCCCCACCGAGTTGCCACACCCACCACATCAGCCTCATCCGATGTTGCAAACTGGAACTGGGACATTATTTAGGCCTCCAGTAACAGGAAGCGAATATGTACCCGGTGGACCACAACCACGCTTGTTTTCTCCCGGATATACCTCATCTCCGACTACCCCCTCTCATTTTCTGCAACCCACGAGTTCACCATACTCGGCATTTTATCCTGCTGGACATCAATTTCCACATGGCTATTCAGGCGCTTTACTCTCTCCTCGCTCATATATGCCTTCTATTGATTCATATTCAGCTGTGTTGCACAGCATGGGCGCACATGCAGCACATGCACAGTCGCATCTACCTCGTGTACCAATGCCGCCATATATAGGACCAGTTCCCGAACAACCCTTGCAGCGTTCCGAACATAGTCAGCCTCGCCATGAACTGCACTCAGAACCCCCTTTGCCTCATCATGAATTGTCACGTACCGAACCCCCTTTGCCCCGTTCTGCTCCCTACCCTGAGCAGCAATCGCCCGGTGAATTTCTCGCATCTCCTCAGGGTAAACAGGAAGGGAGTCGACTCTCTAGGCATAGGCATTCGCCGTCTCCGTCGTCGGTCGATTCTTCTTCGAGCTACAAAGTGCCTACGGGTAAGGAGGGAAGTCTCAAGCACCGTATATTGACTCGCCCTCCTGATATTGCTATTCGGGACTCTGCATTGTCAGCCGAGCCACGTGGTGAAGCTGAAGCATCCTCGCCTAAGCGTTCAAAAAGTAGTTCTTCGTCTGCACGTAGTGTTACGCCAAGATTAGAACAATCAGTGCGACCTGCATCTGCACAACTACACTACCCTGCCCACTTTATGAAGGGCTCTATTATACAGTTAGCCAATGGTGAATTAAAACGGGTAGAAGATTTGAGGACTGAAGACTTTGTAGGCAGTGCAGAGATAAGTCCCGATCTAAAAGTTGACTCAAGTACTGTGGTACGCATAGACGAGAGTCCTCAGCGGGGCATATCAGTTATTAGTTTCTCTGTTGGAGAGCATCGAGTGCAGGTAAGCAGTAATATATACAACTGGATATATGAGCATTATTTTATACACGGTAATATCTAAGTGTTTGCATAATTGCATTTCATATAATTTTTACAATTATTGAACTTCACAGAGTAAAAATTAAATTACTCAGTAATTTCTCTAGTACGAATAAAATAACTCTTGCAAATGTTGATTTGATTGGTTTGAATTAAAATCTGCTTTGCTCACAGAGGTTGTGTGATCTAGTGGTCATGGCATTTGACTCGTAATCCCAAAGTCTCTGGTTCAAATGCAGGTCCCATCCTGAATTTTTCAAATTTCAATTTTTTTGGTCGAGTTTAGTTTCAAAAATTTAATAAATGTGAATTCATTCCATTATTGGTAATAATCTTGCAAAGTTCCAATTACATTTTAGATATGTAAATAATCTTTTCTACATTATTTGTTTATCGTTGCACTCAGTGTGTCAAAGAATGGTATTGTTAGAACTTTATTTATATCACAGTTGAATGAGTGATTAAATCAATGAAGTAAAATGAGATATTTCATTATACCACGAGGGCAGTAAAAACGACTAACCTTCCTTGCTTTAAAGTTGTATTAATGACCTCTTATGGCTTCAGTGTGATAGAGGACATTTTCCCTACTTGTGTTTTTGTCACTTAATTGTGATGGTAAACTGGTTAATTCCTATAAACTATAATTAACTAAATAATTATGAAGAGGTAGTTAATCAATAGTTAAACCGTTGCTCCCTTTATCATGTGTAATGTGTGAGACTACATAACACCTTTTTTTACTATAGGTATTGAGCATGAACATGCCTGGGTAATACGTTTACTGAAGTAAGATTTGTTTCCTTGCAGGTGACCGTTGATGCCGCTATAGAACATCCATTTTTTGTATTTGGCCAAGGATGGTCATCGTGTTCTCCAGAGCGAACATTGCAGCGTTATGGCCTCCAATGTCATAGACTTTCTGTTGGAGATGTGTGTATCTCTCTAACTCACAAAGACGTGCACCAAGCTGCCATTGCACGACAGCAATATTCACGTCAAACACTACCTCCACCTAGTCCTGTTGTTACTACTACGTGTACTGCTACTACTGCAACCGAGTGGCGGATACCCAGGAGCGTTCCAGGTCCATCATCTCCAACAACATCGTGCATGACGAGTATACAGGTACAAACTGTTGAAACTCATCGCACACCTGAAGACATAAGCACGTCTACACAAGCAGAAAGTGCTCGCCGAGCCTTATTTATTGAGCAGTCTGAAACAAGGAAGCCAGCTGCAACAAGAAAGAGACGCTGGTCAGCGCCTGACGCTCCAGGTACTACAGATACCACATTCAGTGATATGTGACATAGATGCCTATTAGGGGTTTCTACTAATTGTATGAATAGTTTATATGTAACATTGTATGTACAACGACTGCCATTTACAACTAGTACAGTTCCATAACTACCTCTGAATGTACCCAGGAATACACATATTACGACCATGTCTAAGTCGGGTAACCTTTCTTGTTTGTAGAGTATGTCGAGACATTCTTAACAGTAACTAGTATAGGGATCACAGCGAGTGCACTTAATGTCCTGGAAAGTAGTGTACAAAAGCACCCCTTTTGTCATTTGCCTCCTTTTGTTACTGTTCATTATTTTTCAGAGAATCGCTTTTGATTATGAAATTGAAGTTTGTCTCATCTTGCTGTGCCAGTTTTAGCATATGTATCTGTACCGGTATATTTAGGATGCTTTGAAAGTGTAGGATTAGTTATATCAGCCAATATAGCCATTTTTCTTTATGAGGTGATTAAGTAGCTAAATTAAAGCTTTCCTTAATGAATGATAACTTCAATTATTGTTTGGACCATGTGGAAATCCCTGTCGTAATTATTACTTCTCAGAAACGGAGTTAATTTGATAACCAGCTCTTCAAACAGGCACAGCATTATAAACGACAAAATCTGGAGATTTTTTTCGGTATTTGGTCTTGAATTACTGTTTAGGGTCTAATAATGCAGCCGCACAGGGTTATATCTAGCACATAGTTTGCAAATTTATTTACTGCCATGGTGAAATCTTCACAAATGTGTTTTGAACCAAATTGCAGTATGGTGTTGAAAAATTTAAATGGAGCACTGTACTTGCTCAAAATATGCAAAGGAAAAACTGGGAAAAGAATGCCACTTACTAGTCACAAATACCGAAATAAAGATAGCATCCTTTGGTTATTATATCGCTTCTGTTTTTCTTTAGTCTGTAACAGCTGTGTTGTGAGATATGTGCTCTTTAACCTCGATTTATTATTAGAAAGTAATATCTCTACTCTTTTAGGCTCAATTTAGGCTTCCATCTTTGCGAAGCAAGAATGTGGGTCGACTTCTCAGGACAGTTAACATCCTAAAAGTGTACGCTTGTTAAATTCACTTCTCAGAGGGTGAACAGCTGTCTCTTTTAACTGCAAAATTGCTGTCCACACATCTCACGCAGCTTATCATTAACTTTGCTTGAAAATGGACTGTAGCTGCAATTAGTGGCATTATTTTCTGTGCTAATGTTCTGTTAAATAGTTGAAACTGTTTTTGTCTTACCTAATTTTATTGTTTTTTAGCCGTGTTAGCTTAGTATTTTTTTAATACAGTCTTGGCATTTCACACGCTTAGGGAGTATAAAAAGGGACAACCATCCAAACTCTCCTTTATGATAGTTGCAGAATCTTGACGCTAGTGTTGCATACATTATGAAACGTAGGCTGTAAATATAGCGCACTGATGTGTCAAACTGCATTTCTTGGATTACTACACTGACTCCAGTTATTTAATTAATGCTTCTGCTAGTCCTTTAACCGCATTTTAGAGACTGCATATACAAAAATTAGCATCATTTCAGTAAGATAGTTTTTTTATAAATACTGAAAAGTTAGCTGATGTGCATGTAGTATTGCACAGTTATATTTCTCAAACCTAGATATAGAAAACAGTTTTTATAACTCTTAAATAAATTTCGTGAATTATTTTTTGTGATGGTTTGTAGATTTCAGCTTGGCAGAAATTTGTGTACCTAGATGCTAGAAAAAATTTGTTGAGAAGCAATAATTTTTGGTTTTCGTTTCACTAATGATAACTTACGATTTTTGAACTGCTTTTGTAATACTTCTACTACTACTACATCACTTTACACTGTGGCACTACTTGCGGCCATTTCTCCCCTGTACTCCTAAGCCATGTCCTCGTGTATCTTCTGCTACACATTGATCAGTCTGAAAGCTTTTTTTAATAGACACAGGCATATAGGATGTTATTTTTAGTAACTATTATCTAGATGTTGGTCAGTGGCATTTTGGACAGGAACTGAATGATCTGTGATGTAGAATTATGGGACAAGCCTATCCATTCAATGTCCGCTGTTGTTATGACTATTGTGCAGCTCCTTAGGTTATTGTAAATAGTTATTTATTGTTAACATCATGAATGCATATGCCGAATAGTCTCCGGCATACTGAAATTTAAATAATTATGTATCATTTTGCTACTGTGATGTTGCTTGTATTATAGTTTTTGAGCTCTTGAAGAAAGGTTTATTAATGGTCATATAGAAGTCTGCCTTTTTAGTAATATGGGAAACCTTTTCATGTTCATTTCCTTGCTTTGTTTAACAAAATTTGGCCACTGGTTCAGCATAGTTTTGCTTTGGATATGATTTGTGTGCTGCATATTATAACAGCTAGTTGTAAGCTATGTTTTAAACCATTTTACTCACTGCAGTTTCCACAACGATTGTGGCTGCCAGAACATGTAGACTAGTATAATTCTGATATAACTTATTTGTGCTAAGAAATTATGAGTAAATGCCAATAGGTGGCACTTCTGCTGCATTTATTTTATGTATCACGTTATATACAGCCTAATAGAAAGTATTCTGGTCTCACTTGTATAGAGAGACCCCGCATGGAGTGTTTTCAAGGCCAGGTTGGTTTTTAATCACTTTTGTTGATGTTGTTGTTTTGTTGTTGTTAATAAAGGTTTTATATCATACAGTTATAAGGAACACTGTATTTGTAAATTTGATGTGTATAGTCCAAGTTGTAAATATGGATCAGAGGTATTTTTAATTGCATATTGCATATTACATTTCACATACTACACCATCAGTTTATTATAAGACTTGTATACCGTTTTGCATGTAATTATGTAAATTAACAAGATTCCATTAGAAATGGGTAACAACTAGAGCATATGTAGTAAGTATAAACAAACTTGTCTGGTGCCCTAAATAACTGAAATTAGTCTTTTATTAAAAAAATTTACTCAAAACTTTTTTTAATTGTCACTTTTTCAAAGTTCTTGTAATTCCTTTAATTTTATCAGCTTTTAACATTTTTATATTATTTTGTTGTTCACGAAACAAATTTTTTTCATTTAGTTGTTCATGAAACAAATTTTTTTCCATTTAGTTGTTCACGAAACGCTGTCATTTTCAAAAATGTTTAAAAATTTATTAGTTATATCTAATTATTAAATGGTCAAAGTATCTCAGTTGTTTTTACCGTGTATGCCTCTAATATTATAATAATGGCTAGTTACAAGCGAGAAAAACCACATGTTTTGATTTCTGCATTTCAATATTTTGTTAAGAAATGGTTTCTGTTACGTAAGAGTAAAAACTGCAGTTCGAAACAAACAAGGTTCTGCGTTGCTACAGTAGACTCTATAGCACTTCCTCAGCTTTTGTTCCTACGTTGTGATCCATTACTAACACACCACAAGTGTACATTTGGTGTGGCGGTTACCAACATATAAATTGTCTATTGTTACGGAATTGCAATCCACTGTAACTGTACTCACCATTGTATCTGAACTTTTTGGGCAGGCAGATTTTGTTATTACACACTATGTTTTTATGATATAATAATAATAGCAACGCATTGGCAATTTTAGTAGGCTGTTGTATTTTTTGTATTCAGCTATACTTAGCCTATAGTATGTGGTCTTAATTTGGGTCATTCATTAGTCGTGTTAATAATAATGAAGAACTGAAAACGGGACAACTTTTACTGTAATTCATATGGCAAGAAGATACATTTTCCCATGTTAAATCGACACAGGTACTCGTCGATAAGCCTAGTTGTTGTCAATTAAAATGTTTTACAAATGACGTTGATTTCAGTTTGAGCCTAAGATTCACGTCTTGAACAACATCTGTATACTTGGTCTGTATACTTATCACTCACACTTTGTCAAATGGTCTTAATGAACAAAATAACAATATTGTAATAAAATGTCTGTTGTTATCTACCTGAAATGATTTGTTATCTTTATATTCAAATTATGCATATTCATGAGCTACTGAGGGCCTACACTAATGAGAAATGTGCATTCTAGAAGTCTGATGCTTCTGCCACTATGTTCATTTCTCTTTTTAAACTTGAGAGCATTGTGATATTGCATTTGAAATAAGCTTGCATAAAACAAACATCTTAAAACTAAAAATGTTTAAAGACTTGAAATAAAAGCATAAACCAACCTTTTTGAAGTGCTCCGCTTTAACTTGCCAAAAAATAGTTGTCGTGAAGACAATGCATTTAACTCCGGCTCCAAGAATTTTAGAAGATCCAACTCCGACTCCTAAAGTTTTAGGAGCCTCAACTAAGAATCCGACTCCTACCTTTAGATAATAGTTTGTAGTACTCTCAATATTTAACTGCTTAGTTACAGTGGCATTTTGAATCACTACCAAGTGTATCACCAGGCTATTTCTTATGCTCAAGTTCCCCAAAAGGTGTTTGCAAAAATAAAAACAAGGTAAATATTTTTTAAGTATATATAACACAGGTCGTAATTGCTCAGGATAAGAAGCTGCCACCTGAGCCATAACAATCGGCAGTTTACTTTTGCTGATATAATTTACTTAACGTGACCTAGTATTAGGTATAATTCTTTTAAAAGCAACTGGGGTCGGAGTTTGTCTACCGACTCCTCTAACAGCAAGTATACTCCCGAGTCGGACTACGACTGTAAAACCCTAATTTTTGACAACTCCGTCTCCGTTTCTTTTAGCAATAGATTTATTGCTGATTCCTATTCCCGATTCCACAGACTTGGCTGTGAAGTGTTTAATGATGCATCAGTCTGTCTTACTATATATTTATAACAGATGAATCAAGTTCTACTTGCTCAAATACACTACCTCATGTACACTACTGGCAAATTGCACAAATGATGAAAATACAACAATATGTTGAAACATTCATGTTAAAATTTATGCAACATAAGTAATACAACAATTTATAAATGTACAGTTTTTATAAAATTTCGTGCAAAAATATTAATACAGATAACTTGAAAATTAAAACAACACGAAAAAGCAATTGTTAAATAAGCTACCTAGCTGTGCATGAATACAAAAAATTACAAATATTTTAATAAGCAATGTAAGACATGTGGCATGTGGGCATTTAAATTTTTCAACTATTAAAACAAGTATAAAGAAAAAGTCATTATGATCATTTTACTTGTTAAGATATAATAGTAATTTTGCGCAAAAGTGAAAATATCAGCAGAATCCGGAACACATGACTTGAAATACATAACCTACATATGCATGCACAAATGGCATATCCACGCCATCGTGTTACCTACACAATCATGGCTTTACATGATTTATAGTGGCATTTATCCCAAAAATACATTCACCAGCTGGCGCTAGCTTCCAGCATTAGCTGGAATCACACTATAAGCAAGGTTTTGCTCTAAAGTTACACTAGAATTGTAGTCATTTAGCTTTCTCGACGTCTTTTCTGATAATTTTATTCCATACTCCAGATTTATAATGAATCTGCGAAAACTGGTGGCCATCATGCAGTGAAAATAAGACTGAAACAACAATTATAAAATTTTTAAACACTGAATGATTGCATGAAACGTTGTCATATTATTGAAAACAAATCCACAAAACGTTTAAGTGTTCAAAATGTGCAGCTCGAGAAAAACCAGAAAGTAATGATATGTAAGAAGTGCCACGACCCTTACGCAAAAGTTTACAGGGATTCAGTAGACTAGGTACTGTAGACAGTCCCACGTGCAATTTACTGTATACAATACATACTGAATCTCTGTCAGTTCAACCATGTCATTACTTTCTGATTTTGCTAACACCATTTTGAACACTTACAATTGGAGATCACTCCAGGCAAGTGTTGAAATGTTTTGCAACTTTTCTAATAACATGGATACTATTTATGCTGTCTCTCTGTGTTAGAAATTTTTATTATTACTGAGATTTCCCAAAGATAAATCTCTTGATACTATTATAAGGAATAATTATGTTTTAATACATATATATACTTTTTTTTAGTAACTTGCAGTGACTTTAGGAAATAAGCCAAGTTTGTCATCTATGGACATTAAGGAACTTTCTTCCTGCAAATTATATGCAAAGTATAGCTCTATCTCTGTTCCTGTATTCTCTTCATCAAGTGCCACAACTTGTCCTTTATAAATCACCGAGGATCTCCAATGCAGAACAATTTCATTTTATTATATCTACTGCCTTAAAAACAAGCGCATGGAAGAAAATTTATCAATAGGCGAAGCCGCCTACTGTATATACATGTGTTAGAAATTTTTTTAAAACCAGTTAATCTCCACTAGGGTGGCCCTAATGGTCACTGAATCTTCAAACACAATGCATCTCGTTTTTGTAACGTTCGATAGCGTTCAGTCACTCTGAAAAGCAAAGGCAAAGCAAGATTTAGTATAAAACATGTAATACTGGATCCCACTAACTATATTTTGAGATCGCGACAATTGATTATCCACTTGTGGTAGTCACTAGTCATACTGCTCATACGTGTATACGTTGTGCTATAATAACATGCCAATTTCCCAGATTAAGTATTAATAATTATAAAGGGCTAAAGTTGAGTGTTTACGAATTACACAAGGATACCGCTCCTGCCATGCCAAAGTTCACAGTCCAATCAGGAATAGAGCCAGAGTATCACAAATCCGAACCACTATAAAGTATTTTGATTAATAAGAAACTATTTTGATGGTTTATGACGGACAGGTCTATCTACATCACACTCGCTGAGCTTGCCACTACTGAGCACATGCAGGAGTGTTTTTAAACTAACAAAAGTAACTTTGACACATGATTGTTTATTTCGCTTCTCCACGCCAACATTGGACATTAAAGCAAAATCAATAACTTTTGTTCATAATCGTTAGATGCATGCAGTTTTTTAACCGCTTTTTGGAGGAACTACTAGATGAGTACTCATTACTCATAAGCAGTAGTTAAGCATTTATGGGGAATAAATCTTGTTGTTCGTGCAGAGGCAGTCAGATTGAGTCATCTAACACTGACGACGATGACTACAGCGAACCGATAATGGATATGTACGCGTTTTTGGCAACAACAGCATTAAACAAAGAACAGCTTCAACCCAGACGGATTCGTCAACCTTACAAGCTGTTACTAGTAGGTGAGTTAAAGTGAAACTATTGTTTTAACTTAATCGAGTCCCAAGGACTTTCCAACGTTTTAGTGCTGTGGAACTTTGACACACTACAAATTCTGGTTGTCCAACTATAACTATATAAACAAGTTTCTACGTTTGTTAGGTACATTGATATAGGGTTATCTACACTAATGCCGCGACAGTTTCCTGATTATAGTGTATTTCAATCTAAGCACTGTTTTCGCACATACGCAGTTATGCGAGAAGTTGTGTAACGTTATTATTATGAACGCCTGAAAGTGTCTGAGCGGTTGAAAAGTTGAAAGTGAATTTCTACTGTATTTTTTATGATTTTTAGTCACTGTTTATCAGCACGCTATCGGCTATACAGATACAACTCTTTTTGACTAGGATGATTGTTAATTAAAATTTCTATCGTTGTTGCTTTCCATCCATGCAATCTATTGTATTTTAATCGACAATAAACGACTAACCAACTAACTAATTAACTCAGTTGATGACATTTCAGAAAAGTCGTAGTGTTTAAATACTTAAAAGTACTTTCTGTCTCTCGCATTAAACGAAAATGTCGGGTGATTTGTATTAAATCATTTGTAAAACTTCCCCAAAAGCGTGCATTGCCATTTCCGATTTCCCTTAGAGCTATAAGATTTTATCTTGGTTTGTTCTCAACTTCTAGTAAGCCGACTTCATCAAGGTTTTCATCCTAGAGACCTAAAAATTAAATATAATTACAGTAGTATTTTTTTACATGCGCAATTTGTGAATAGTGAATGTACCCAAAAGTTGTTATTTGAAGTTCATATGAAAAAACGTTTGCCTTATATTTTGATTAAAACTCATTGCCCATCACTGTACGTTGTCGACACATAGCTGTTGTGATGCTGCCAAGTATTCATTTTCAAAATGGTACTGCCTTTTCAAACAGTTCGGTTCCAACAGGAAGTCAGGAATAAATTATGACTGATAGGATTAACTATTAAGATTAATTTTTTGTCAAACAGTTTTAGTATTTTTATACATAAATTTAAATGCACTTTTTTATTTCAATGAATGTTAATATTAATTTCATCACGCCTTGTCCGTTTAGTGTATAATTGAATTTTTAAGTCTAGAATGTTCGTTGACAAGTTTACATGGGATATAAAAGTGCTATAATGTTGGCATGCTTTGCAATAGGTGGCGCAGTGAGGTTATGTTTTCGATATTGATGATGTTCTGCGCGCCGCACCCTCGAACGTGGAGAAGTTGAATGCAGTTCTACTAGAGAAAATATAGGATTTTTTGTGAAATTGCGCAGAAATTTATGGATTTTTGTTGTACCACGTTGATGAAAAATTGTACATTATTGTGATTATATCTTCGGATAATAATACAAACGAGTACTGATTTGCCGGGGCCGAAAGTCGGCTTTTCGGCAACATATTTATCGATGATTCAAGTGATGGGGTGTTTTGGGGGCAATAAGCAGGATGCTGAAGACGAAAAATGGAGGCGCGAAGCTAACAAGAAAATCGAAAAACAGCTTCAAAAAGATAAACAGGTGTATAGGGCAACTCATAGATTACTTTTATTAGGTGGGTATATCCTTTTTATGAGTAGTTCTTGTGAGGTTCGTGTGTAGTAAATCATAAATCGCGTAGTTGACTGTTTCCCGCATGTCAGTGTGTGCTTAATCAAATAATGAAATTTAAGATTATGAGAAAGAGGAACTGATTATAATCCATCCGTGCACAAATAGTTCCATGATATTCGCTTTTCGTGAGCTTTCACCATACTTAATTTTTAACCACTACTTTAATAATATATAGATTAATATATACATATTTATGTATGCTCACTGTGAGTTATATATATATATATATGCTCGATATGAGTTGGCTGATATGGACAAATGTTGAAAATACTTAGTAGATGTTTCTGAATTTATATTTAAAAACTTGTGTGTTTTATTCTGGTTGTAGGTGCCGGTGAATCAGGGAAAAGTACCATAGTCAAGCAGATGAGAATATTACATGTAGATGGTTTTGATGATACGTGAGTAATTTATATTTATGTATAATATGTGTAAGTCCATGTTCAAATTATAAGCCCAATAACTTGTTAAACTTGCAATGATGTTAGTGGAATATAGTATTAAAGCAAAATTATGTACATAGTAATACTCTGTAGATACGATGTAAATGACTAAAATCTGTTTGCAACAACTTGTGAGACGCAGATTTTTGCTAGTTTAACTTTGTGTTAGACAAACTCATCCTGCTCTCATGTGAGAGCTCGATACAAAAATTTATATCAGCCAAAAACCAGGTCAGACCAATAAAAAGCAACCATTACATCATATATGACATTGAGAATACCTATACAAAAGTTGCTATGTATGTGGACAAATTTTGTTTGCGACTGTATCAGACAGTTTGATGTAGACACATTTTTACCATGTGCAACTAGTATAAGATATAGGTCTAAAAAAAGTAACTTGGAGTGCAGGTAAGAAATGTTATGTAAGTTGTTGGCACTATTGTTGTTATACAAACTGATTTAAATACACGACCTATACCTTTTATTAAAAGGTATTTAGATGCTGTGAAAGAAAGTACCTGCTGTACGCTAGTTTACACTGTGAATTCTGTAGTTTGCAATTACTGCAGCATAATATATTGCACAATTTAGAGTTGTTGGACCAGTACATTATACAAAATTCCAAGCTAAAAAGTGATAAGTTGAGTTACTGTTATAAGGGCCTGATTTAGCAAAATTTTAGAACTTAAGTGGTATGTCAGTATAGACTATAGTTGCTGTATTTTATGAGATAACTATTTTGTGCCGTTTGTCAAACTTGCCACATTAACCCCTTAGTGTTCTTTGTGTGGCTATATATTACCTGGAATTCTGTTGAGTCTATGTCATAGACGTGTACTAGAAGATTACGTACGTTCACTAAGTGTTCTTGGCAGATGTGTTTGAAGAGTTTGTTAAACTTTTCTATCAGTATGCATTTTGGCATGGAGCCATTAATTTTATGCCATACGGTTGCGTTATCTGAATCTAATACTTATTAAATTAATGTTTGACCCTTTGTGTCAGCCATATGTCCTTATTACAGGCTTTCTTCAAACTATGTGAGGTCTCAGTTTCTATCCATTACAATTGCGAATCCTTAACTGTTTTTATGTAGAAGGTATATCTTATGCGAGTAACTGCGTTCATAATTATATTTTCGGTAGTCTTGGTGGTCTTTGGATAGCTACCTTTTACGAAGTGACTATTTTGTACAGTGCCAATATAGCCTGTCAGTACGGAAAATATTAGGGGTAGATGTTTAATTAGATGATGAAAGAATATATCCGATTATGCTCTTCTGAAATGGGCAAGTTTCAGTTTAAGATGTTTGCACGTCTGAATCCATCATTTAGCTTGACACAAAAATGCTGTTAACTCAAAGTAACGTTAGGGATTATTTACAGTATTATGCAGTATATTGTGTCAATATTGACAGGAGTACATAATGATGTTCATTTTACTAGTCAGAAATAGTTTTTTGTGAACCACATCATGTAACATTATGAGTCTACTGATATGCATAATATCATGATTTTGTAATAATATTTTCCGTTGCTTTTGGAGGTATTTTTGTTGTACTTTTGAAAGTAGGCTTAGTTTGATTTAGCTGAGTTAACTAACCTAAAATCTTAGTTTGGAAATGTCACTATAACTTACAGTACCTATATCCTAAAATTTACATTTTCAGAGAAAGGAAGCAGAAAATTCAGGATATCAAGAAAAATGTCCGAGATGCCATACTTGTAAGTACATTTTTAGAGCAATAGAAATTTTTTGAGATTTATTATAATGACTTGCTGAGGATATCAATGTTTAGTCCAGGTATGAGTACAAATCTGTAGATTGCAAAGCTTCATAAACTGTTGGCTTTAATAATTAGGCAGCCGGGAACCATCAACAGTGTTATTACTTTTGCCACGCCTCACACGAATATCATCAGTAGGTTTTCATAGTGGCATTTTATTGTAGGAAAATACTACATTTGTTGTATAATGTGGTTATCAGGGATGACACCGGTAATTGCGCTTTAGGTTGAGTTTTGTTTTTGTCAAAAAATAATTAAATATTGTAGCTGAAATTTTCAGTAATTTTTGGTAGCATTTTTTCGAGGTTTTAGTAGTATTTATCCAGCTTAAAGCATAAATATCGTTTATTTAACTTTTTGTACCATTTGTAGCATGCCTTTTAAGGCAATGCCGCATATTTTCAATGATGACAACTGTGAAACTGTAAGGTCTCCAGGCACAAACAACCGAAATATCGCAGTGTAATTTGAATTACAAAATAAAATTTGTCAATTTTTTGAAGCTCCATGATATTTTTTGGTTAGGATTTTGAGCCTAGCTACTTCATCAAGCTATCAGAGCACATATAAGCAAACAAGCAAAAACGAAGTACTTTATTTATTTCAGAATTTTTTTCAGTTTTGGTAGTAGTTGGTTTTGCAAAAAATGATTCCGGTTCGGTTCTGTTTTGATATTGGTTTCCAGTATTTCGTAAATTTCAGTTTCGGTTTGCAGTTTTAATTCGGTAACATCGCTGGTGGTTATGTGAACTGCATATTCAAAAAATTTTAATCTAACATTCAAAATGAGGTACAGGTGCATGCTATTACATCGCAGTTTGGTAGGATACTTAAGAGTCTTTAATAAACCCTATAATATGTACTGTACTGGGTATAACTATGGTTCCCATACGGCTTTTCAGTGCACTACTTACACAAGTTTCTGTAAGTTCTTTGCAACTCATAGAAGTTAGATATTTTTTGTGCTACCTGAGGTTCTGTTTCGTTTTCGGATCTGCACCAACAAGTTCTCCTACGTAGGTTTTGTATTACATAGTTATTGTCATGTTTACGCCCGTGTGATATGTGTGACATATCATGTGTAAATTGTGTGTCTTTCTCAAAAATGGTGTAATTTAGCACTTAGACAGCGTGGACTTGTAGCAGTGTATAGATGTGTCTTTCTTTTTGGATCCGTTTAGGCTGATTGAATGGAAATTCGCGGAAAGATGTCTATATCTATATGTCTATGTCACAATGATCGGCCAGTACTGAGGGTCATCATAATGTGTGGTCATAGTCTATATAAAAGCTGTATTGATCTCTTGGCTGTGCTAGATCTCTGATAAGATGTAATGGGCTACAGCCGGTTACGTATATTGAACAGGAGCTACCATTTCTTCAGCTTTTATGTAGCTTGCTACTTTAAAACTCATGAGGCATACAAGGAAAAATGCTTTACAGTTGTTTGTGATGGTTAGACTTGAAACCGCTTCTTACACTTAAGAACAGCAATATAATAATAATTAATTGTATTAATTATAATCAATCAATCAGTCAGTCACTAAAGAATACCAGAGACAATTTGCATAATATATTTGATTGTTCACCCGCTAATAAGGAACGTGACTATTTTGCTGTGAAATAAATATATCGCAGTCATCAGTGTTTCTCTGTGTTAATCATAGCACATGACTGCAATTTTAATTTTAATTTCTATAAGGTGTGTTTACGAATCCTTCTTGATGAATTTTGAATTAACCTTTTTGTCCTTCAGACAACCTAATGTAGGAGCTTTAAATATTCATTGGTGATAGTGATGGCTCAAGCGATTCAGGCAATGCCTCTTCGGACCTGTGTTTTTAACTTGACCCCTTTGCTGTTTGATTGTTGCAATAGTTTGCCTCGAATTGCTTGCAGTTCTTAAGCTAAATTCACTGTAGTCCCTACTACAAGATGCACAAGATAACTTTACTCCTCTGAGTTGTTATAGCTATTTTATCATCGATTCGAAAGCGCAACATGTCTTCCGCCCGCAAACGCAAATGCAAACGTTTGTGTTAAGCTTTTTGTGTGTAATGGATTTTTGTTCCTCGCAACCAGGTAGGCTTCTTCGTACAACACCCGACTTGTAAACGATCTTTTTCCACCTGCAGCTAGTCAGCCGCGTTTGCAGAGAGCCGCATCGCACCCACGTGAGTGCGTGCGTTTTAACACAATCCTGCACGCACGCACGCGCGCGCGGTGATCGGCTGTAGATTTGCAACCCGCGTAAGATATTGATTGGTGGGTTTGCCATTGCCAGATGGCGGACAGACGCCCCGAGCAGCAACGAGAGCTTGCTTTGCTAGTGGCTTCCCTTTTCTAGGCTGTTACTTGATGATGATGATGATGAATAATTGCGCTCGCTGATAAAGACATTTCCAAGCTAATCCCCGTGATAAACTCTTGTTTGTAGTTGTAATTCAATTATTAGACTGCATACTATGTAGACTGTGTAACCTTTGTTTTAGTGCGTTAGTTTGCAGTTGAGGCAAAATTCATTATTCTTCGGCTTAGCTGCTTTCATATACACACGTAATTTTCTTATTGTGGCATGCTTGTCTTAACGCTTACTGGGGTTTTAATATTGCAGATAAATGGTTAGTCAAATAATGAAAATGATGTAAGCGTAGAAAAGGAATTTAGCCATGTTTTTGGGCATGAATGCCATTTTGACTTAACACCGTGTGTTGCAAGTTTGCAAAATAAATGTTTGGATAATGATAAACTGACTAGCCAAACCCCCGCAAAAAGAATTTTGCGCATAAACGAACACACAACCCACACCACAAAACCCACACACCACCACATCCATGCCACGCCACTCACACCATGCCCCATCCACAATCATGCCATACCACACCACACACATGGTGATTATAACGATGACGATGATAATGATGGCGGCGGCGATGACGACACCTACAACATTAACAGCAACAACACAGCAGCATAGTGAAAACATGCAAAACCTTTTGTAAAAAATTGAAATTGTATATTATGATAAATGATATTAGACCCATCCACCAATTATCAATAATGAATGCACATTCTACGTAGTGTTTGCAAACTCGCGTTTTGATGTAATAGACTATCATTTTAACACATTATTATAACAGCGAGTGTTGGCGAAAATGGAACCTCTAATCAACCCGTTGTCACTCCTCTTGCTGAAGACCTAAAATATAACCCACACCGTCTTGTAGCCCTGTTCCTCCTCTTTCTAAAAGCTGTCTATTCTTTCCGAGTATCCTATCAGACGCTGCTAGAACGTTTTTCTACAGGCTACTTGGCCAAAACTTCCAAAAAATTGGGAGTTGGGTCCAGGAACATGCCCTTTACGGGATACTATAGCTCTCCAGCGAATTTTAAATATATCTGCTGCAGGCCATCGTTGAACGGGCTGTGCAACCATTATCAGCACCACCCGTGGCCCATTCCCGTTTTCCAGAAATAAGGGGTATAAGTTTTGCAAAAATTGCCTTTTTGAAGGTTCCTCTCACCCCCCCCCCCGTTCGTCCCAGTGGGCCCGATTCGAAAAATAAACCCCCAATGAGACGTTTGATATTTTGATATTTAGATTGCCACATTGCCACAATTGGTGCCGTTATATTAAAAAATATTAAGAGTTATTATAAGAGTCCCAGCTCTTATGCATCACGGACACAATATAATTAAGATAATTAGGCTATTTCTTTCCATTAATTGCCATATAACCACTGGGCACTTCTTTCACAGTTCTACATTTGGATTTTGGTTAAAAATTTAAATCTCCACAAATTTATAATTGTAATAATAAACATGTTTTTTTTATTTTTAGACAATTACTGGTGCCATGAGCACTATTAACCCACCAGTACAATTGGGCAATCCTAAGAATCAGGATAGTTTTGACTATATTCAGGATGTTGCTAGTCAACCGGATTTCGAGTATACAGACGTAAGTCTAAATGGAGTCTGGGACCACAACATTATTTTGAATCATTTGGGATTATAACTACTTTATGATCAGCAAGGGTCTTTGTGTTCTAATGGCATTATAATATAAATGTCACTATTTCGAGTCCAGCTCTGTATTGACTTTTTCATATTTCTTTCAGACACGGCTGCTTTTTATAATTGTGTGATATGATTATTAATGTGAATTTGCTTGTTAATTCCATCGTTAATGTATTAACTTTCACTGAAGTTACTGATTGGTTGTATCCATTTCAAGAATTAATATTAAATTTGTTACATGTTAAGATTATGAGGGTGAATTTTTATTTTATGAGGGTAAATTATGAGGATAATTTTCATTCTTTGACATTGGTGATATTAGAACCTAAAAAATGTTGTAAGTAAAAATTTTGACTTTGGGCAAAAAAGTTGATGGTATCGCAGCATAATCATAAAAATTTACATAAATTTAAATTAAATAAATTAAAAGCAGTCAGAGATAAAAAAGAAAAACGGTAACTTTTAAGTATGGTATAACTTTTAATGAATATTTTTCTTACAGGAATTCTGGGAACATACACAGCGGTTGTGGGATGATTCAGGAGTACAAGAATGCTACGAACGAGCTAATGAATATCAACTTATAGACTGTGCGAAATAGTAAGTAGTTTGACATAGTCTACTGTCTGATTTTTGCTGTCTACTAACAATTTTCTGCCGGTCCATGGGACAATATCAAAATTTTCTGGAAATGCATTACAAGATGACTTAAAAATGAACTGAAATTGTTTGTTTGTTAGTATGTCAAGGCAAGTTTTTTTAGAAAGTAGGTCTATTTGCGGCAGTTTTTTAAGGTCTGATTTTAGTTGTTAAAGGAAAGAATAAGTCATTTAACATGTTGGGTTTATTTATTGATATAACTTAAACTTAGAAAAAAATGTGACCAAGAGGATTTGCAAAAAATTGTCTATAAAGCATTTATAATTCATACTATCACTGTATAGAAGTTCTCATGCGCAATGGTAGCCGCCATTTTCTTGAAAATTGTGACACAACTGTATAAGCGCATCTTAGCTTACCTAATGTATATGCAAAAATGTCGCAGAACTAGCCATCCTATTACATTTTTGACAGACATTGACAATACGCCACTTTCCTTCAGTCAGTGAATGACGTCATTGGTGGAAGAATAGGTGCTAAAATGGGAGCACCCAAGTGTGTAATGGTCACGACTTTAAAATGATTTATTAAGGCGCTTGTCACACTTTTATTATTAAATCCTTCTAACATTTCTGTGAACATTAAAATAAGCTTGACTCCATAATAAGACTTGACCTTTCCTTTAAAGAAGAAGCAGACTCATATTAAATCATAGTTCAAAATGATTTAACGATTAAAATATTTAAAGGGAAGATACAATTTTTCAAGAATGACTTACGTAAACAAACTATTACCACAGAAGTTTAATTTCTTGTTCGTGCCCTTAGTTGTTTGCTACGACATGTATTTTGCCATGCGCTACTTAAATTGATGCAGTGCCTGCATGCTCTGAAATTTTTAGGCATTGCACAAGAAACAGGCACTGTAGTTCTCAGTTCAATTCTGACGTAGAACATGCAGTGCAATCGCATATTGGCGCAGCGGTAAGCTTGACTTTCAAATTTTTAACTTCATATTTGGTAAGTTGGTGAAAATTGTAGTCAGTGCTGTATAGTAGCACCCTATTTTAATTTTTGCTTCGGCAAACAGCGTGTAACATGCTCATGGAATTTTTGTGCCCTTACAAAATTATGTTCAGTTCTGACATCATCACCAACTGTGTTCCCTGTCATTAATTAAGTTTCTAAACTAATCCTATTTTCTTTTATTGTATACTGAAAGCAGAATTGTGTGAGAGAAAGATAATTTTAAAATTATTGGAGAAAATTTAACACTGTCACTGGGGCCTGTTTGCTTATTCGAATCACTTAATTCTTGCTAGCTTGAAATTGAGTGTGAAGACCAACTTGGTTTTCTAAGATACGCAAAAGTGAAGTTTTTCTTCGGATCGCTTTAACACATCCGCTGATTAAGAAACTGCACAAGTTTGTGCGAATTTCAGTGGGGTTACTAGCACTACTATCCTAAGAATAGTAGCTTATATTGCAAACGTTGTATACTTTCACATTTACACTGTTTTGGACTTAAGTTATCAAAAAATTGAATGTGTAAATAGGATAAAAACTGGCTGTTGTACTTGATTATATCAATATTGACGTAAGCATGCATAAAAGTAGCTTAATGTACACACACAAGGGATTACCCAAATGAGATAAAGTGGTGATAAAAAGTGCGATAATCCTGACCTTTAACATTTAACTGCTTGAGAGTTGATGCCACATTTAGCTATCCTAATTGTTGAGTAGGCACAAAATGGTCACTTTTGAAAACTGGAATACTCTTTCAACTGGGAAAGTTTTTGCTGTCCTGAGTGGTTGGTAAATGAAAGTAAATTTAGTTCGCAAGGTCAGAGTCTTGTACAGTTGGCAGTGTAACAGAATTGGTTCGTTTCTAACTGCTTTTTGTCTAGCCACATTTTCGATTTTTGTGGAACGCACTTAATAACTTAGTTTCACTTAGTAACCATGGCAACTCTTGTACACACTTCAGTATTTCTGAGTGTGGTTTGCATATAACCTTTACCAATTTTTGATAGCGAGTATTGTTTGGCGTTTGTGTCTTTAAAATACATACAGTAATCTGTATCAGTGATAATACTTACGAACCCGTATTAAATTTATTTTAAGTTTGTTCCCCATCTCAACACATTAAAGGGTGATATACATGATCACCTCTATTGTTAAAATGTGTAAGACTTTTCAGGTTTAAATTTGGGAGATTATTATTTTCAAATCTGACACGTGTAGTCTGCCGCTTTAATCATTATCACTGAGTGAGTGATAGACTGATATAGTGAGCATTGTGCAAGGGTATTGCAGCATAAGTGTATCTTAATCTGGAAGAGCTGGTTACTGCTCTTGTCAACCTGTCAAACACAGTGCTTTGAGCTTTCCAGCAATACCGCCGCTTCTACAAGCTGCTTGGCTGTAGCTAGATTGCGTGTAGGTCATTAGGAGGGCACGTCGTTCTGGCTCGATTCGAACATGGCTTCTTTGGAAGATGCGGGGAAACTCGTTGCTTTTGCCAGCGAGCGAGCATAAGTGGCTGTAGCAGTGAAAGCTGTGACAAGCCTGCATCCATGGCTGAATGCTCAGTATAGATCGGGGGAAATTTTTGAACGCCGCTATTGTTTCCTGGCAAGCTAACAGACTCAGCTTTCTGCTTACTGTATGTATTTATTGATGTCAGCTACTAACGCAGCATTTCCCCAGTGGTATGTCACATTATGATTAGAACGGAATCAGTTATGGTGTTCGCCCAATTCCCTAACCTAATGCTAATTGCTACACTTTCAACATTAATTATCGTTATGATGTTGTTATGATGTTATGAATGTCAAAAACAAACGGTTTTGACAATTACTCAGCGAAATATTAAATGTCTTTGGTTTTTGTTTTTTTGAGTGAAAATGTGTAGCGATTAAAAATATTAAAAAGCAGCCAGTAATCTGCCAGTCAGTGTAACAGCAGTGTCTTGGTTAAATTTTAGTGAAGAACGTCTAAGTTTCAAGATAAATTTACCTCGTGTGTGAAATTGTGAGAGTATTTTAATTATAATTTTACGTTTTTATTTAAGAATTACTCAAGTATTTATCTAAAAGACAGTACTCATCTTTATAGAATTACAAGATTTAGTTATGTGTGCACCTATTACAAAATTTCACGAATATTTCAAAATTACGTGGTTCGATTCAATTCTATACATTATTCATATATAGTATGATTCTTATACGTTTTTTATTTATCCTTTTTTCCATTTCGTTCTATATTTCATTGATCACTAGAAAGACATGATTTGCAAATTTTAACTGCATGCGAAGCTAATCTAAAAGTTCAAACAATAATGCAAAGCAAGATTTTTGTTGTAGTCTCGATAGTGACATCTGTTTCTGATTGCTGTAAAGATTGCAACTACAATCAATATGCTAACGTTATTATTTCGCTATTTTAAGACCAGTAAACTGTTAATATTGTACTTGCAGTAAAGGTCATCTAATGCATCAATACAATGTTACATTTATTCCCTTTTCTAATCATAAGGCCTTGGGCAATTTTCACCAGCATATATATATCTAACAGTGTGGTTTTTCCTTTTGTTACATACATACATGACAACAGTAGCCTTCTCTAGGAACTGTATAAGTGAGACACTTAGTCAGACTCACAAACGAAATACTAAGATTTGAAATTTAAGACTGGCAAAAAACAGAATCGAAAGGAGGCCATTTTAGTTTGTCTCTATTTCTCTGTTTATCTCTTTATCTGTCTAACCTTTATCTCTGTTTTGGATGCCATTTTGGCTGCCTTGTTGGACGTCGTTATTTGGATTAAGTGGGGACATCAACATTCGAACCAGTGACTATTACGTCCCTGTGACTACTATGCGTAATAAAATTTCGTAAAAGTGCTATTTTGGATGCCATTTTGGCCGCCATATTGGTGAGGGGGTGGTGACCTAAATTGGCTTTGGTCTAAAACCTTCTTGGGCTATGCCGGTTTTTATGGAACACTGCATTTGGGGGACCACACTACAGGTGCATGGGAATGCGTAAATAACACACAGACAGGGTACCAAGACAAATTTTCGTTTTTACACAAAATTATGTTATGCGGGAACTTTGTGTGAAATACCTTAGTCAGAGTCATTAGAATGAAAATCCAATGTACTTTTTTCGGGCAGAAACGATAAAGCTCGCTTGACGATAGTTTTTGAACTTTCACCGTTATCTCAGAATTTATGCACGATAGATAGCAGTTCAACAATTCAGTGACATTAGTAGAAATATCTTCCGAGTTTTAGGGCATTTTCATGCCTTTATTGAACAAGCTTCAGTAAACTGACCTTGGTTATCAACTCCATCTTCTTGTCAGCTTGAGATAAATTAAGATTGATGACATTCGAACCAACGTATACTGAGTTTTAAGAGTGAAGTCATGCATTAGTACAGAGATGAACTTAAAATTTGACATTTGTGATCTTGAAATTTGCTGGCGTTTTGTCATTAAGACTCATTATCACACATTTCCTTATTTTTGCTTTCCCAGACATTTCCAAAATGTACGCCGATAAATTGAAGGTTATAGGTCAAATTGAGGTGTGAAAACTGTCCTTTGTTTTCCTGTAGGTCCACTAAATTAGCTCGTTTTAACGCTGTTTCAGGAAACTCTTATCCCAGAAAAGTAATTTTGCTGAAACCACAGTAAAGAGGATTAACAGAGTTCTATTTTTAACTTTGATAAGATTTTCTAATCCACCTAAAGCTCTTCTGTGATAATAAACGTTTAATCCATAGGAAATGGCAACGTATAATTATTAGTTGATGCTGCTTGAACATGCTTCTGTGCTGAAAATATTATTCACTATTAAAAAATTTAAAAATGTGTGGCACATTTGTGTTTATTTTAATTATTGTCTTTACTGTATAAAAAGGTGATTTTGTAAAGTTGTGTAAATACTAAATTGTGCTAGTAGATCTAAATTGCATAACTTCTATTATTAACCAACCTTAATCACCTGTCAACATGTTGAAAAATTGCCTAAGATCGTGTGATTTACAACTTACTAAGAATACAAAGTATGTATGTTTTGTTTGGCAAGTTACCAAAGTAGTGTAAGAATATATGTAACCATGTGAAATAAAATAAATAAACGAAGAACTTAAGGAATATGTAAAGAAATAATTAATTGTAGTAGTAGTTATATTAACTTGAAACAATTGTGCACAATAACGTGAGCTAATTAAGGCATGTTAGTAAAATACATTACACCAATTTTGTATACGGCAAGTAATATTTCATAAATAGCCATTATTTTTGACATTAGACCACAAAAATTATTTTAATGTAGAAATTTAGAAAATGTTTCTGCTCAAAATAAGTATGAGTTACTGTGGGCTCTACTCCTTTTCTTATTTTTGAATGATATTTTGCAAGGTACTTGTTGAGTTAGCTCACCTCAGTTGGTGTACATTAATTAAGCTAACAGATATGTAATTTTTATCATGTTTATGGTTAATATAATTCGGAATTTTTCAGAATATGGCTTATTGAAATAATTTTTGAATGCGTATGTACTGTAATCAGTGCAGTTCTCTGTCTTTTGGTCCATTGTGGCGGATATGTATCATGCGTCTGTTTATATTATATCAATAAAGTCATAGAATTAAATTCTCGTGCTATTAGGTCTATTAAGTGAGGGCATATTATCACACTGTAATGTTTTTCTGATCAATTTTCCTAGTCGACTGATGCACGTGATGTGATTACGGTATCAGTAACTGTAAATCGGCGGTTTCATAGCACAATTAAAATCGAGACAGAATTATTTGATGGAGGCAGGCGCTCGCTGGCAGGCAGACGCGCACTCCGCTATCATTGAGACTGTACTCTGGTGCAAACCATTGATTGCCTCTTGCCATAAATAGCATCAAGCGTGGCTATAAATAGCTACCCGCAGCCCGATGTCACTGTAATGCTGCAGCAGGTCGAGCCAGCAGCTAGGGCTGTTTCTGCTGCTAAGCTAACTTTAGCCAGTTCATCCTAGCTCTTCGCTTGTTTCCAGCAAACCTGCACGTTCTGTTGTGCAATAAAAAATGTCTTTAAAAAACGACATAGTGTAATTTACACGTAACTGCAAACAGCGTAGGGTTCTCGCACGCTTAGTACACGTGAACTTCTCAATTAGGTTACTTCAGTGCATTTGTACACAATACTTTGAACCGAAGAATCTGTTTTACTACAACTGTACAAAGTTATTGATCGCTGCTAAATTGTTTGATGAATAATGTAATGATAAAAATTACTTGCAAACACTTTCAGTGATTAAGGCACGTGATTAATACTCAACGTGATAGTTCAGCAGCACAGGGCTTATGTACCAAATGGCAGATAACTGGAACCTGAACTGGCAGTACTTTACTTTTTGCTTTCCGAATCCACCTGTTTAAAATGAAGTGACTCGTCAGTTTTTTTGCTCTGTGTTTGTGGAGGGGTGTCTGGGGGCAACTCAAGTTAAGCATTGCCGAGCTTGGTTAATAAATTGGTAGGTGACTGTAAGGAAAACTGCTTATAGTTGAGCATCTCCCGGAGTGCGATTGGCTATTTAGTATTTATCACGTTGAACGATATCAGCACTCGAGAGTGGCTAATATATACATGTGCCTGTTCAGTTTCTCATTTAAAAACGTGTCCTTGATAACGAGCGAGGTTCCAGTACACCAGAATTATCTCGATTAATTACGCTTTGTCGCTGAGTGCTGGATTTTGGCAGTAGAGTGCCAGACTGTATAAAAAGATATCACCATGACAGCATCATTACATAATGTGACTTTTGACTTTACCTTTCCATGTTCTTGTTAAAGTAGAGAACTTTGAGATGAATGACCTTACCTGGTTTTGTGACATTAGTGTTTGTCATTTTACTGCCTCGCACGGAAAGATGGCAGTACGCAAACAAAAACAAAACTCGTGACCTTGACCTTACCTGTCAAGTGCAGATCACCTAAGATAAATAGTTTCACAATGTTTGATGACCTTAGGATTAGCCAGTTGAAACTGCATCTTTATTCCAGAGGAAAAGACTAACAGTCAGTTACTTTAACCTCTGTTCTTTAATCTGTCAACTAGATGACCTTCAAGTGAATATCCATATCAGATTTCTGTCAACCTTATTTCTACATGCAAGGAATAAAAAACGTATACAAATAGATGAATAATTACTTACACGTTTTAAATTTTTAGTACACTGTACATCTTATTCCCGATTGATTTGGACTCGTATTGTATCTTATTAGTGTGCTTGTAAAAAAACATTGGAATTGTCTTTCCATGTTTACCTTCATATGCGATGGAAACAAATCCACAATTAATTTGTTGATGACCTTTCCATCTTGATACGTAAATAGTTGTCCTTCATACGTTTTCTTACATCCTGTTATATTCAAAAATAACTTTAGGGTTATTTTTTGGCACATTTTATGTAAGCCAAGCCTCTTTGAAGTTTTGTGTACAAGGCGGTTTTCAGTTTTTCAAATAAACGAATGATTACATACGATTCAAAGCAAATTAAAATAATGGCGTCATCTATTGCCAAAAGAAAAAACTCTTCTGCTGTATTTCAGCTAATATATTAATGTAGTGCAAAAGAAAAATTTAAAAGAAATATTAACTACGCGAACAAACTGTTTTTGGTTCTTTCGCAAAGGTCTGACTGACTATTACTTGCATAATTGCTTTTTGAACTATTAGTTGACCTGTCCGTCAGTTCCTGATAGAAAAACTACTGAATCAAATCTTCACATTTTTGTAGGCAGTCGAGTCCTTGATTGTCAGTCTCCAGTAGCGAGCGATGCATTCGTTTCCCTATCTTAGCCAGATTCCCATTTTTATTTAACTCCAACACGAGTTACACGTTGTATTTAGATGAATTGGAGCCGGTGCTTCGTATTCAAGGTTTATATCGCTTTTGTAGGGTTGGTTTGGGCTGCATATCTGAATGGCGTAGCGGCTGTCTGACCGTTCAGCGATCGCCACAATCCCGTGTATTCAAGCTGAATGTTCTGTATCGATCAAAGTGCTACGCTATATATAGCTTCCGTGATGAATGCACGTAGTTTATTGACAATTTTATACTAGGCCTATTCCTTCCAGCGAAGGAGGTATACAGTCTGTACGTGTATGTACAGACTCAATAATTGTGGGCGGAGTGCGGTGCTTTCCGTTACCCCGAGCGAACTGCTAAAATATCATGTTATCGGGAAGCCACGCCGTTTGCGTATTTACAGTTGAAAAGCAGCGACTATGCTTTGCAAAGACGTGTATTTGGTCGAAGAACACTGCAGCAGCATGACAAACAACAGCTATGTGGCGAATGTTTTGTTTGTATGGGCTGGGCTTCATCAATGCACATACAGGTTTGCGTGGGTGGGTGTGTTCTTGAAAAAGACAAATATTTCTGCAAAATTAGCCTACATAATAGTATTTGATGCTTTTAGCCTGCATTTTAATACGATTTGGGCATTTAACTATATAATAAGCAGCACGCGTACGAGATACGATAAGAAATAAAAAATATATAAAGTTAAGAATGCTCCTATTGGCACAAAAGGGAAATGTTCCTAAAACGAGATGTGTTTTTCGCTGTTGCAATCCCAAAAAAGCACAAAATAAGGTGTCGTTTTCTATTATCCTTAAATTTTATTTGTTCAAAGTATATTTACTAAAAAGAAACGGCCCTGACACAAATCCCACTGTACTTAAATAGAGCGAACAGAAATCTATGTTTTGGCTTTGATGCAAAATTAAAAACGCGACGAATGGAAACTGTTTTATCCTTCCAGTGATAATAAAGAGTTTTGAGACCAGCATGTAAAATGTATAAATAAAGAGATGTAGATGGAAGAAAAACGAAGCTAAGTACAGCTTAGAGCTTTTTTTGGTTGGTGATTTGCTGGCAGGGTCGTAAGTTCTTTTATTTTAGGAGCTGTATTTCCAGTCTCTAGTTCCATAGCGCCCCGGTTCGTTCCTTTGCATCAAATTTTCCTTTTTTTGTGGGCGGGCAACTACCCAGAGAAAACAAGAACAGAAATGTAAAAATTCGCAACTGGTTATAGGTGAAACTTGGAAAGGAAACAAATTTTAGTTTTAAGCTTGTTCTGGCTATAGGAAGTAATTCAAGTTCAAGAACTTTTCCAGTTACAAGCTTAATTTGCTATAGTAAACTAGTTCCATATTCCTGAACCGCTCTCCACAACTCTGCTTTCTGGCTTTTTGTTATTCCTACCACAAAACACCAGGTTCGATTCGGCTTTCATTTTCTCATTGACTTTTGTCACCTTTACACATTGTAACGCCTGCACAGCTCGTGTGCACAGTGCTATAGTAAAAAAACATGACGCTGTCATAGCAACGGGAAACTCCGAGCAACTTTTATTACTTTTTTCCTTGTCATTGCTAGAGGCTTCCCAAATTGTATACCAGGGCTTCAAGTTCATTCACAGGAAACATATTACGAGTTTTCGGGGCTTCTTTGCGCGAGTTACTCCTAAAATTGTTACCGAGTCCACTGCATACCACAAGACCCCCCCCAACCCCCACCCCACCCCCCTCACACACACACATACATCCAATTTATTGCAAGTTAAAACAGACAGTATAATGTATCTAAGTGATTTAGCAAGTACAGTTAGCGTTTTTCTTGTCAATGCACATCATATATACATATATATATATATATATATATATATAGCTATAACACAACACAAATGAGACTGCTCCGAGACTTGTGACGTCAAGTGTATCAACCTGATCAAACCAGTGACTTTTTACTGCTTCGACAAAAAATCTGATATTTGTAAATGCAGTAAATTTGGGCTTTTAATCAGCATCTTTGATTATTTTTATTGACCCGAGTAATGCTGTAGTTCTTTGACCATTACTTTATCTGCATTCATAACTGTTTAACATTATGAATCTTCCCAATCTGTAATCTATTGGTTATCAGTGTTAGATCATAATCAATTGGAGAAGGGCAGCTGCTGCGTGTTTGGCTGTGAGGTTAATGTTTCGCTAGACCTTTCCAGTAAATGGTTAGGTGCCCGCTAGAAAAACTGGTTTTGAGCGGTTTTATGTGGAATACAACCGTCAACTATTCATCTTGCTGAAGGACGATGTATGGGCATCCGAACCTGGCAAAAACACCTTTGCAGGTTTATTGTGCTACCTTAGATGATTACCCTAGATACGGAGATAGATTTAGATCTTGCCTGAGCCGTCTAAGCATCTACATTAAGAATTCCAATTTACAAAGCCTTGAACTATGTTTAAGCATCGCAAAACAAATTTTAACGTCTGGTTTAGAATGTTGGAATTCTGTTCACACCTGTCATTGAATGGAAGTATTCCAATTTACGAATCCCTGGACCATATTTAAGCATCACAAAACAGATTTTAAAGTCTGATTTAGAATGTTGGAATTGAATTTCAGACAGAATCCTAATAACGCTCAGACATGCTAAATTTAAGATACAGTTTTCTTAAATGAAGTTTTTGAGATTTTCTACATTATTCAGCTACCCCTCGCTGGCTGAACCCTGTTTTAAGAAAAGCTTATGCAGCATTTCTAGGCGCAAGGTTCATCAACGCAGAGCTGTAAATATTCCAAAAATAGTAGCCGACGTCTAAAATACATTTAACCGGAATAGTGAAAAGTGCACAATGTCTACCCACTGCTGTTGATACAGCTGCAAGTCGGCTGAGAAAATGCACGCAGAGCAGCTTGTAAAAGGAAAGTCTGTGATATTAAATTGTGCAGGTTACTCTCACTTTCTTTAGTAAGAAAAAAGCTGGTAGAGAAAAAGTGAGTGAGAAAGAGAAAGCAATGGGAGGGAGGGGGAGAGAGGAGAGAGAGAGAGAGAGAGAGAGAGAGAGAGAGAGAGAGAGAGAGAGAGAGAGAGAGAGAGAGAGAGAGAGAGAGAGAGAGAGAGAGAGATGCAGTAGAGGTGAAAAATATTGTTGCTGTTGCGCGAATGAAAATATTTGCTGTTTTAATACTGTCGCAGTTAGCCAGGCTTAACGTCAATAGTATGATATACAAAACCTTCCAAGTGTTCTTCTAGTTCTCTCTCAGAACCCCTAGAATTGATTGCATTAGACACAGAATAGTTCCATTTAGGGAACCAACAGCTTCATGGGGGCAGGTAAAAGGTGGAAATAAAACCACCATGAAGTAGTTGAAGACAAAGCAAATAGTTACTTTGACAGAATTGGGAATAAAAATGCTCGGCGTTCTATTTAGTATGGAACATTTCCTTAAATAAGCATAAATAAAGAGTTGCGACACAAAATGATAGTTATTATCGTAATTCTAAAATGCCGTGTACAGCACAGCAATATATTTTAAATGTTTTTTTCCTATTTCAGTTTTCTAGACAAAGTGCAAGATGTGAAAAAGCCTGACTACACACCATCTGAACAGGTAAATAACCCCTACGCTTATCAAACCAGAAAAATATCTCAAGGAATTTTGTGAATAACTATTGATATTAGATATTGTAACTATTTTAAATGTTGTTGAAGTATTCTAGAAGTTTATGAAATTTAGTGGAAAAGGTTTTTGGTTTTTGAAACATAAATACTTTGAATCACTTGTAGTTTTTTTTATTTAATGCTTATTGTACAGTACTCTACATTATTATGATGCAACATATTTTGCAGGACATATTAAGATGTCGTGTATTAACGTCAGGAATATTTGAAACTAGATTCCAAGTGGATAAAGTTAATTTTCAGTAAGTGTGTAATATAGTATATTTTTGTCTTGGTCATCTACTCATAGTGCTAAAAGACGTGATGCTTAACAGAACTAACTGTGTTAGTCACTTGAGTATGCTTGGTCAGTGCAGTTCAGTCATGGTTGACTGACCAGTTTGCAGGCCAGGGCGCTTGATATTAATTAGTGTAATTTAAATATCACTTAACTATGCCTAGTCTAGTAGTGCAGTTTGCTCTGATTTTTACATTTTAGCACCTATTTTAGGCCCTTAAACAACCAGTTTTTTAATTGTACAGTTGAGCCCTACCCGAGGTGTCCATGCTGCTAGTTTCATGGCTTATTGGTTTTAGACTCACTCAAGTTTTCTCATTTTGGCTCCTGTTTTTGGCCTTTAAACACTCCCAGCTTTTTCATCATACCACTGTGTGAGTCCCTATAACCAGTTGTTTGCTTTGCAAATTCATTACTACTTGCTATAGTTTATAACATTCAATATAAACAGCTAGAAAAAATTAAGAAGTGTTTCGTAAAACTTATCGCTTCCTTGCAATTAAATTTTTCTGTGCAAAATTCTGATTTTCATAGGTATAGTTAAATACTTAATGGTTTAAAATCATTAACTATTTATCACTAATTTAGTTTACCACAATAAGATTAGTCTGGCACTTGCTTTCAATATACTGTTTAGTAATTGCAAAAATAATTTCGTTTTACATGCGTATTTATTTGCGAATGGTAGTTTAACGATTTTTGTTTTTTCAGTATGTTTGATGTTGGTGGACAGAGGGATGAACGGAGAAAGTGGATCCAGTGTTTTAATGACGTCACAGCCATTATCTATGTAACAGCATGTAGTAGTTATAACATGGTTTTACGTGAAGATGCGTCAACTAATCGACTCCGAGAGTCACTAGATCTTTTCAAAAGCATTTGGAACAACAGGTAAAAATGAAATAAAAAAATTTCCAAATAATTCTTTGTTTTGCAGTAAGAAAACCAGTAAAGCATAATTCTAGTTTTGCTTCACCAATTGAATATTTTTCAGAATTTGCTAATAAAAATGCATAAATGATTTGGTGGAAGACATTGGAAAGCCGTTATCCATTTGATTACGGCAAACGTTTTGGGAATCTGTCAGGCCAAAGGTGAATAGCAGATACGGCAAAACGAAGGAGGGATGAATTTTCACTGTGAAATAGGGAAACCTTGCAGACTAGTGATTAGAAGAGACAGATGAAAAAAGCAGCAAAGCTGTCAGAAGTCGATCAAATTTAGAACCTTACACTTACATTATCCAAAGTATGGTGTGGGATGCTGGGTAACCTTGGATCTGTCAGTCAACATTAAAAAACAATACCCTCAGAAGTATTTCATATAAAAACTTCAAGGGAATGAGTGGTGTTGATTGGCTGATAGGGGCTAAAATGTAAAACATTTTTCTCAACTTTAGGCCAACAATAAACATACTTCTGCTTCCATTTAATTGCATGGTTTTTGTCACTCACCTAGTCGGGAATTTTATAGTTTCTTTTTTGAGTTCATATACTTACGTGATGCAGTCATACAAAAGGTATTTTTTAATTTAAAACGTAAAACGCAATAATTATTATAACATCATTGTTTTGGCGAGGACGCATCCATGACTGGGCCAGGATTTCCGTTTTGTATGATACTCATTATGGTATTGGAGACTAAAAAGTATCATGTTTTCCACCAAATCAGCGTATTACGTTCATACTGTGCAAAAAAAGAGACTATACGGTAATCGATAATTATGCAACAATTTAGTAATGCAAAACAAAAACTAAAAACAAAGCGTGCAAAAATGTGCATTGAAAAAATTTAAAACATTACTGTTAACCAATGGGAAATCAACAAACTTTGATTCAGATTTTACTGACACCTTTTGAGCTCATCAGGTATGACAAAAGCAAATTTTTTTGTGGCTGGCCTTAATGCTAAAATTGTTTCCGCTGCTTAGTTGTTAAGAGCAGAGACTGATCAGTGGACTGCTCAACCTTTAGAGTTTGACAACTTGTAAAATGAATAAGTTAAAGCAACCCAAATTGACAAGGAAGACACCTTAATGACAACATTGTCCTGGATTCCATTCGAAGTCAAAGGTCAGGCAAATAGATATTGCTAGATTTCTCAATAGTAATGTGAATTACTGAATGCAGAATTGGAAGACTTGTTTAGAGAAACCAATAGAAAAGCAGCAATAAAACTGCGAAAGTGAGAAGTATATGAATGCATTAGACCTGTATGAAAAAAGCTTGAACTAAAAAGCTATGAGTAGCTTTTGCATCTGCTTGTAGCTATGAGTCTGATGAGTAGCTATGAGTTGCAAACTTGGTTAACTTTGTGGTACCTGACAACAGACCAGTGGCCTTGAGGTGGATGGTTAAAAGACAGGCAAACAGGTAGCAAACTGAAAAAGCAGACGCAAAAGTCGATTAATATGTAAATTGGTGTGCCAAAGATGTTAGTGTCTTCTATTGAGGGTCTAAATCTACAGGTCTATGATGGCAACCATGACTTGGGCTTATTGCAATAAAATGGTAAATGGTTGTTAATTTTTTCAAGTCATGAAAACCTTGTAGGATATTAGCAATAAAACTAAAAGCAGGCATTGGGCAAATTATTGAAACAGTGAAACACTTTGTGGAATGTTTGTGCTTTGTTTATTATAGGTGGGCAAGACTATAGGTAACTAGCCTACATTCGTATGTAAGATACAGACACAGTGCATCTGTGCAGTAATATTTCTCTTTTATGTTATTTCGTAATTTTTACTTCAGGCGGGGACTTGAAACCACTTTGCCCCTTTAGAGGAAGAAGCACAGCGTAATTCATATTCAAATATAATCTAATGTGACTAGACCAAGTCAATAATAGCTCTGTCAGGCCTTGCACGGATTCCTACGGTGGATTTACTGTGGTAGAGATTTGGGCCGGGGTTTGTGTGTTCACTGCAAAACGGGAACAGTCAGCTGTCTGCTCTGCACACAGACGGAGTATATGCTGGAAACTTGCGTTCAAATTACAAAATTTACAATGGCACATTTTTTATCAGCCATTGTTTTGCTAAAGTTTTTTATTGATAACTCAATTAATTTCTGGGTCAAGATTGGATTTGCTAGTGAAAACTGTCATTAGAACTTAATAAATTAAAAACAGCTGGTAAACATTATGTTGTTCTTCAAGTTTTGTAACTTCCACTGCTCTGGGCAGTTTGCATACAATGGTATGAATGCTAAATCTTACTATTTATTTATGGTGGGTCTTTCGGACCTATTGTTCGAATGTGGTAGGAATGCGCAGGAATAACTTATTATTCATGTACAACACGCTCAGTCTGACAAATGCTACCCTGTGGCCCACTGTTTACCTTTCTAATTTTAAAAGCTAAAATCGTGTTATAAATTACTTGAGGAGAGCCGAGATTGTTAATATGATAGAAGTTGTTTTGATTTGGAGTGGCATCGGAATTTACAGATTTATAATAATGATCTTGAAACTTTTGTTGTGATTAGCGAGTGACTGTGTTGATATAAACTTGTTCCATGTATTTCTGACTGCATGGACAGTGATTGCCTTTACTTACTTTTTGTGTTAGATGTGTGTGAAGATTTGTATCAAATAAAATTTCGCAATTATTTAACAAACGTACATAAGCAATTTAGGAAGCTTGTCAACATACATGCGGTACAAAACCTTAAGGAATATTTTTTGTGAAAATTTTATATGGATAGAGAGTTGTGCATAAAGTGTAAAATATTTTGCAGAGGCAAAACTAAAGAAAATTTAAATTTTATAAAATAAAGCCGGTTCAAAGTTGATCTTGGTAATATAGCTTCCGTAAATAGAATTGTATGAGAAAGTTAGAAGTTTTAGTTTCTAGAAAGAGTTACGCCATTTGGCCCTTTCAACTGGTTCTAAATTGCCAATTACCAGTAATTAATTTTCTAAAATTTCAAACTACAGATATGACATGAGTATGATTCTCAGACTTAATTAAGTGCATAGGCAATGTAGTTGTTATTAAATGTTTAATAATTCTAATTTTTTACTAATTTCAAAAGAAGGTTCATGAGCTTGGATATTCTGATTGTACGTACTGGTCCTATAATCAGTTAATTGCTTTTGAAATTTCAGCACGTAGTCTGCCCTAATGTTAAACTTTTTTAATGTTCTTTTCTTGTGCATATAATACACTAGCTTTTGGAATTTTGAAATCATTTATATTTATTTCATAATTTTTTGTCATTTTATTTTAATTAACGTAATAAATAGTTTACAGAGTGTTTGAGATTTTTGTCCTTGAAAGTTGGCTTCTTGTGTCAACTCAATATGGCTGCCCATGTACAGCAAGTAATGCTTTAATGTTGCATATTAGTTGACACAGTGGTTAGATAACGTTCTATGCGTTGATCTTCCTTCTAACCTTTTGTTGGGAAATACGTGGGGAAATTCAAGCACAAACTTGAATTGAGAGTAATGTCTAGTTTCCGTAACTTCCGTTCATTTTTTGCGCGAGAATTGGCTTTATTACAAAAGCAAATACTGTATGTGAATCCACATGAGCTTCTTGCGTGTGCCTAGTGTCAAATTAGTCGTCATTGATATGTATTTGCAACATCGCGTTATCTGGTGATGCCACCTAATGTCAGCATGACGAATTAATTCTAGGACAAACGTCCATGCTATATAGACTTTAAAAATTTAATGGCGCTGTAGAAAAGCTTCGTTTTTGATTGGACTTTTCATATCATGAGAAGGCGTAAATCACATTATGTATTAAACATCTAATAAATTTAGTGACATTCTGGAGCCGTGTGCTGGAAACACCGAGAAAATAAGTTAAATTTGTTCAACGTGAAAGCTGGGTATCTGTAAACTGGAGATTAATAACAAGTTCACCAAGCTGCTAATTTACTAAAAAGCGGAAAAGTTGATAAATTGAGAGTCTCTTTCATAAGCCTTTATAATATGGCAATAGCAATTTTATTTATGAGCATTAAGCAATGGCAACAATCCTGGAAATGAATTAAGTGTGATGAAAACAATAATAATAATTATTCATTATATGATAGGTTCATATATAACATGTACTGTTCTTGCAGGTGGCTGCGTACAATCTCGGTCATTTTATTTCTCAACAAGCAGGACTTGCTGGCAGATAAAATCAAATCTGGGAAAACCCCATTGGAAGATTACTTTACAGATTTCGGAAATTATCAGACCCCACCAGATGGTATGTATAAGACTATAAAATATTTATTTATAGTGATTTATACCATCTGCCCTTGGAAACACGATAATTGACATAAATTAAATAATAACAGTATGGTTACAGTCTTTTCACAGTGATCGATTTCCAACTAATTTAGTTACCAGTACCAGAATTTTAGCATTTGTTTCTTGTGTAAACACAGCTGAACTACAACATAAAATCTAGTAGCTTGCTCACTTTCAAAATTGAAGATTCACATCCTTGGAAACATTTGTATTATAAAATGATATTATTTACTGGTAGCAGAACTGTGCTAGCAGTTCATATTAGCTTGACATTTGTTATATCAGCAGTTATCAAGTAAAGCTTTAATAATTAATATTGACTTATTAATTTACTTGTCTAAGATACTGAGCTTGTAAGTTTGCATCTCAAAAGACAGATTCAAATCTAGCTTTAGTTTCGATTTTTTTTGGATTTCCTGATTGCTGTAGCCATGTTATGGATAAGGCTGGAGATGTGGCTGTTAATTTAAGTTCTCTTTATAGCAACACCAGAGTCCGGAGAGGATGCTGCCGTGACACGAGCCAAATATTTTATTAGAGACGAATTCCTGGTGAGTACTTTTGCCATCTCTCACAGTAGTCTAATGTGTCACCTCTGAGAATAACTGAATTTGCATTGATTTCATAGCAATGGGGGACCTTTTAATTTAACACTTCACCGAATACATTTCAAATGGCAAAATTTTCTCAGGTTTTCTGGGCTGGTTTCTCACTCAATCTTTTTTGTGCTTTTTTGATTTTTTCTTGTATAACGTACCAATTGATGCTTGCTATTTTAATTAAAGTGGACTTTCATTTCATTACTCATCATAGGGTAAGTGATTTTTTAAGAGTTTTTTAAAGTTTAGTTACGACTTGCAGCATTGATAAATTTGAAGTTTCAAGTGGCACTGGTTCACACACAATTGGTTTAAAGAAAAACCAGATTATTGTGTAAACACGAGTTCAGAATAAAGAACACTCTAAGATTTTGAAAACTACAATAGCTTATTTTAAATCAAGGCTTAGATTAAATAATAGTTACCTCGGATACTCAAATTTCGTTGAACTTTCAAAGCTACGTGCGGCTCAGTGAATCTACTAAGATTGGCAGCGGCGCCTTTTTATCACGTGCGCATGGCCGACAAATAGAAGGCGATACCGTGATGACCATGATCATGAACTGCTGTGTTAGTTTCGTGATGTTATATGATGTAAAGCCCATTTTTCGTGACATCATGCGTTGAGCAGCACTGTAACACCTATGCAGATGTGCTTGACGCGTAAGGGACGACGCCTGCCATTGCACAAACTGTGGTTAGTTTCTGATGTAAGCAATAGCTGTGTTCGGTTGCCATTACTTAACTTTCTATGCTAATTATTCAAATATAGGGAACAATTGTTAACTTTTATAGGCAAGAAAATGTATATTTTGGACAGTAAATTAAAATGAGATTGAGTCTAAACAATCGTCCGGTCTTCCTTTAACAACGTAGGTACTAGATAGTTAGATATAGATCTGCTATTAATTGAGAATTTTTGTTTTCCTAGTCTTCATTTTCCATTCTCAGACTCTACAAAAGCGCAAAACTATGCTTTACAGAATCAGGTTTTGGTAGTCTAGAGTCAAATGGTCTTACAATAAAAAGTTGCAGGAACTAAGAATTGTACAGTCTTGTTTTAGAGTTTCATTTTTAAGCTGCTGGAAACGTATACTAAATTGCACAAACAGAGTTTCGATAAACTCTGGAAAGCTTGTGCAAAGCATATTACGTACCTATTTTAACGAATTAAAATCTATATATATTTTTTGGGTTTAAATTATTGTTTTGTGCTGCATTTGCTATATATAAATGTTTTTCTGTTAGGTATTTCGTCATAATTAGAATTTAATTTTAATATTTACAGAGAGTGAGTACTGCAAGTGGGGATGGCCGACATTTTTGTTATCCGCACTTCACGTGTGCCGTGGATACGGAGAATATACGCCGAGTGTTCAACGACTGCCGAGATATTATTCAGCGAATGCATCTGCGGCAGTACGAACTGTTGTGATACTACGTATTATATATGTCCTACTACAATGATGTTTTTGCTATATGCACATGTTAAACAGAATGATGCTGACTTTGATGATAAAAGTCATTGCCCAGTAACGGGTACAGAGCGTATCTAGTTGTTGTATGTATGGAACTGCTCTATATACAATCGTGATTTTTTTCGGCGAACAAAAATGCAGTGGAGCTTTCCGCCCCAGCACGCTTATGTTATCGATAAGTGTAGGCAAATAATTTTATAGTAAAAGATGTGGTCGGTTGTTTAAGCTGTGGCTAATTTTTATAGTTTTGGTAGCGTTTAAGTATTTTTGCTTTCACTTCGAAATCTGTTTGTAAACATGTCCGTGAGAACATAAGAGAAAAGGCTCGAGGTAAGCAGATGTGAAAATAATTGGTAAGCCATTTACCTGATGTGACAAGTTACATTAAAATTACAATTAAATTAAAATTAGTCTGTCTAATTAGGCAGGATGGAAAAAAAGTTTTTCAGTGTTCTTTAACACTGGGGCATTTTCACTAAAATATGTGATGATGTAATGTCAAACAATTTTTCTCCTTTTATGACTGCATTGTTTAATGCAAAGTCCGTTAGGAAATTGAGGTTATAACAGATGGAACTGCTTTGTATCTGACATATTCTCTGTTACTGAACAAGAGAACACGCACAAAAAATATCTCAATTTTTTTCTTATTTACTTTTCCATCTTGTACTCTGGTTTTTGTTTATAACTTCATTTACATATGATTCTGGGTTAATGTACTCTTGGCTGGTGCTTTTGAGGCATTACTAATTTACTGTAGGCAGGAACGTGGTGCATCTACTGTTTTTATCAGGCCCACTGAGAGTACCACAACAGACACTACGCATCTTTGGGACCATCTGATTTTTCTGACATTTGACTCTGAAGATGTCATTCGTAACTTTGCTTGTAAATAACCAGAAAAACACCATTATTTGTGAAAAATAAAATAATACTGTATAGGCAATATTTCCTAATATTTTTAGTTCGATATATTAACTCGATAAAGGGACCCAACTGCGTTGTATAACTGAGGCCCTATTTCATCTTGCACCTGTACATTTTCCTTTTGGCAGCCTAGTTTTTAGCTGGTTTGATCACTTTTTTGAAATATTTTGAATTGGTGATGTGATAATACCTTGTTCACTTAATTTTAATTTATGCAATTCAAGTTTTTCATTTATTACAACAACGTGCAAACACTGTCGTGAAATTATTTATGAATTTTTAGGACTAAATTAATGACAAAGAACAGGTAAACTTCAATAATGCGTAATTGTTACCATTTGCAATATGTTATTTAAAACGAGTTAATGCCCAATTGATTTGTGAACAAAAATTGTTTGCATTCTAGTTGGTTGGATGCCACATTTTCCAGTTCACTGTTTAAGACAGTGGTTTAACGGCTTTTACTGAGTCTTGAGCATAATGAAAAACTAAACTGCTAAGCTAAATCCATGCTACTAGCATGATTGCTTGTTGTCAGTTAGCTGTATTAGCTAAATGAAAAAATTACGCAGTCTTTGAAGAGTTGTGAATTGGACTCGTGTGTGGGCATTTCTTATGAGAGCAGTAAGCATTTTCTAGTAATCTTTGTCAGAAGGTTTTGATAATCAAAAAATGCTGTGCTGTCACCGAGATTTTTCCATTCTGCCATTCTTGGTTATTTATGTGATTGTTTATTGTGACTTTAACATGTGCATATTATTTTGGGTTTCTGAAAACACGGAAAGATTTCTCCAAAGTTGCACAGCAAAACAGCCCAGCTTTGAAGTCGTAACATGTTGTTGTAGGCCTCGCACTATTGTTGCATTATTCAGCATGGTCTGACATCTGTTGGTGTAAATAATGAATTTTGCAAAGACGTTGCAGTATCATTTGCATGCTTTGTGTTTATGACAAAGCTATTTTGTAAGATAAGGTTGGTATCCATTCTGTCTGCTTGTGGATACAATGTGTGTGATAAATGTAATTAAAACATGCTATAAAAAATTGTTAAGCTGCACTTCAGTATAACAATGGGAGGCATGTGCAAGCATGGCTTTGCATCGTTATATTGGAAATGAAAACACTGTATATTTGCTGAAATGCACTATTTATATACAGATCATTGTTGTTGTTGATTGTTGTTGTCTCTCTTAATTCTCTTTATCATGCTTTTATTAATATTTGTTGTAGATTTTTTTTATAAGATGCAACAAGTTGCAAATTATTATTGGGCACACAGTGTAATTATACATGCTGCTTTAGTGCTTTTGAATATAACAGGCAGATTTGTACAATTTAAACATGGTTATTGACGCTTTACCGTGACTTGTATTTACATGCATGATTTGCAGACTTCCCTTCTTTGGCATTCATTTTTATCTTTAGTTACAACTTCTAATTTCATGATTATAAGATTCTTCGTTATTTCTATGTCACCGAATATGAAATGCACTAATTGCAATGTATTCGTAATGTGAGCTTAAAATTTCTTTTTATCAAATGTGGCCGGTCTTTTTTACACAGCACATCAGTGAAAGGATTTACATTTTCTACAAATGATTTGTCCTTATGGCTTGTGTATGTTAAAAATTGTAGTTGACCAACAGTTGCTCTCTAGAAACAGCATAAAACCTGCCCTCTAGTAATAAGTAGCAGTTGAAGTAGTTTTTCATGGTACTGCTACATGATTACATGCTTATTTATTGAGTATATTTGTTTATGTGTTATTTTTGCAAAATCAACTTATTTTTGAGAATACGTTGTTAAACAATGTGGAAATAATATATCCAGGACCATTGGTTGAAAATTGGTTCTAAATTATTAAGTGTATTTAATTTGATAACGTTATACTTCAGTAACATTATAAAACTGATGGAAATGTTGTTTGTCTATCTCATTGTAATGTTATTTTTGCTATATTCAATAGAAACTGTTTATGGTTTAGCATATTATATATTGCATTCTCTTACAGTCTTTAGTGATGTTGTCAAATTTTATTGGGATGCACTGTTGTTATGTTATATCTCTTCTTTTTGTTAATAAATTATAAATAAAAGATTATTGTAAGCATAGTCCTGTATGTAACAAACAGTAACCATTTGTACTGAACAAAAAATTGTGTAAATGTTTTTCTGAATAAGTTTCTAACTGATATTTGAAAGAATAGTGTAAGAATCAAAATTATGCATAAACGTACTTGTGCTTGTACACTTATTGTAAATTGAAAATGTGGAGTAAAGTGTAAATCGATTTCTGCTCTAAAATGAAATAAAACTATCAGAGAAGATATTTATAACATTGTTGCTTGGGTGCGACATGCTTGTACATTTGCCTTAGCTTTTATTCTGTCTATGTAATAATGTTGCTCACATTATTTGTGTTGCCCATTAGACATGTACGTGGTTTTACCATGCACCATCTTTTATAGTTAATATATGGAAAATTGTACGATTAAATTGAAAACTTCTCTTTCTAGTTTTTGTTAATGTGTAACTGCAAACAGAACTCAGTTTCGTCTTTGTTTTTAAAACGTGCTGAAATAGAGGATGGCTGGCTCAGTATCCTTATGACCATTGTCTTCAAATAGTATTGCAGGTCTATTTTTGACCATTTACCATTTACACAACCTGCTACTTTCATCTACATCAGCAAATGATTCTATTTGTTTTGGTCAGACTAAACTATTTTCTTAACATTTTCACGCTTAAAATGATGCCACCTTTCTGGAGGATTATGAAATGAGATGTGTATAATCTGTGTACTTTAAGTATACTTGTTTTGTTTGTATCCATGTGTAATGTAATTTGCTTTACCTAAGTTCTTGTAGCATTAAAATTAAACACAATGATGAGTAAGCAATGGCAAAAATGTGGTAATAATATGCAACATTTTGCATTCATAATGCTAAATGTTATATATACAACTAAATTGAGTATATACTAGATAAAACTAAAGAAAGATACCATGGGGGATCCTGGGATGTGCATTCTCCTAATGTCGTCCCATGAAGTAATCATAATTACAGTTATCATAATTCATACAGTTCTCCACGCCAAAGTTTGCCACATGGACCTGAAGACGAACACGAAGTTAGACATCCGTCAATGCCTTACCACTTGATTCAATTGGCTTACGCTGCCTAATTTGTAATACCGAGTCCCTCCATTAGATGTTTGTTGACTTGTGTTATTTTGTGCTGATACAATATTTGCACTTTTGTCTCCGCTTGATGCTTTGCTTCCATCTCCTTTCAGAACCGATATGCACTTCCAGTTGTCCAGATAATTTGCTGAAATAAATTTATACAAGTTCTATGTAGCGTTCTTATTTTGCAACACACTCCAGAAATGCAACAGTGGTCTTAGATGTGAGACCGGGCTTATAGCCAATTTTTGCCTGGTTTTGTTATTATCAACATTTCCACTGATATTTAATAATCTTAGTTTTTTATCTTGTACACATTTTGGCATTCCCTAACTAATGGCTCCTAATTCTAAGCATAATCTTGATGTTTATACTACTTTAAACAGATATGCAGTTATTGAATTTCAGATGAATAGGTACTCTGTTATTTATTCACATCATTCACTAAATACTAGTAAATAGTGCACGAAAAACTGATAAAAAAATTACTGTATGAGAAAATATTTTAAATGCAGATGCAATATGCCTAGTCTGTTTTCTAAGAAAAATTGTTTATGGTCATCATTTCAAAGTATGCAGTATTTATATAATATTAGCCGAAAGTAAAAAACAACTGCGAGAAGCTAAAATAATTTCTTATACAAACATATAATGGACTTACCTTTCCATAACCTAACACAGCCATCGTCGCCGGAAGAAGCAAGTATCGTGCCAGTGATGTTCCAACTGACACGCCATACCTATTACAGGAAAATTGTTAGATGTTCAAGTTTTTCAGATATCTTTATAACTTCTTGATCATTCCGCAAAATGTGAATGCTAATAAACTATTATGAAAATACATGAAAGAGCCATTCATGAAATACAAAAGTAGTGTATTATTCTGAAAATAACACAACATATGTAAGGAAATGAAGGAACATTTTTTCTTCATTCTAATTTATAAATTACCAACTGCTCAGCAATGGATTTAAAAACTGAAGCATATATGCCAACTGCAGATTCTAAAAAAATTTTGTTATTTCCAAAATTGTATCGATGGTACAGGGTATTTCAGATGAAACAGTGTAATAGAAATATGGTGATATTCTCATGTTAATGTACAAAAACCAAGCTGTATGTACAGAAATTGGAGTTATGCACATATAATTCATATTTCATCACCATGATGTCACCAAGCAGAAAACAAGGTTAATTTTTGACAAAATAACAAGTGTTATCCAGTGCATCCAAACTAATAAACTTGAATGAGTTTTTCAAAAAGACCAGCATTTTTCCCGTTTATATCTGCAAGTTAACGGCACACAGTGCCATCGATTATTGTAATCTCTTACTAAAAGACTTATCACACAAAACTACATTTATTGTAATTTGATCAGCATATCACCATATTTCAGGAATACCCTGAGTAAATACTTATGATATTCCAGCATGACATACATGAAAACAAATCTATATTTGTATATTACTTTCTTGCTTTTGAAGTGTCTTGACTTACCTGTGAATTATGGTCATCAAAAACTGCTACCTGTCTTATTTCAAAGCGAGAGGTGCCTAACTGGGTTGATGATACAGAAGTAGTTGACTGAGACGATGGCTGTTCTTTTCTGTAATACGCAAAACACTATACCTCAACGATTTAATTTTTTGACAAAACACATTCTTAGTCTTTCTCAGTTTGCCCGCAGTAGTAAACTCTTGAATATCTGTAATAAGTTTTGGCTGGAACACAGTGTGGACAACATAAAAGTACAGCAACAATCAAAATCCACATCATTTTATACAATCTGACACCAATGCAAACACACAGAACATTGCATTTGGACAGCAGTGATTAATTAATTTTTTAAGTGTCCTTCAACAATAATATTTATTTTGATAAAATTACATAGAAGGAAAAATGAGAAACTATCTACAAAAGTACTTAATCTCACTAACAGTCAAGTTCCTGTAATCTAGCTGTGCCAATAAATATTTTTACTTCATAGGAAAAAACAGGGTTTCATTCATTCATCTATACATATTTATACATGTCTTAATGAAGTGAAAGTATTATCGCATATACAGCAACCTGTCACTGCATAAAATTAATGTGTGCAACGCTGCATCCACAATGAATATGCATCTTGTTTAGTTAATCATTTTTTCATCTAGAATTCTAGGCAGCGATGCTTATTAAAAGGGCTTTTAAGGAACAAATATAACATTAAATTCTATTTGCAGCTTAACATTTACTTTACAGATTTAAACTACTTCAAAATAAAATTTAGTAGATTTCCCCTGTATTGATGCCAGATTGTGTATTTAAACATTATGATAGAAAACTGATTTAGTGTGCAGTAGTGCACAGATAATCTGCAGTATACTATAGCTAATGCATGCAGAAATAAGCAAAAGATTATTCACAAATCATAACGTAAAACTACTTCGCTCAGTTTACTTGGTAAATGTGCTATAACAAAGCAGTTAAATAAGAAAAAAGTTTATACTGTACTTGAATATTAAAGAAACTAAAGAAAATTTGCCTTCCAAAAGATTTTAATTTATGTACAGCATCATTTTAGCTACGATTGTGAAAAATGAGGGCAAAAACAACATTTAAAAACAAAACCAAAAGGCAGATATTACAACAGTAAATCTTAAATGCTTACTTGTATGGTTTGAGCGACACTATATGTACATCTTTCGATGCTATAGCAATTATGTGATATGAACGACCAAGATTCGGGGCAAATGCGATGTCGTGCGCTGGTTCGGTAACCGACATAATTGTTTCAACCTTATTCCACTTTCTGCAACGTCAGAAAATTTGTATTGTTTAATGATTTCTAATACAATTATATATAGTTTTATAACACTGTAGTGAAGGTATGCAATAAAAATTAACAGTGACTTTATTCCTCCAAATAACTCCAATATATTTTAGCAATATACAGACTGCACCAGAGTGTTTCGAAACAAATGTAATATCAGATTAAAGCATTGGGAATAATATTAGTTGGATATCTGGGAGTAATATTACGTGGATATACATAATCACAATGTGAGACATACCTTTTTAGAAAGCATAGAGACAATTCTAATTTTAACCAGGTTAAAGTTAAACAAACTTATACTACAAGTTATTAGACTTGTACCAAAACCAAAAAGGCAAATTATAGAAAACAAATAACTTGATCTTACTAACATTGCAACATTGGTTTCTATGAAAATAGTAATTGGTAGTACATTGTAGTTATTAAACCCAATTATTTATCTTTATACAGAAACTGAAAATTTGTTTACTAACTAATCCTTAGTTTTCGTATATCTTGGGTGAAACAAAGAAGACAATTTTGAAACGATCAAAATGTTGTGACCAATAAAACACAATACAGCGAACCCTGAAAATGAGCATAATTTTCGTGCAGTAATCACTAACAAGTCTATTTACAGTGAAATGCTTGATGGAAAAAATTTGTGGGCCTGCCTAACACTGCAAGTCAACCTTAAGAAAGTACTATATCCATAGCACCAGTAGCAGGCCATTATTATTGGATCATTTAGGATAAACTCCATTGGAAATCACATGGTTAAGTGACTAGGAATATTAGGTCTCAGGAAAAAATGTATTATTTTATTAAAACATACCTCTGGTTGTCACTATATTCATATATAACTACTTTTCCACCAGCTGATGGGTTAGCATCATCACTACCGACTGCTAACATTGGTGTGTGTACTCTACAAAAAGGAAAAGTAGACAAAATGCCAATAATTACTTTTCTAAGTCACTAGCAAAATTAGCAAAGAACAATGAATCTTTACAGCAAGGCCCTGTTAACATAGAAACACTTGTAAGCCCATCTTGTACCCCGGAAGACCCTCCCCCTTACCCCACAGGGTCTGTATTTTTTTAAGTGTTGCAGTTGGTCACTTTCTACTTTCAGATTTTTATTTTCAGGTGCATGTATATCAGTAATTACTGAAATTAAGTGTTAAGAGTAATACTCTAATATTTAGACGCATTTGCTTGAAATCTTATTGCTAATAATTAAAGTGGCCTAAATTGTTCTGACTGAAGTTTGATAAAAACAAAAGCTGAAGAGTGTAAAAAATTGAATTAAAAGTGCACTTAGGTGCTCTCAACATGCAAAGAAATGCAGAAAAGATATAATGCTTTTTGAACATTACGTGCAAGAAAGAGTAAAAATTAACTTTTATAAGTTATATAAACACTGTAAAACCTACAAGTTCATTTCAACCGAAATAAGTTGTTCTAGAACACAAACGACTACTTTAAAGTGCTCTTAGATGCCTCCATTTATGTCCTCAAATGCAAAAAATGTATCGGATCTTGATGGGGGAACTTATAGCGCTCCTTCTGACCCCGAGTAGCAGCTCGGGATGCTTGTTGGATACTTAAAATACCCCCTACAGTCATAACTTCTTAAAAAAGGCACTGCTTTATAGTCCCAGTGGTTTAGGTTTTTAGTAGAATTAATGCTTGACTTAGAACGCCAAATGCATAGACTGCCAATAGTTTACGTTTCCAATTCACTAGCAAAGCCAGTAAAGAATAATGTATCCTCATAGTCCTAGTAGTTTAGATTTTTAGCACAAATAATACTCGCTTAGAACAATTTTCTGATCCTACTTTCATAGCTTTTCCACCTATGGCAGACACTTCAGACCTTTTGTGGAGTAGAGACTTCAGAATTCTATATTGTTGTCCAATATTAAAATGATTGTAGAACATAATTGTTTGACACAAATGTAAGAAGTTAAGTCTTTTTTTGTATAGGCTTCACTAGCAATCAAGCATTAGAAAAAACAGTAAGTAAACAAATGATTATTGTGGAATAATATGATGAAACCAATAAAATGTGTGTACTCCATAGGCCAGAGTCAATAAAGTTCTTACAAATGATTTTCTTCGTAAGTTTCCACGTGCGAATGGTTTAATGCTAGCACAGTAAGCCAGTCTTCGTAAAAATCTTCTTAAATTTGTGCGTAACTTTATGCAAAAATTAGAGCTTGAGTAAGTGCAATTTAGCATGTTGTGCACATCTTAAATGGCTATGGCTAGTGTTTTAGTGACAGGTAATTTCTAAATAATAGAAATTTGATACATGCAGAACATATTTTTCGCAATAGATTAGAATTAGAGCTTTCGCAAGAAAGTGATACAAGAATGCAGCAGATCACCAAGATTGCATTTCTCTCTCTGTCTCTCTCTGCCGGCCAATCAATCGACTGATCAACCTGCCTGCCTATAAGCCATCTACCTACAACCAACCAACCTAGCCATCTACATACCCTGCTACATGCCTACTTGTACACATATTTATCTACATGCCTATTTATTTATCTACGCTTTTATTCTTTTTTCTCTTGCTAGTTTCATTAATCAGTTAGAGCAATTTAACAGCATTCAGGAAAACAGAAAATAAAATAAACATGCCTCAAAGTTAGTAAAGGAAACCTAGAGATGTTTTGTTGTTGGCAAGTAAGAGAATGATGCGTATAGTACTAAATTGCCTTGTAACTAGTGTTTATAATTTCGCAGAATCTGAGACAGGCTTTACATCTATGCCTATAACACTAAAATCTGACAAAAGGTGCACCAAAGTTAGTATACGCTGACAAAAGAGTCAAGAGAATGTTATTTTGTGCTACTGTGCTGTACCAAAAGTGGTGCCGAAGTTAACAAATGCATCTGGTACCCATGAAGATTTTGGCCAGAGGTGAATTTTAGTGGCATAAAATGATTGTATGAACAAAATAGATAAGAACTTCGTATGAAGTCTTTCTGAATCCAGTTTATGCAGGTTTATATGTACTTATTAAATACTTGTGTACAAAAATTCATACCAACTTTCTTAAAAACATTTTAGTGAATCCCGTCCCATATACTTTAATATAAAAACAAAAATAACCTTGACGGGCTCCAGGCAAGACAGCTGCAGCTAAGTTTACAAGTAATGTTATGCTGCAGTGACCACTGACTCAGGTTCATCACATCTGGTGCTTCATAAATTCGAACTACCCCATCTGCCGAGCATGTTGCCTGAAAAAGTGTAAACAACAATTTATAATAAGTACAATAATCGAATATAATGCGTTTAAATTAAATTTCTGTATAAATACCTCTATTATTATTATTATTATTATTATTATAAACCAGCACTTTATAATAACCTACATAGTTAGCATACGTACAGATAAACATTAGATAATTGTATGCAGTTGTCTAATTCATAAATACTTAAAAATATTTGAGAGTTGAATCCACTGATAATAACTGATTATTAGCCATTATCCAAGATGGTACAGTGTCACTGTTACATCTGTTGGACACAAACGATGATGAATTTTCGTGCGAAACTAATGAAGAGGTGCAAAAGAACTTTCGTAATGTTCCAACTGACATGCCATACCTATTACAGAAAAATTGTTAGATGTTCAAGTTTTTCAGATATCTTTATGACTTCTTGATCATTCCGCAAAATGTGAATGCTAATAAACTATTACTGAAAGAGGGAGAGGGAGAGGGAGAGGGAGAGGGAGAGAGAGAGAGAGAGAGAGAGAGAGAGGGAGAGAGAGAGAGAGAGAGAGAGAGAGAGAGAGAGAGAGAGAGAGAGAGAGAGAGAGAGAGAGAGAGAGAGAGAGAGAGAGAGAGAGAGAGAGAGAGAGAAGCAATCCTTGTAATGAGCTGCATGGACTATACTTCGTTTATCATTTTCTTTTGAAATGTGCAATTCTAATCCATTGCGAAAAATACATTCTCGTGTATGAAATTTTTCCATTATTAGCGTTTTCGTTTTCCACAAAAACACCAGCTATAGCCATTTAAACTGTGCACAGCGTGCAAAATTGCACTCGAGCAAGCACTAATCCTTACGTAAAGTTACAAACAAATGTAAGAAGATTTTTATAAGACTGGCTTAGTGAAAAAAGTTCGTACGCACAAACTTACGAAGAAAATCATTTGTAAGAACTTTAGTGAATCCGGGTAATATCAGTAAACAGCAAATTTTTAAAAATTTTTCCATTTCTATGTACATGCAATTTCACTTTTATAATAAACCCATAAATATTTTGTACTTTTCTAAAAGTAACTGTATTAAAAAATCACAATATACAATTCAAAATTAAAATGTACATACAAGTTGTAAGCCTAGATGGCGTGGAGCAAATCGCACATCTGTAACGGAAGTTCGGCTATCAACTAAACTGGTTCTTTTTACCCACTGACTTTGTCCTTTCTGACATGTTTCACTAGCTGCAAGAGTGCAAATAATTGTTAAAAAAATTGATTTTTACTAAAAAAAAATAAAAATGGACTGCAATTTTAAAAAATCTATAATTATTCAAATAAAAATTCCAAATTAAGTGTTTTGCTTATATGTATTGTATAACTGATAAAATTACTCATAACGTCATAACGAACTATTGAACTTTGGAGTAGAAAGAATATATGATATACAATTAAATAATAATTTTGTTGTTAATAATATTTAAAGCTGTCTAGCTAAAAGGAGCCCCCAAGAGTTATTAATGATTGTAAACAAAAGAGTTGAAGTAATTGGCAATTTTTAAAAAAATTAATGCCTTTCCAAAAAGTTTGAGGAGTTAAGTTGGCTTGGCAGTCATGGATAATCTTAGGCGAGTACTTATGACACACTTATGATCTTTCAATGCTAATTAGAGTTTGGTTACTCGTGTAACAGAATACCAGATTCGACAGTTTATCAATGTCATCACAAAAAGCACCAACGTCTGTACAAATTGTAAATTTAGAAATCAAATATCTGCACTAAACTACTTTTAGAACTGCCACATTTAATACGTACGAAGCTCTTCCCACACAGCAGCCGTCCGATCAAAAGAACAAGTTGCCAAGACTTGACCAAACTCTGGATGCGCCCAGGTAACTTTCCAAACAGGGCCACTATGGGTCTACAATAAAAGAATGTAAAAATTCTCAGTATTGACAATTCGTTGATACAAATACCATCAGCATACAGCACTGCTTCTTTTTTCTTATTCAATCGTTCAAATGAGTCTGAAATGATGTTAGTCAATATAAGTAAAAGCTTTCTTAACTTCAGCAGTCTGGAAACATAAATGAAACTGCTACCAAAGGTTTTTGCTACTGAAATGAATTAACTTTGCCCACTCCTTGGACCTCATTATAATGCCAAATTTAGTGGCATCTCAGATGTGGCATTAATTTGACTGTAACATCAAAGTTCAAAAAGTTCAATAGAGACTGTTAAATAATTTGCATACAAAATACCTTCCAATCTGCTGTACAGTTCCACTGACTATCCTCTCCCAAATCCCAAACCTGGAAAAGCCATAATAATAAATGACAGCAGAGCGGCTTTTGAACCTTGTAAGGCTAAGCAATTAAATAAACATATAAACAGAAAATGTATTTCCAAAACTTTTGTTAAGTAATAAATACATCAGAATATAACAGTATTTAAAACTATGATAATGTTAAACTATGATGGGTGAAAATCAAAGTTCAAAATTGCAAGCCCCAAGTTACTTAAATGCTACTTCATGATCTCTCCTCTCTCTCTCTCTGTCTGTCCATCTCTCTCTCTCTCTCGTCGTTTTTGCACCCGCACTCGTTTTTTCTTTTTTCCTTATCCCTCCTTTTTTGAAGTTCTCTTACAAACATAATAAAGAACAGAGTTGTTAAATTGATAATCTTCATTGCAACAGTACTTTTTACAAATCCAATTTATCCACACAGAGAATGCATTGATATAGACTTCTAAATATCAATCCTAGAAGCTCAAGTTTCACGGACATTGCTAGAGAACCGTAATCATTAGGGCAATTAAATTTTTACTGCACAACTAGAGCTTAGATCCCACCCCTTATGCAAGTTTGATTGCAATCGGATTGGCGATTTTCGGGAAACAGAAGGAAATAAGACAAAATAAGAAACACGCACGCACACACATCCAGATAAAACTTCCAAATTATGGCTAATACAATTTTTAAATGATTATCCAAGGTAACACTAGTACTGAGTTTCATCTTCATTACATCAGCGGTCTTGGAGGAAAAACACTTTGAAGTTAGAAAAGTGCCAATTTTAGAAGTTTTTCCACCATGGCGATCAAATTTTGTGCTATAGCTCAGGTCTCACCAGCTATGCTATAGTGCAAATTTTGGTGGAATCACATCAACGATTTTGGAGAAATATTGTGCATATAGACAAACAGATAGATCAGTCACAATTATGAGCAAAAGACTCACAAGATTTTGCCTTTATGGAGGTTTTTATTTCAATTTAGTACCTTTACACTTTGATCACTGGAACATGTAGCCATTCTTCTTCCATGGAAATCGTAAGCAACATCATGAATAAGGTCTTTGTGTTCAGCTGAGATGCTTCGAGCAACAAACATGATTTATATAATCTAAAAAAAACAGACTCAAGTCACTAAATGATAGCAGAAACCACAGATGTTTCAACAAGGGAGCAGAAGTGTTACTGCGTTTGAATGAAACTTTCAGTGTTAGCTCCAGAGTTGTCGATTCAGTCGACCCACTGACAAGTTACGAAAACTTTTTATAAAGACATGACTAGAAGTTTCCAGTAATCTCATCTCCATCATTATACTAATTCTACTGCCTTCTATATCAGTAAGTGCCAAATATATGTTGTATTTACATTCTGGATATAAACCATGTACTGTATATAGCTCTCCACTTCTCTTTTTAATATTTTCTATTTCTGCTAACAACATTGTCCTTTTGTTCCTCTCTTCTGACATTTCTTTAATGTCACTGCACTTCCTTTCCTGTATGATGCACTTCTGAGCCTTTTTGAGTACTTTGTATAGATCTGCACTTCTCTTTTTTATGTATAGATTTCTACTAATAACATTGTGCTTTTGTTTTTCTCTTCTGACATTTCTTTTATGTCACTTCATCACCTTTCCTGTATGATGCATTTCTGAGCCTTTTTGACTGCCTTTTTTGAGCCTATTCTTTCTTTTGACTGCTATCATAAACTGATTAGTTTTTCTCTCACACTTCTTCGTGTTTCTTCAAAATTTTAAATATCATCAGGTATTTGACTCTTTTCACCAACAAGTGCAAAACAAAAACATAAGTTTATATCAATGAAGTGTAAACGGGTATAACCAATTCAACAGGCTATATCATATGTTCCCAAACTACAGTAATAAAATAAATTATGTCCACTAATCTGTTACTTCTAAATCTCAAGCTAACGCTACCGGAACGTGCACAAAGGCTATCATATGATAGTTAACGACCTAATAATTACAGGTTATTATTTCGTATTGTGTCAATACATAGTACAATCATCCAAATTTTGTGGTCATGAAACACAATTGCACAAAACCTTTTTACCCTGGCTGAAAACGACAGGTTCAATGCATATAAGTTTATTTACGCTCTAAACACATGCACGCACGACCTGCCAGGCAGCTGAGTTTGCGGTTCCATAATTCAAAGTCAAATTCAGTTTATTTCACCAACAATACATGTACAATTTTATACTGTGTATTTGGAAAAAAGAACAAACTTAAGAAAATTAAACAAGTGCGACTAAACATACTTTATTATTGAAATCCACTGCATGGTAGCAATTAAGAGGACCTTGTTAAGCTGCATTATGGCATCAACAATTTGAATCTGAATGTAGGTAAACTAGATACTGCAACACTCCTTTAGGAATATTACTGCAGCGTGCGTGCGTGGCAATGAAATAACACTATCCAGTGAACATTTAAATGATTTCTGTTCAATGTCAGATCAAACTTTTGTATCGCTGTTCTAAACTTCACTGTGTCCGAGATTCGCACTATGTGAAGGTTGATTATTCCATTGGATGACTGAATGTGGTCCAAATGAGTACTGTATTTAAAACCATCTTTGTTGCGCTGATAACATTGAAGCTTGTACTGCTGTAAATTTTGGCTTTCTCTGGTAGCTCGGATATATCACTGTTAACATCTACATGATTATGTACATAATATTCACTGAACTATTAACAAAAGTTGTTCTACACGTCTCTGTTCTAAAGGCCACTCCAGAGAGTCTAACGTAACTGTTACACTAGCAAAAGGGAATACAAGTGAGAAAAACGCATGTCGCAAGATGTCTGTGTGGCGCTAAATTTGAAGTATTTCAATGCTAACCAAACCGAAACGCGCAAGTTTATAAAAAATAAATAATATATATATATGTCAGTACCTAATCGGTTACAATGGAGGATAATTATTTAATTATTTCTACCTCTGTCAAGGAAGTTATGTTTCAACACAATTTGTCTGTTTTTTTGTTTGTTATAGCAGTAAGCCTGTTACACAAAAACTACCTGATAGAATTCCACGAAATTTTGTGGAGAAGGTGGTATGCGTGCCAGGATGGTCGTCTTTTGCAAAGCTTGACAAAACACTACATTAAGAAAACATTCATGAAGCACTTCGTGGAAGTCCCAGAGAGACTGTTATAGAAAGAGGAGGACTTGGCTGTAAGATAGGGCAATTCTTTTTTATTATCTCCAGCAGGACAAGCAGCTAGGAGTTAGTTCCAGGCTCCATTTCTAGAAACTATCGCTTGGAAAACTGTGTAACGCTGTCTATAACCTTTGATTTTTCATGCATGCTTGTAAGCTGACTTGATATACGTCCGTCTATTGCCATCAAAATTAATGGTTAAAGAAAAAAAGGTAAACACGATGTAGAAATGTTCATGCACTATTGATTATAATTATTTTCAATAAATAAAATATTTTGAGTCTTTTGCTAATCTAGATAATACGAACACAGGTACGTTTTTGTATGCTTGCTTGTTTATCTTTGCGTTAATTTTTTTAATCAAAAGAATCAGACGAATAAGTTTTGGATTGTTCCGCATTGGTAGAGATCTGCTTCCTAATGAGCGCATATTTACTGAGTTTTATTATAGAAGTCAGTTACATCAATATAACCGATGTGCCATTTTTACTTGTGCCATTTCACTGTGCCATTACCGTACCATTTTTTCCTATGTAATTTTTACCTACTTTTCCATTTGTGCCATTTTTTCCTATGCCATTTTTACCGAGCCATATTTTCCTGTGCCATTTTTGCCTATGCTATTTTTACTGCACACCCATCCAGATAGTTATAAAGATTATGCAAGCCAATCCCGTAAATGCAGTTGAAGTTTGAAACTACTGGTTTTAAAATTGATTATTAAAAACGAAGTTGAAAGGTATTGTATGTCATTTGTAATTTCATAATATGCTATGTCACATAATTATGCTGCGCTATGTATACAACTGACGTCAAATACATCGGTCTATCGCTCCGTCTCCGCTGCATGCCATTCCGCATTCGGCACAACAGCTCACGCTGGACAACAACTATCTAGACTAAACTAAGCTAATTTTTTACAACATGACAGTCACAACTAATGTCTAATCAGCAGATAAACTGATTGCACTTTTTCATAAGCACAAATTTGCAGAGCAGCAGCTATTTTTACACGAAATTAACACTTCAAGTAGCCAAAAATGACTTCAATTTAAACTGAATGTAGAGACGAAGTTTCAAAGCACTACAAAATACAGAGACATGAGTATAATAAAAAAGAAACTAAACCAATTAGCCTTCCTTTACAATAAATGAGCAACAAAAACATTGTCTTTCTTGCCTTTAACCATACGAACATATCATGACTGTGATGAATTTTTTTCTATATTAACATCATGTGCTCGTCTGTAAGATTTATTCAGTTTTTGTATTTTTCCGTTGGTTAGGCTACGGAAGTAGAATAAATTTGATTGTTCCATTCCATCAACGACCCTTATATTGAATGCCTGAGTTACATAAGTCCCAATGGTATCTTTTAACCATGACTATAATAAAACAAAATAGCGTATAATTAACTAATATTACACTGATGTATAATATTGGTTTTGGCCACATTTCAATTAATTTTGACTGTGAAGATCTCATTGAGGTTTATAAATACTGGCCAGAAAAGAAAACATTTTGTTTTGTCCTTAGTGAAAGTTAATCAAATAGTTGTTTTTTATCTAACTTGCAAACCCATAAACTAAACTAAACTGCACATTTTCTTGATTGCTAAATGATTTGATCAACAACTCATAGACGTAGGCTTTGTTACTTCTTCCTATAAACGAAACTAGACTATTATATTTCCAGTAATTTACTTGCAATTTCAATTAACAATAATAAAATCTAGAACCAAGCCGATATTTCTCCCGCTAACTAATGAATATCAGTATTAGATGGAGCTGTAGCTAAATGTCCTGCGTTAATTTAGCTCTGCAGAGGTGCGAAATAACTTGCACGCTGATTGGGCAGTCCACGGAAATGATTGACATTATGTTAGGCGTCAATTGCCAGATACTAAACAGTAAACGAGCACAGTAAATCTCAAAGTACAAAGCTCGAAAGTCGTAGTTTGGAGTTAATATAACAGCAAGTTAATTTTTGCGTATGTTTGTATCAAAACAATATCATGTCAGTGTTGTCTTTACATTGTGTCATAATCATCAGTTGCTGCACTTAGTACTTTTTGAGTTGTTGGCCATGGCGCGTGGTATTGTGTTCTACCAAAATTGCTCTACTCATTTACAATGATTAACTGAATTTATATTATGGATCAAGAGCACAGAGCTAACACAAAGCTACTTGTACATGTTGAGGATGTTCTTTTAAGTTTTGGAAGTTTCAACAGATTTCAGTTATGCGTATTTTTGCTCGCTGGCATGGGTGACTTATTTTCTGCTTGGCATAATTTGGTGCCTGCATTCTTTAACGCTCCATCTGACGAAGTTAAATGCTGTCTTCCACCTGGAGTGGAACTTACAAATGATAGTATCCCACTGGAAGAAGGCAAGGTATAATGTTGGTTTTTAGCAAATTTCCTTGTTGGTTATTATGCATCTATTTCTTACTACAGCAACGTTCTATCATTTGTACATCATTTTTAATTACTATTAAAAATTAAATCATCATCATCATCATCATCATCATCATCATCATCATTTGTG